>JALPQD010000711.1:0-387164 GCA_023101885.1 Typhlomys cinereus
TGTGAATACAGTACAAGCTTCCTACGGACCCCAAGGGTCTCCGGTCACACGTGGCACAACGCCACAAACATGCATGTGCACCACTATGCACACCGCAGCAAAACAGCATGAATATGTACAACACACATATATGCACTCACACGCATGCACATGCATGCTCACACTTGGCATCTCTGGGATGAGAGACTGTAATTTCCCACGAGCAGCAAAGGCAGCCAGAAGGGGCTGAGGTTCCCCTCCCACCCGCCTGCATTGAGTTGTGAACCTTGGCAGGGGGCCCTGTACCCCCATCCAGTCCCACTCATATGGGCCGCTGGCGCTGGGGACAAGGGCTCCAAGAAGACGGAGCGAGGGCCATCCAGGGCACAAGGGGAGGAGCCTCTTTGGAAACCCATCGCCATGACAACTCAGACAAGCCAAAGAGGCTCCCTCCCCAGTGTGAATAGCTGAGCCTCTAGGCATGCCTGTGAATAGTGGATAAGGCGGCCTCTGAGCAAGCAGGCAGGTGGCCAATCATCCAGGCATACAGGAAGATGAACTGAGAAGTAGGCTGTCACACAGACACCGGGTGCTGCTGTAAGTTTCCATGTCTCCACAGCACCCCAAGAAGCCATGAGGCTCTCAAGGGGATGTGTCGCTGTGACCAGATCAAATGAGGCGCTCAGGCAGCCCCCCCAGCGTCCAGGATGCAGCGGCCTCATGAGTGGGCACAGATCCACGGGGCAAAGTGGCTCAGCTGGAGGAGATGTCTCAGGGCAGCTTCCAGAAGGGCGCGCTGACTGTGTGAGCTGCCCAAGTGTGAGGCAGCCGTGCCTAGCACGGTCGCCTGCGGCATTGCAGCAAAGAGGGCTGGGCTGCCGCAGCACTTTAGCCAACAGCCACCCAGACATGACATCACACAGATGGGTGGAGGTGGGGAGACTCCGTCCCACACAGAATGGTCCAGGCGCATCCAGATGGAAGGACGGTCCAGCACGGTTACCTCTTTAACTTTCTTCTCGTACTGAAGGTACCGCGACTTCACCACTCGCCCACCTGTGGGGGACACAGTCCTGGCTGAGACCTTAGGGGACACCAAGAGCTGCCCCCCCCAGAGTTGGGAAAATGTCCCGCCCCTTGGCACCTCTCCCTGGGTCCCTCAGGATCTTTGGGGGCAAGTGGGACCTTTACAAGATCCCCGGTGTATGCTAAACATTTATGGGATGCCTATTGTGTGCAAAACATTTACAGGACATCTACTGCGTGCAGGTGTTTGGAGCAGGGTGATGTGAAAAGCCATGACCCCACCCACCCCGAGTCCTGAGCCGCTCAAAGCACAGATCTTCCTGGCCTGTTGTTTGGAGGCACGATGTGAACTGGGCAAACCTGAGCGTTACCCCAGCCTTGGGGCGTCTGCTGGTGACCACGTGCCCCCCCACCTCCAAGGCCCCCTGTAATGGCCACTTCCTGCTTCCATGGGGATACCCACCGACACCTTACCCTCTGTTCCCACGTCACAAGGGAATCCGCCCACCCCTCTCCCCTGCTGCACCTCCCCTCCCCCCACTCCTGGACTGTCTGGGGGGGGGGCTGTGGCAGGTCTGGCCTCCTAATAATCCCGGCCAGCCAAACAAGGCATTGCGGCAGATCTGGCCTCCTAATAATCCCGGCCAGCCAAACAGGGCATTGCCTCTCTGCCCCGCCCCACCCATGACCCCCCATGCCCCAACCCAGGGCTGTTCAGCTGTGGACACCATGTGCCTTCGCAGGTGTTTGCCATGGGGTCTCTGAGCCCTCCAGCCGGCCTGGGGGACTCTCCCACCTGCCAAGTTGACGGCTGGCACCTGGCTGTCCTCTGTCTCACACATCGGCCTTCAAGGACCCAGCCCTGGCCTCGTGATCCCTGGGACCCCTGGGCCAACGACTGTGGGTGACAACTCCCTCCTGACGTGGGGCAGGTGAGCAGATCGGGGAGCCACCAAAGGGTGTGATGGCAGAATAAGGACAGTGGGCCTGCTGCTGGGCTTGTCTCTTCCCAGGGCTAGCCTGGGCTCAGAGGGGCAGCCTGGTGTGTCAACAATGCAAAGCAGATAGAAAGCCCCCTGCAGCTCACCTTGCCCTTTCTTTGCTTTTGCCTTGGAGTCACTCGCTGCAGGCTTCCTGGGGAATGAGAGGGAGGGGGAGGGGAGGAAAGACAGGCGGACGGGGAGAGTGGGGAGAGAAACAGGGAGGGAGAGAGAGAGAGGCAAGAGAAAAGAGGGATGAGAGCAAGAGGAGAGAGAGGGATGGATGAGGGGGAGTGGAGGGAGAGAGAGCAAGAGAGGGGAGAGGTGAGGGCAGATGGGAAAGGAGAGAGAGAGATGAGAAGAGAGGAGAGGGGAAAGAGGGAGAGGGAAAGAGAGAGGAGAGAGGGAAAGAGGAGGGGAAAGGGGGAAGAGAGAGGGTGGAGGGAGAGAGGGAAAGAGGAGGGAGGATTGGCGGAGCGGAAGAGGGAGGGAGAGAGGGTAAAGGGAGGGAGAGAGGGAGGCAGAGAGCACGAGCACTCACAGGCAGGCCGGGGCTCCCAAGTCCCGTGACAGTTAATCCCACAAGCTCCACGGAAATGACCTTTACTCACCCCCCGCGCCCACGGGCACGCACGCACGCGATGCATTCTCCTCTCGGGACACACAGATGAGGAGTCCCAGAACCGGAGTGACGGCCTGGACGGTCCACTCTGCTGAGCGGCTTCAGGACAGGGTCAGTGCGCGACAGAACACGGGCGGCCCCCCTGTGGACAGACCTTCGGGGAGACCCGCATCCCTGCGAGCACGGGGCGGACAGCACAGTGGGAAGCGACGCCCACAGAGGTCCTGGGTCGCCGCTCCAGCCTGGGGACAGTGTCGGAAGGCAGGGTGGGCCTCCCAGGCCGCCCACTTCTGTAGCTGGCCGGGAGGTGGGCTCTCCTCCATCCGTCACCCGTGAGTGACATCTGTCCCGCCTCCGCCGCGCCCCCCTTTTCCGCCCCCCTGTGGCGCCCGGGACCTGGCGGCGCCTCTGCTCACCCCGCGCGGCGCTCCGAAACGTCCGCCATCTTCCCGCCTTCCACTTAAACCCCGGCGGGGGTGTTGCGTCCGGCTTCCGGCGCGGCCGCGTGGGTCGTACCATGTGTCCCGCGGCTGGAGGGGTGTCCGCGCGGCGCCCGAGGGCGCGGCGGGTGTGTCGTCAGCTCGCTCACTTCTTTGTTCTCCTCGCACTTGGTATCGCCCATCAGGTGGCAAGGGCCATGCTGTGAGGAAGTAGGCGTGGCTATCTGCGGGAAGGAGCGTGACGGGCGAGAGGAAGTAAGCGGAGCCTGCGCAAAAGGGGGTGGCCTGTAAAAGAGGCGTGGCACATAGAGAGGCGAGGCACGGCGAGCTGCGGCAGAGAACATGGCGAGGGGCGTGGCGGCCTGAGGTGAAGGGGCGCGTGGCTATCTGCCGGGAGGGGCGTGGCCATCTGTAAGGCGGGGCCTGGCGGGCTGCGCCGGGGGCGTGGCTTTGGGCGCCCCGCCCGTCCGGCGCCCTTGGGCCTCTCGGGAACCCGGAAGTGGGAGCGCGCGGGGGAGCGGGTGCGGCGCGGCGGGGCGGAGCGCCGCGAGAGCGAGCGGCGCTGGGCTGGCGGCGGAGGCGGCAGAGAACCGGCACGCAGGAGGGCGGCTACGCGCGGCTGCCGAGACACGGGTTAGTGTCGTCGCCCCGGGAGACCAGAGCTCTGGGGGGCTGCGGCCGAGGCGGGGGCGGGATCTGCCGGCTGTGCGCGGGGCTCGGAGGGCGCGCGGGAGGCAGCGGCCGCGCTGCGGAGGCGCGTTGCTGGCCGCGTTCGCGGGGCCGCGGGGCGCCGATCGCCGCGGGGCCGCGGGGCGCCGATCGCCGCGGGGCCGCGGGGCGCCGATCGCCGCGGGCCGGGCAGGCGCCGAGCGGGACATGGCTTCGGTGCGGTCGCAGGAAGCGGGCGCCGGGAGGAGGAGGAGGGGGGCGCGGGGAGGCGGGGCCGAGGGGCGCGGGCTGGAGCCGGTTACCGTGCACGAGGTATCCGCCGGGGTCCTGCACGGGGCACAGCGATCGCGCCCCGCGAGCTCTCGGGGCGCCTGGCATCCTCGGGCGCTCGCGGAGCGGGAGCCGAGCCGAAGCCGCAGATCCCGCTATTGGGGAGTAAAAACGGGAGTTGCCTTGGACGTGTCCAGAGATGGTCTGCGGAGGGGACTGCTAGACTGGGGGACACGGGGAAGGACGCTTGCGGCTCAAGGCGGAGGGATGCTCGGGGTGCACTCTGGGGAGATTCGCCCCCGCCTTCTCCCTTGATTCATCTTCCTGACTTCATGCCGGCCAGCAGGGCGATGTGGGTGACCCGAGCCAGCGCCCGCCAGCCTGCCGCTGGCCTCTCCTGCCTCTCCTACCTGCATCACTTTACATTTGAGACACACCAGTTTGGATTTATGTGTCGGGGTGTGTGTGTGTGAGGGGGGGTTCTCGGGAGCAAGGAAGGAACTCCCAGCCCGGAACTGACTTTGGGTGCTTTAGGCCAGAAGGCAGGGTTAGAAGCTACCTTTTTAGGGTTGCTTCTTTGGTCTTAAATGGGTAAACCGACACACAGGAAACTGCCCCCCCAGCTCAGCCTGGGGGAGTGTAGGAGGGGTGTGCTGTGCCTGGACACCATGTCCTCCCAGGCAGAATCCCCGAGCCTGAGTCATTCAGGGGAGGCCTCTCAGACCCCAGGGGTGGGGGCTCCCAATGACCTGGAGTCTCGTTGCCTGTTTTTCTAACGTGTTCTGTGGACTCAGAAAAGCTTTAGGGGGACCCTCCCCCAGCAGGTGGGTTTACTACTGTTGAGAGGTGGTTTTGCTATTGGAAGGCTACACTGCCCAGCCTTGGTTGCCTCACACCCTCCCTTACCCCACCTCCAGATTCTTGTCTGTCCCCTGCCAGAGGGAAGCCAGGTTTTAGGGCTCCTTAGAGGAATCTGGGTGGTTGACTCAAAGAGGCTCAGTGTACACCTCCAGGGGCACCACCGCCTGGAAGCACTGGAGCACCCCCTTCATGCGTGGTGCCCAAGGGGGAAAAAGCCTCGTGTTTGGGGGTGGGGGGCATCTGGCTCGTGTGCTGGCTCTTTCCTGCCTGGCGAAGACACTGGCCTCCGTCAGCCTTTTTGGAAATGCAACCCCACTTATTAACTTTCGCGGGCTCCGTCCACGCCCTCTTGACCTGACGCCACCCGCAGCCGTCTCTCTGACCTCCTGTGTGCTTTGTGGGGAATTGAGGTGAAGCGCACCCATGTGCAGGGGGGACCTGACCTGGACATCTGCTTAAGTCTCCGTGTCTCGCGTTGGGTGGACCCTTGCTTGTGAATGAAGCTCCTGAGGCCCATTCCCTGCAAAGGGAGATCCCCAACGTCAGGGCTCGGCTCGTGGCCCCCCATGTGGAAAGAGGGCACGGGACGTAGTTATGTTGCTGATGGACATCTCACAGGGGAGGGGTGGAATTTGGGGCTTGTACTGTGAGGCTGGGGAAATCATGTGTCTTGGGCAGGTGTGCGGGGGGAACACACTTGGCTTTGTGGGGGCTTGGCTTGTGGTGCCTTGCTTTTTGTGATGACTTGTGCCACCAGGTGGGGATAGCATCCTGTGGCGCTTCACACGATCTGGAAGGGGGGCTGGTGTGGGGATTGGCGGTTGTAGGTCTCTGGGTTCCATGTCCAGCACCCCAAGAGAGCAAAGAGTTCCCTTGTTTGGGACCACAAGGCCCCATAGTGTGATGGGGGCGTCAAATGCCCAGAGCAGTATTTTCGCAAGACTCCCGTCCCCTCTGTGACTGGCAGCCCGACGAAGTGGTTGTTGGAGGTGGCGATCTCGGACTCCTGGGGAAGGGGGTCTCGCAGGAGGGCTTGGTGGTGGCGGTGACCGTCCTGTCTCTCCCCAGCAGGATCCCGAAATTTTGCGGGGCCCCGAAGATACTGCCCCCCCCAAGCCTGTGTGATCTGCTGGAAGCACGGCTGATAGAAAGCGTTGTTCTCTGGGGTGAGGGAATGTTTGGCAGGCACGGCCCCGGAATGGCCATGCGACTGGAGACCACAGGCCCCTGTCCTCTGTCCCATATCACCACTCGGCCTGGATTTCTGGAGGCCCTGTCCCCACGTGGGAGCAAGCTGTCACTTCTTGCAAGATTGGGGATGACCAAGTTGGGTGTCGGGGGCGGTGGCCTCCGTGGCCACGCTAATGCTGGACCCTCCCGAGTTCCTCTTGGGCTGTCCCCCGCTCTGTCCTCCCCCACCGATGGGGGGTGGGTCACCCTCGGTGCCTCAGATGTAGCCCGGATGTCTCACCATGGGCCTTTGTGTGCCAGCCAGGCCCTGCCCTCTTCACCAGTCTGGGTGGCCGTCCCAGTGGCCGAACAAAGGCTCCTGTCTTCCCCAGCAGCCCCCCCCCACTGTCCTGGGCCTGCCTGCGTCCTCCACTCAGCTTTCCACCGGGGCTCCCCAGTGTGATTCAGGGTTCGCCCTGCAGGGGTGACTGCCCGCTGTGTGTGTTGGTTGTGTGTGGTGTGGTGTGTATTGTGTGTTCACCCCACGTTGTTGTGTCATGGTAACTGTGTGTGCGGCTCCCTCTGGGGCAGTGTGTGCCATATGTGTATGGTGTGCTATGTGTGGAGTCGGCTCCCTGGTCAGCCATGCTTTCTCGGGCATGGGCTGCATCTGGGAGGTGTTATAGGGATGGGGGGCTTAGCGCACGTCGAACCCTAGCGTGTGTGGTCCACGAACGACCAGCCCCCAAGCATTTCAGCCCACGTGTACCCTGTGGGAGCAGCGACAGGCAGAAGGATGCGTGTACAGGTCAGGAAGGGCGTGTGAGGACGTGGAGGAGGCGTCCGCATGGTCTGTTCCACGTGTGCGCAACAAGCGTGCTGACACAAATGCGCTTTACGCAGGCTGGGCAGCCCAGGGCTCATGGGTAGAGGTTGGACACTGAAGGCTGTTGGGCAATTGTGGGGTGCTCGTACCTTGTGTTCAGAGTGCGGTCTGTGTGTGTGTGCTGCGGCTTTTTTTATTCCCATGGGTGGGCACTTGAGTGTGTGTGTGTGCATATGCATGTGTAAGTCAGAGGTGGTGGGGCATATCCTTCATGACTCTCCGTATTAAGTTACCTCTTGCAGCTTTGCGCTAGGCTTCCACAGGCTCCGCCTTCAGGAGGTGTCCCAGCCCTGCACTTCTGAGACGGGGTCTCACACTGAACCTGTTGCTCTCACACCCTGTGAGGTCTATGCCTCCTGCCCAGGTCAGGCTTTGACATGGGTGCCGAGGATCTGAACTCAGGCCTCACACCAGCCTGGGTGTGTGAGCAGCTTGTCGGGCCGTTGGCCTCCTGGGAGCTTGCTTTGCTGGGACAGCCGGAACCCCTAGCCCCAGGCGGGGATGTGGCCACAGGGGAGTGTCCTCAATCCTAAGTCTCAGAGTCGGGAGGTTTCTGAGCTTCAGGTGTCCCCCTAGGTCAAGTCAGTGGTGGGCCCCTCCCGCTGCCCAGCACTGGGGTCCCGGGCACATGTCACGGCGCCACTCGGCGCCACTCGTCTTGTTGCAAACCTGAAGCCCCAGCGCCTGCTTCAAGGTGCTGGGGGAGGGGCTGCTGCTGGAGGAGGCGGGGCATGGAGCTCATTCCCAGGTCCAGGGTGGCTGCTCTAGGATGGGGGTGTCAGGCCGTATGGAGAAAGGCTATCGTGGTATCCCATCCTGGGCTTCCCACCCCAGCAACCCACTCAGGCAGAGTCCGGGTGGTCTTTCTACCCCAGGGCTGCCATCCAGTCTGCTCCCGCTGGGATGTCAGTCAACTGCCCTGGACAGCCACCATCTCATCCCAGCTTGGGGCGGTCCAGGAGGGAGGGCCCTGAGTTCAAGGCCACCGGGGCCACACCGTCCATCTAAGGATAAGACTCAGAGTGGGGGGCTGGGGGATAGGCGCTTTGCTGCCCTTCCGGGAATCACATGACTAGAGTCAGAGGAAACCGTATGTGCCCCCGGGCAGGATAGGGCCCTTCACCACTGTCTGTGCCTCCTGGGACCCTGCAATAAGAGGAGGAGGTAAGAGGGAGGGTCCCCCAGTGCTAGAGACCCACCTCCCCCACGCCGCTCAAGTCTGATCACACCCGCCCAGGTCCCTGCAGTGCCCCGGTCTGTCTCGGGGTAACCCAGAGTCCGAGCGGGACCTGACCTTTCCTGGTCCAGCCCCAGCGCCCTGCCAGCCACACTGGGCGCCTTGTCTTCAGGCTGCCCGGCTCCTTGCTGCCTGCTCCAGGCCGCTGCCCAGATTCCTGGTATGTGGGCGTCTTCTGGCCCACAGCCTCTGCCGGCTTCCTCACCACCTTCCCGAGGACCACCTTGAGGGCTTGTGTACCTATCCACTGGGGGGCTTGCCTGGGGGGCTGTCCTGGCTCTTGGGAACCATGTGGGACTCTGCCAGCTCCCACCTGCTCTGGTCAGGGTCGCGCGCCTGCCATCCAGGCCACTGAACATATTTTCAATGACGATACTGCGTACGTGCGATGGGTGCACGGAGACCAGTGGTTGACTACACACGTGTGGCACAGTGTGGGTGCAGAGGTCATATGATGTCTTTGTCAGCTCTCTTTCCACCCAGTGGGCTCTGGGATCAACCTCGGGTGGTCAGGCACCCTTCGCTCTGAGCCTGCGCCAGCCCCCAGCTCGTGCCCCCTCTAAGACACTGGTAATTAGTTTAGGGCCCGTCCTGATGCCGTACAACTTCCCACATCGACCCAAACCGACTTACAAAGTGAGGTCTAGTCCTCGGGCCCTTTGTGCACATGGGAGATGGCAGCGGGTCAGCCTGTCACGACATTGAGGGGCTGCCCTGTGCTGACTGCCAGCCCTAGCCCTCACTGCAGGATGCTGAGCTGTCACTCTTCCTCTGAGCCCCGCCCCAGCTCTCCCTGAGGATTGTAGCAGATGCCCCGCCCCCAGGCCATTCTGTTTCCTGAAATGTTCCCAAGAGCCCTCAGCTCTGCCTGGTCTAGGATTTGGACTCTGGGTTACGGTGGGTCGCCTGTGCTCCTCCTTTCGAAGGAGTGACCAGGTCCAGCTCCCCATTTAGCTGTTCTGGACAATGGTTCTGGTGGTCCTGCCTCCCCAGCCCTTAGTGCACGTCCTTCTCTGGTGGTCACTTCTTCAGGGGGTCCTTATCCGCTGTGCGTGGCTCCGCCCCCTTGATCCCTCTCTCACTCATGGAGACGGGCGTGGCCAGGTCTCCTGGGCTCCTTGTGAAAGAAGGAAATCTGAGCCTTTTCAGGGGCTTATCCTGCGTGTGCCTGGGATATGGTGTCCCCCTGGCACCACTGAGGCCCTGCCCCGCCGGCGCCCTGCCTTCCTTACAGAGCGGCCCACTGACACCCGCCCCGCAGGACCCCTTCTCTGAGTACCTTGTGCTTTACTGACTTCAGGGTCTATTTTAAAAAATTTTTTTTATTATTTATTCAATTGTGCGTATGCATGTGTATGTATGTGTGTGTGTAGAATCACGGAGGAATTCGGGAACTACTCCGCCCTACCAGGACCAGAAACGCAGGCCACCCCCCGTTTCTGCCTGGCATCTATATCTGGGGTCTATGATCCGAACTCAGGACCTTGCGCCTGCAAGGCAGAGGCTTAACCGCTGAGCTACTTCTCCAGCCCCGACTTCAGGGTCTTGAAGAGCAGGCAGAGCCAGAGGGGCCTGTACCCCAGGCTAGCCCGCTGCACAGCCTAGGGCTCACAAAGAGGCTGCTGTCTCCTTAGATGCTGGAACTGAAGCTGAGTGTCTGTCTCCTTCCAGAACATTCTCATTCTCCCCAAGAAAGGCCTAGACAGGCAGTAGCCATTGCCCCCTCCCCCAGCCTGTTACAGTGGCCAGGTGATTTTCTATGGATTGGCCTGTTCTGGAAGCTTCTGGGAGATGAGTCACACGCCGCATGGCTCGTCTGCTGCTACTGCTCACTGGTCGCCATCACGGTAGACAAGCTGTCTTTGTCATGGTATGCTGGCCGTGGGGTGTCTGCCTCAAGGCCCAGCCCACGAGCCACTCCTGGGGGGACTGAACAGTGAGGAAGGTTACATGGGGTGCAGCCGGACCACACTCTGGAGCGTCCCTTCATCCTCCTGACCAAGCGGCCAGATTGTGTGCACTTAATGTCGGGGATTGTGTGTGTGTGCGTGTATGCATGTGCGCATGCACGCGTGTATGTCAGATGCACTGTGTCCCTGCGGAGCCCAGCGGTGACTTGCGGAATCACTCTGCATTGCTCGGCCTGCTTATTGCTTTGTTCTGGAGTTCCCTGGGCTCCACCTTCCAGGGCCAGAAGTACAGGCTGCAGCCTTTCCCATGGGATCTGGATGGGAGCTCAGGTCCTTGTACTGTGAAGCTTCAACCCCTGAGCCGTCTCACCAGTTTTTGGAAACAGCATCTCTCACTTGTTTCTGGATCTTGAAGACTTGGGGGTTCAGCTTCCAGGTGCCTCTATGAACTGGGATTGGAACTTGGGTCCTCGAGCGTGCACGGCTGGCACTTTACCCACTGAGCATCACTCGGCTCCAAAGTTTTCTCAGTCCTTGCTGGGGTCCTGGCAGCTTAGGGATGGTGCTTCCTGCTCCCCCTGTGCAGGTCTTTGAGGTGGCGGCTGCCTGAGGGAGCGCGCGGCCCTGTGTTTAGAGAGATGATGTTGCTGGGACAGAGCAGCTGGGGGGGGTGCTCCTCAGCCTGGGGACACCCCCGAAGCCACAAGGCGTAAAGAGAGACTTCCTCAGGCCGCACATCCTGCAGCACATGCCGCAGCACAAGAGCTGCCTCTCTTCCCCTGAGCTGAGTGCCGACCAGGTAGAGAGCTGAATGGTCAGCGGCGCTGTCCACTGGCCAGCGCTCCACCTGCCCTGGGCAGGACAGCACATGCCAGCCAAGAGCGCTGCCGTATGTCCAAGACAAGATGGCATCCAGGCATGAAGAGTTAACGCTCTTCCTCATTTGAACCAAGAGTTTGAGCCAGCCAGGAGGAGAGTGGGGCCTGTCTCAGAGACAGAGACAGAGACAGAGAGTGACAGAGAGAAGAGGAATGGGAGAGATGGCTCAGGGGTTAAGTCTCTGCCTCAAAAGCAGAAGGTCCCGAGTTTGAATCCTGGATTCCACATAAAAACTGCAGGTGGCAGCGGCAGTGGCCTGCACATAGGTCCTGGGGGTGGACCCTGGCAGACTCTAGAGTAAAGCAAATAGGTAGAACGACCCAGGATGCTTCCCGAAGTCACTTTTGGGGCTTCACAGGCTCACACTGTCCTTGGACAGACGCATGCAAGAAAGAAAATGAAATAAAGTATTGAAAGTAAAGAGGAGGCGGGAGAGACAGATAGGCTTAGAGAGAAGAGAGAGAGAGACAGGGAGCGAGGGGGAAGACGAGAGGAGCGAGTGGGCACCTCACTGTGTGGTGCACTCATGCCCAGGGTAACGCTTACTTCCTTGGGCGCCAGGCCCTGGTCCACAGCCACATGGTTCCCTTCTGGGGTGTCAGGGGTTCTTGGGGTTCTGGTTTCACATCCGCAGGCCGTCCAGCCAAGGCTGACGTGGCGCCCTGGCCTGTGAGGCCAAATGAGGAAGGGGAGCCAGAAGCTGCAGCCGTGCAGCTGAGTCCTCGTGTGCCGCTGGGAAATGCAGGAGCACATGTCTTGGCAACATGGGGGTTATTTTTCTCTCGGTTCTTGGTCCAACATGGTAGAAGAGCCCACGCCACATCCACAGGACAGCTGAGGGAGTGACCCTCAATTGCCAGACCAGGATGTCTATCCAAGTGTACTGCAGGATACCAACTTCCTTCACTAGCTCCCTCCATCTTATTGGCCTGTCCAGGGACAAGTCCCACCCACCATGGGCTGAACCTTCCCATCGGTCAATCTCCTGCAGGCTTGCTTGGGGCTTAACAATTACTAATTCACAACTGTGCCCTGAGCTCTACCTTCAGTTGTCAAGTTGACATTAGTGCCTGTGACATCACCTGAGAAAAGGAACTTCCTGGATGGAGAACCCCCCTTGAGCTCCACTGTGGACATGGGATTGGGGCGGGGGAGGAGAGTTGACAGCCAGTCAGGGGGGCTAGGGACGGAGTCAAAGGGAGGAGTGACAGCCTCCGCCTCCTGCAGGAGGGCTGGGGGCGGGGCTCACAGGGAGAGGACAGCCAGCATCCTCAGGGAGGGCTGGGGGCGGGGCTCAGGGAGAGTGACAGCCGATGGGGGGGGGGTGTTGTGTTGTGTGGTACCATGGGTCCTGCTGTCACTTGCGCCCTGTTCGTCTGCAGGTGTTGCTCAGAATCTAGAGCACTGGCATCCAGGAAGCCCCTCCTGGCCACCGTGCTGGGTTCCAGCGTCGCCATCTTTTCCATGAGTTCAGGAATCTGCACTGGGTCGTCATGCTGGCTGAGCCTCGCCCCAGCCTGTGATCAACAGCGCAGCAGGCTACTTGGCCACCCTGGGCTCGGTGGGTCGTGGCCTGTGGGGGAGGATGGTGTTTGTGAGGGTTGGGTGGGCAGTGCCCGAGGGGCCCAGAGGAGCACTTGGCATCAGGAGCCGTGAGAGTGGTGGAGTCCTTGGATCCCCTTAGGACTCTAGCGGCTTCTGTCCCACCTGAGACCAGGCTGCGAGGCTTCTCTGTGCCCACCCTGCCCACGCTGTGGGGCCTTGGCCCTCTCGAGCAAGAAGCCATACTGCTTCCTTCTGGGTTAGGGTGGGGCGTGCCCAGCTGAGCTGTGGCTGCCACATAGTGCCATGCGGCCCCGGCCTGACTCGGCAGCTACCGCAACCCAGAGCTGGACATGTGTGTGTGGCCTGCGTTCCCTGAACAGCCTGTGGGTGCCAGGGGGGCTGGGACCCTCAGCTTGGCAGCTCCATGTGTGTCTGTGCGTGTGTGAATGTGTGCATAAGCACGTGTGTATGAGTGTGTGCGTATGCATGTCGTGAATGTGCACACGCACATGTCGTTGTGTGTGTAGTGTGTGTGTGCACATGCATGTGCGTGTCCGTGTGTGTGGCGCGCACACTTGCACATGTGCCCCTGTGGGGTGTGGCGTGTCTGCATGTGTGTGTGTTGTGCACGCACATGCACACATGCCCCTGTGCCTGTTTGGTGTGTGGCACGCGAACATGTGTGTGTCCCCGTGGGGCGCGGCACTCTGCATATGCCCATGCAGTGTTCTCTTGGGTGCTGTTTTGAGGGTCTTCTCTCTCTCTCTGTTTTGGTCATTTTCCAAACTGGACCACTACCATTAGACATGGTGTTCCCACGATGCTTGGTGTCCAGAATGCCGTGGGTGTGCACCAGGTTGATGGGCATGATTGGCCCAGGGCGTTAGATTGGATCTCTGAGTCTGTCGCTCCAATCACCACCTGCCTGCGGTGGCCTGTTGACCCGTCTGGTGGCCCCTGCCCTGCCGGTCACACCTGCAGCCTAGTCGGAGGACAACTTCTGAGGTCAGTTCTCTCCCTCCACCACATTGTCTTTGGGGACCGCCCATCCCCACTGAGCCCTCTTGTCAGCCCCCGGGCCTGGCGCCTTGGGATGGGGTCTCGTCCCGTGGTCCAGGCTGCCCTCAGCTCCTGGCCGCTGACCTGAGCTCTGGGGCGTCCATTCGCCCCTCCTAAGACGTGTGGCGTTGGCAGAGTGGAGGTGGGACCAGGTCCAGGCCACCCCACTGTCTCTCTGCCCCTTTAAAGTGGCATGGTGGTTTCAGCCCGCATGGGCCAGCAGTTCTTAGAGCCCGACCCGTGCGCTTCACGCCTGAGCCCAGCTTCCCTGGTGTGCGGGACGGTCTCATGACGTCCACGCTGGCCTCCTGAGGGCTAGGTGTCAGGTGCGCCTCCCCACTGTGTTTCTGAAGCGCTGGCATGGCCCAGTGCCTTGTGCGAGCTGGGCACGTTCTGTCCTGCCCGCAGTGTTGTGCATGCTGGGTACGTTGGGTGGTATGTCAGTGGCTTTATTCCTTGTTATACCAAGGATACTCCACCGGTGACTGTCCTTCTTTATCCATGTTCCGGGGTGGTGCCTGGCCGGCTTCTCCCTCGCACTGGTGGGCAGGGGCCCTTCTTGACCGGTCCCCGTGCCCCCCCCCGATCCTTAACACGCAGGAGGCCCACCGTGAACGTTCACATCCCAGGCCGTGAGTTCCTGTCCTTCAGGTCTCAGGGGTCTGCACAGCTGCTGGGAGTGTTCCCACTGGGGGCTTTTGACACAGTGGTTCTGTGGTCACTGTTTTCTCAGCTGTGCCAAGTGGCACTGTGGGCCAGTGGTGTGGCCGCGGTGGGGACAAGTGCCTGGCTGACAGCAGCTCAGGAACGAGGGCTTTCGTGGCCTCACAAGCGTGGGTCACCGTGGGTCACAGTTGTCTGTGGCACGGCAGGAGTACGCACGCCAGCAGCAGCCCAGGGGACTGCCGCATATACCATACTGAGATGGGCAAGCCGCACTGCCAGTTTGTCTGCCAAGTCAGCTGCAGAATGCCAAGGCACCGAACCAGCTCCCTCCATCTCACCCACCTGTCCAGGGTCTGGTCCCACACCTGGGCTGGGCCTATCCGACAATGTCCTGCAGGCCTGCTCAGGGCTTGTGTTAACTTCTGATTCTTCACACGCGTGCCTGGAGCTTTGCCTCTGCTCTCCATAGACCGCGTGTACCTAGTGCTAAGGGGCGTGGAGGTTGTCAGCCACATACGAGTCTCATCGTGTCTCGGTGTTTCTTGAGAGCAATTTGCCGTGGGGTGATGTTTAATGTTTTGGAACTGACCTTTGGACAGTGCCGTGTGATGTCACATGCCAGTGCGTGACATCACGTGATTGTGTGACGCCAGCTACTCTTGTGTGACATCATCTGCTAGTGTGGACACACTGCAGGGTTCCACATGCCTGGCTGTGCTGCGCTTTCAGCACTTTCTGGTTGTGGCAAGACAGGCCACCTGGTGACTGTTAGGCGAGCCTAGGCTGTCTGCAAAGTCAAGGTCGAGTCAGACAAAACCCCAAACAGGAACAGAATGTCCCAGGATGATCCTTCAAGAGATTGACATGTGACTGACAACCAGACTCCTGCTGGGCTGTGGTTACTTGCAGTGAGGGCTGGGGGCGGGGCTCAGAGGAGAGTGACAGCCCACCATCCTGAAGTGAGGGCTGGGGGCGGGGCTCAGCCATAGATTACATGTGTCACATGACTGTCTTACAGAGAGGTGAGGGGCCCTGGGTTCCCACCTGGACTCCACAACATGGAGAGGGATATTGGGGTTACTTTGGGTTTTACCTTTCCTCAAGGACCACAGGTCCCTGGTGCCCTGGCTCCTCCTGGACCCTGGTGGGGTCAGGGGCTGTCTGCGTGGGGGGTGAGCACATGGTCCTGCCCCCCTTATACCTCCCACCTTCTGACCTCCCTGTCCTTGCAGGTGCGGGCGGCATGCTGAGGCCAGCAGGCTGGCAGGATGAGTGTGAACTCCACAGCCAGCTCGGGGCGCCGGCAGCAGCCGGCCACTTACCACCTGCATATCTACCCACGCCTGTCCGGTGGCGACAGCCGGGCATCCTGCCACGTGCCGGCCACCAAGGACAGCACAGCGTCTGATGTAATCCGGGCGGCCATCGCCAGCCTGCAGCTCGATGACTGCCAGCACTATGCGCTGGTGGAAGTGAAGGAGGCGGGTGGCGAGGAGTGGGTGCTGGACGCCCACGACTCCCCAGTGCAGCGCGTGCTGCTGTGGCCGCGGCGCGCACAGCATGAGCACCCACCCGAGGATGGCTACCACTTCCTGTTGCAGGAGCGCGACGCCCAGGGCGGCATCAAGCAGCTGCACACACTGGAGGTGGTGCTGCCGTTGGAGGCGGTGGCCGCGCAGCGCCTGGTGGAGCGGGGGTTGTTGCCGAGGCAGCAGGCCGACTGCGACGACCTGTGCAACCTGCCCGAGCTGACCGAAGCACACCTGCTGCGCAATCTCAAGCAGCGCTTCCTGCGCCAGAAGATCTACACCTACGCAGGCAGCATCCTGGTGGCCGTGAACCCCTTCAAGTTCCTGCCCATCTACAACCCCAAGTATGTGAAGATGTACGAGAACCAGCGGCTGGGCCAGCTGGAGCCGCACGTGTTCGCGCTGGCCGATGTGGCCTACTACGCCATGCTGCGCAAGCGCGTCAACCAGTGCATTGTCATCTCGGGGGAGAGCGGCTCGGGCAAGACGCAGACCACCAACTTCCTCATCCACTGCCTCACAGCGCTCAGCCAGAAAGGCTATGCCAGCGGCGTGGAGCGCACCATCCTGGGTGCCGGGCCTGTGCTCGAGGTGAGTGCCCACTTCCTCTCGGCGCGCGGGGCCTGCGCTGCACCCCGAGGGTGTGCTGAGTCCCCACCCCAGCCGAGGGTCCTTGGAACCCCCCATCTGTGTTCCTAGCTCCTGCTCCCTTCAGTCACCCTGAGCCCACTGGTCGAGCACCTGCACGGCCAGTGGAGACCCTGAGGTGGATTCCCAGCGCCTGCTCATGCAAGCAGTGGGGGCACATGGCTGTAACCCCAGGAGGGGGAAGGCGGAGCCCACAGGATTCAGGGTCCGTTCTGAGGCCTGAGCTGCAGGTTCGGAGCCTCTGGCTCTGTAGACGCATGGGCATGTGTGCACACATGCAGTGTACATCCATGTGCTAGTTCAGGTGTGTGTGTACACAGACACATGCACAGGAAAGAAAGGGGGGCTGAAAAGATTGCTCATGGTTACAGCCATTGCCTCACAAGCAAAAGGACCTGAGTTCAGATCTCCAATCCCAGGGGGAAACACTGGATGGGCGTGGCTCCCCACCTGTCACTACTGCTCTGTAGAGTGGAGTCTGTGAACCCCCAGGGCAAGCTGGCTGCCAGACCAGCCCTCATGGGTGCTCTGGGTTTCATGAGACCCCAGCTCTCAGCAGGAAGGTAGGGGAGTGATGGAGGGGGTTCCCAATGTCACCCTTGGGTCTCCCCACGCTTGTGCAAGCAAATGCATACACACACTCGCACACACACATGCACATACACATGCACACATACACACGCACACGTAAATGTACAAACACATGCACACATTTGCACACATGCACATATACATGCATACATATACATGGGCATATGCACACATGTAAGCACATGCATACACATACACACATGTGCACACATGCACATGCACACATATGCATATGCACACATATACACATGCACATATACGCACACAGACATGCACATGTGCACACACGCCCACATACACATGCACACACGTAAGCTCACACATAACACATGAACACATGCACATATACATGCACACATGTATATATACACACAAATGCACACGTGCACATGTACGTACACACATGCACACATATAGATACACATGCGCACATACAGATGTGCACACATACACATACATACACGTGCACATAGACATGAGCAAGCACTTACACAGAATAAATGAAGCATAGGCTTTGGGGATTCCATCTGCCCCAAGCACGCAGACTTCCCTTGGTCTGTTTGTGCAGCCACAGGGCAATGGCATGCTCAGGACCTGCGTCACCCTTGGGATGCCCATGGGGGCCGCCAACCTAGCGGTCTTCCTGGCCAGGGGGCTTGTCCTGCTCGCTCCTGAGGAACGGGGTGTGCATATTTCTATCTTCCTGGGTAAGGGGATTCGAGTTGACCTGCCCCCTACTCATCCCTCAAGCAGTGTCTAGGGTTCCTTCTCAGTGTGTCAGCTCAGCCCCCCACAAAGGTTCTCTTTCCATCACCAGTGACCCACCATGATGTGAGACAGCAAGTGCGAACATCTGCAAGGGAGCCTGGCGTTACTTTTCAGTTCCGCACGCTACTGCCCCACATGCTCACTGCCCCCCCCCCATGCTCTGCCCCCCACACACGCTCACTGCCCCCCCACGCTCCTGCACACACGCTCCTGGCCTGCACACATGTTCACTGCCTCGCCCTGTCGAGATGCAGCGCCCTCCTTGCAGCTGCGTCCACGGCTTCCGGCCTGGTCCCTCTGGCCCCTCAGGTGTCTGTCCCCGTGGCTGTGACGTGGAGGGCCTCTCTCACTGGACTCAGGGCTGAGCCCACCCATGTGCCCTCTGGATGACATCTGTTCTCCCTGTGGTCTGAGTGTGTGAGGGACCTTGGGGACCCCGTGGCAAGGCTCAGCCCCCAGAGCCGTAGGTGTGCGGGGCAGGTCCTCTGCCCTGGCTGCTCCCAGGAGGAGTGATGCAGGCGTCTGTCGCCAGCCGAGACCCCCGACCTGGACCCTTCTCTGAGCCAGCAGCTGACGCAGGGGCAGGAGCTGGGGAGAATCCAGGATGGTCTGGGCGCTGGTGTTTGCACTTCCAGTTTGTGATGGGATGGGATGGGCCTACCGCAGGGCATCATGGGTGTGAGGAAGCTGCACCCCTGGTGGCCAGGAAGTAGAGGGGGGTGGGAGGGGGGCTTCTCAGGCACATCCCACCTGCAGGAGACGCCCGGGTCTTACCTGGCAAGAAGTCAGCCATTTCCCAGTGGTGGCATGGTTTTCTGGAGACATTCCACACCCAAACTGCTTTCAGGTTGGGAGGCAATCTGGGTCCCCACCAAGTGTCCAGCCACGGTGCTATCCAGGGCTGGGATCCCCACACCCACCTTCTTGGCTGGGCACTAAACAAATGAGGCTTTTACACTCTCAGCCTCAGGTGTTTTGTGGTAGCTCTGGGAAATGATGTCCACAGGCCACTGGCAAAGGAGGTCACTGCCACAGGCTCTGGGGTCAGGACATGGCCGCAGCTTTTGTGGAAACACGGTGACCCCACAGAGCAGGGCCGTCTTGGCTCCACAGCCCTCCTGGGCCTGTGATTTACCCTCTGGAGCCGATTCCGCCTACAGCTGGCGCTCGGGGCCCTGCCACAGCCTGAGACGTGGCCGTTAGTCACCGTGTGAGTCACGCCCATCTGCTGGCTTCCGCTCAGCCTGTTCTCGGCAGTGACAGCTGGGGAGGGTGTGCTGCCAGGGGCCGTGGGCAGCATCTGCAATCAGATGGGTTCCTGCGGGTAGGGGCTCCCTGCTCCAGCCCCAGGGTCCCCCTGCCAGAGGGTCGCACTGTCGCACTGGCCACTGCAGCCACACAGACCCTGTGCAGCAGCTCTGTATGGAGAATTGAGCCAGAACATTCTTCATCACTTACCCTCTCCTTCCATCCCTCCTTCTCTTGCTTTCTTTCTTTCTGCCCCCCTCCCCCCAGGGAGCCCAGGCTGGTATCAGAACTCCACCCCCTAAGGCCGTGGCCGGCGTGGTCACCTGTGTGGGCATGGCCGGTGTGGTCACCCGCATGGGTGCTTGGCGTTCTGTCTGGGCTCTGCATGAGCTCTTGGCCCCCTGCCCCTGGCACTGCCAAGATGCTGTTCCAGACAGCTACTCCCCCACCCCCCGTCCTGCTCCTGCTGCCCCACGTTTGGAGGCCAAAGATCCCGTGACCTGGAACTCCAGGGACTTTTTCTCAGCCTCTCACCCCAAGGAGAAGTTGGGCTGCTTTGAGGTTAGCGTGGCTGTGGGCGGGTCACAGCCCCTTGGCACCCTGTGACCAGGAAACAGGAAGCCACTGTGAGTGTCCTTCCTGCAGGACATTGTCCACCACACGGTCCTCCCGCTGCGGAGCCCGAGGGTTCCCTGCCGCTCACTGATAAAACCAGACGAAACAGCCTGGGGGAGCTAGGGTTTGCTTGAGTCCAGTTTCAGTTGCTTGTCCAGCTGGCAGGACAGCCCGCTGCAACTCCCAAGGGCCACGCAAACTGACCGCACCTCATGGCTGAGAGGGACGATCCTCACTTGCAGACCAGCATGTCTGGTCTCCATTTCATTCACCTGTCAGGGTCTAGTCCCACCCAGCACGGGCTGGCGCTCCCCGTCAGCTGGACACCTCCTGCATTCGCGTTGTCCACCTGAGGGGCAGGGGCTCAATGGTGTCCCCTGGTTCTGGTGATAGACACCTTCGAGAAGAGGAGAGCAGGTCCAAGACCTAGCTGAGGGTAGCCCTGGATTCCTGATGCTTCTGCCTGCACATCCCTCGCCGTGTGGACCTGCTGGGCTCAGGCAGTGCTGGGACCCCGTGGCGGCCTCCTGTGCCAGGGCCTTGCTCTGCCCAGCAAGCACATCAATGCCCGGCCATCCCCTCTGGTATGAGCTCTGGTCTGCAGATGAGGGGGGCACCTGGCAGTTTGAAGAAATGGATGGAAAATTCCATACCCGGGCGCTTCAGGTCTTGCTGTTCCTGCACAGAGCGCAGTTTGAGGCGACTCCGCTGCACATGTCTCTGGGGTCTGCATGCGAAGCTGGGGGTGCTGGTCTGCTGTGGGTGGAGCCTGACGCAGGACTCCCCCAGCACCATCCTCCCCCCCCCAGGGATCTTGTTGTCGGTTTCAGGGTTGCATTGGTTTCTTGTTGCTCTGACTGAAGCACTTACAGAAGCCCAGGGCACTGTCCATCACCTTGGGGGCATGGCTCACAGCTGAGGGTGCTGTCCTTTACTGTGATGTGGGAGGGGATGTGGTGAGGTGGCTGGTCACGTGGCGTCCTTGGGAAGCCCAGCGCAATGCCTCTAAGTGTTGGGCTCACTTCCTTTTTCTTTTTTCCCTCTGTGTGTATGTGTATCACCTGCACTCAGTGCCAACCCCTCACCCAGCACTCAGTGCCGACCCCTCACCCAGCACTCGGTGCCGACCCATCAACCAGCACTCAGTGCCGACCCATCTCCCGCACTCAGTACTGACCCATCACCCAGCACTCAAGAGGTAGAGGCAGGAGCAGCGATTCCTGGCCAGCTCCACTAGGTACCTGGGAAAAGGAGGGGTCTGCAAGAGGGCTCAGAGGGTGAAGTGACTGTGTAGACCTGGCAACCTGAGTTCAATCCCTGGAAGCTGCGTGGTGAAAGTAGAGAAATAGCTTTGGACCGTTGTCCTCTGGCCTTCTTGTCTGCCGTGACGGCATATGTGCTTGCTCTCCCTCACGTAAACACTTTTCACGCGTGCATGTGTGTGTGTGTGTGTGTGTGTGTAAGCAGGCCCATGAGTTTGTGCCTCTGGAAGCCCAAGGGTGGCTTTGGGAATCACCCTGAATTGTTCTCCCCCTTCTTGCTTTGCTCGGGGCTTTCCCATGTCCACTTCTAGGGCTGAATTAGTGGTCGCCTCCATTTCTGGTTGGTATTTTTCCCTGGGATCGGGATCCGAACTCAGGTCCTTTTGCTTGTGAGGCAGGGACTTAACCCTTGAGCTGTCTCACCAGCCCTCAGAATATTTTTTTTAAAAGATGCTCATAGGGATTGGGGGTGTGGCTTAGTAGCAGTTTCTTGCTTGGCACGGTGAGCATGGGCTTCATCCCCCATGGTGGCGCTCATCCTGGTGGTGACATTCCAGAACCACACCTTGAGCATCTACCCGCTCTCCTGGTCTTCAGCAGCAGTGGCCTGGCCGCGACTGAGGCGTCCCCGGGGCTCCACATGTTCAAGCAGGAAAGGTTTATTTTGTCTGGGCGTTGGGCATTGAGCCAAGCTTTGGGTCAGCACTGGGGCAAGGATCACCCCTGAGGCTACTGGGAGCAGGGCGGGGCATCCCACTCACGGGAAGCAGAGCTGGCCTTCAGCGGGGCCCCACCTGTCTGCTTCTCCCAGAACCTTTCTTTGGAGGCCTGTGAGGATTCCCTGGGGATGGGGCTGCCCCTGGGGCCCAGCTTGGGCAGGTGAGCCTGGGGTGTCCCACAGATCTGAGCTCTGCGCTGATGGCGGGCTAGGGCCCCTGGGCCTGATACATCATCTGACCAGGGCTGGAGTCTGCAGAGCCTACAGGTGGCACAGGAGGATCTCGAGTATCCTCAGGGCGCGGCATCCTCTGGGGAGACCAAGGGCTGCCTGGACTTCGGCGTGTTTGTAGAACACTCCAGAACCCTGTGAAGGTGAACACCCAGAGGCCTTGACTTACTGGCCAGCACCAGGTGCTCCATTGCCTGCAGGTCCCCTGCCCAGCTGCCACCCCGGGTACCCGCCGTGCATACAGCCCCGTGGGGGTAACGGGGGCTCCTCACACTGTGTGGCAGACCCCACGTCCTCCCCGAGTCCCATCAGGTGGTCAGAAGTGAGTCCTGCCAGGCCACCTGGTGCGAGGCTGACTACGGGGGGCCCTGGGTGGGGACCCAGGAGCCCGAGGCCCGTGAGCACATTGCATCTGGAGGGGGACAGCTGGGTGCACCCCACGCCACTGGGGAACCAGCACGTGTCCTGGGGTCTCACCCGGGGACGTGGGTCAGCAGTGGCCACTGGGACAGATGAGTGACTCGGAGCGCAAGGCCTTGTCCCTCCCCTGCCCCGCATCTCCTCCCTGACCTCCCTGTGCGCTTCCCCCCCCATACGTTTCCCTCCCTCCTCACCCCCACCCCCACCCGCTCCAGCCTGCGGCTCCCAGACTGTGGGAAGCGGCTGTTTTAGCTCCGGGAAGTTATATTTTGAGAGGGCCGCCCCCCATGAGATTACAGGGCAAACTGCAGCGCCAGGAAAACATCTGTAGTGGCTGCGCTCACTGGGGAGGGCGTGGCAGGGTCTGCGCTGGGCTGCAGCTGCAGGAGGAAACGCAGGTCTGCTCTGAACTGCTGCACATGGATGGCAACCACAGGGTGCACACGGCACAGACTGGCGGAAGGTGAGGATCTGGCCAAGGCTGCAGCCCGGGGGGCGGGGGGCAGGGGGTCGGGACAGACCTGTCTGCAAACACCAAAGAGAAAAAAAGGCACAGACCCAAACTCACAAGCGATCCAGTCACACTGCGAGGGGGCACGGGGTGCATGCAGAGTAGAGGTCTCGGGTGTCTGTCCTGCCAGGTGAAGGGCTCTGGACTTCGGTGCCCTGGGGGGAGTTGGCAGCTAGGAGCCCTGTGGGTGTGCCCTGTGCACAACGGGGGGGGGGGGGGGGGACCACAGAGTCCTTCACCTCAGGAAGAAAGAAAGTGGTAAAGCCCTGTGGGGGTTATGTGTGTTGCTAGACTGGATGGTGGTTATGGGATGGTGCACACTGCCAGAAATCAGGCTGATGCCTTAGGGTGTGCGTGTTTGTGCATGTGCGCATATGTGCATGCACACATGCACTTCAGCATATGCACAACATGCTGGAGAAGAAACCAAGCCTCATACTAGGTAGCTGCCTGGCCAAACCACGCCCCCAACCCTGACCGAGGTTGCTGGCTGTCACTCCCCCTCTGAGCCCCGCCCCCAGCCTCCCTGGAGGATGCTGGGCTGTCACTCTCCTTCTGAGGGTCGCACCCTGATTTTGAGCAGGGATGGGCACATCCCTGAGACACCCCCCCCAGCACTTTCTTGCTCCAAGCCCAACCTGTCCCTCCTGTGGTCCCTCTGAGGATTCCATGCGACATCGACTCAAATGCAGCTCAATACATAAACTGCCCAGACTTCAGCCTGGTTGAGTGTGTAGCGTGCTGGCGCCAACTTGTCTTGGGGGATTGATGGGGTGCTCATGCTGCGTGAAGGAGCCGGAATCAATAGTACGTTAGTGAATGGCTGATTTCCTGAGTGGTAGAGAAGGCTGTACACACAGTGCCGCTCGGGTAGGAGCAGATGCTAACTTTCAGAAGTCTGTACTTCTCCACGTGGGTTTCTGGGAATTTACCCAGGTGGCCAGGTCCGTGCAGCCCCCCCCACCTCTCCAGACCCTGTGCTGTGGCTGGGGGTCCCACCCAGCCCGCAGATGCACTTCATGGTCTGGGAGCGGCTCCTCTTGGCCCGTGTCTGTGTTCTTTCAGGGTTGGCGATGTGGCCCTGTGTGTGGGGCTGACAGTTGATGCCTCAGGGCCTGGACGGCATGTGGTGCCCCATGGTTGCCCCGCTCCCAGCGCGTCTCTGACTTTGCGGCATCTGGATGCTTGCACGTCCACGTGGTCAGTGGCTCTCAGGAGCCCAAGGCCTGGGACAGCGGAAGAGTGCAATCAGGCGGAAGCAGTGCAAGGCAGGATCTGGGGGCCGTGGCTTCCTCCTCTGCCACAAGGGTGGCCTCAAGGACGGGGTGATGCTTCCTGTCCCGCATCTGCATGCAGCTGCCACCTGCATACTGTAGCCGCTCAGCAGCAAGTGGGAGTCAGGGTGTCCCCACCCCAGTACTGGAGGGATGGCGAACTAGCCTGGGCTGCAGAAGTGGATAAAACACGGGGTAGGGGGGCTGGGGAAATGATTCGGGCCTTAGAGCCTCTGCCTTACAAGCAGAAGGACCTGAATTCAGATCCCAGATCCCATGTAAGAATGTGAGGTGGAAATCAGCAGCCTGTGATCTAACCCTGGTGGGTAGAGTCTGGGAAACCCCAGAGCAAAGCAGTAAGGAGATGGAGCAATCCAGGTGATTTCCAATGTCACCCTTGGGCCCACTTAGCTGCAGCTCTGTGGTGAGGGCACACCTGGCATGCAGGTGGCCCTGATTCCATCCCCAGCTCTGAGGGTCCCAGGCCTGGGCTACATCATCAAGACCCCAATTCATATCCCCCACCCCTGAGAGAAACCTGATCAAATGGTTCTTTCCTTAGAGCCCCCCTCCGGGTCCCAGGGGAGCTTGAGAGAACAGCCTCAGTCCATCCCAAGTAAACTTTGTTTTTTCTGAGAAGAAAATTCTAGAATGTTCCTGGTAGGCCATTACTTCCTCTAGCTTTCAACTGTACAGATCCCAGTTCCCATGGGCTCTGGGACCCTTCTCGTGTGCGTTGAGGATGCACACACGCACCTCCCCCACCCCTGGATTCTGAGCGGGTTCTCCAGTAGCCCAGGCTGGCCCGGGCTCCTAGGGGTAAGGGTGCCTTGACGCCCAGTCCTCCACCGCAAGGGCTGGCCAGTCCGTTTGTTTCTGGGGTGGGAGGGTGGGGCCTTTGGCAGCTGGAGTGACCCCATGAGCTGCCCCAGCCGCCCCCAGGGCCCAGCTCTGTGATGAGGCAGCTGCAGTGAGGGAGGCCATGGCGGTGCGTGGGAAACGCTTTGCTGAGTTTCGAGGTTTCCGTCTTCTGTTCGAGGCAGGGTCTCAGAGAGCTCCCGCTGCGCAGGGCCTCAGTGCCAACTATGCAGAAGCTGGGCCTGAGGCCCGAGTCTGCTCTCCATTGCTAGAGCCTACATGGAGAGAAGCAACCCCGCAAAGTAGTTCTCTACTTGTTGCTGGGGGTGCGTTTGTGCATGGGAACACAGACACACGCATGTGGGCGCACAGGCACACATGATTCAAAAGAAAAAAAAAGGCCGGCAGAGATGGTGGAATGAGAAGGCTGCGCACGGGATGGGCAGAGTTCGCATCTCTGGGCCAGCTGGCCAGCCAGGGCAATGAGACATGAGCTGTCAACCTTGGCCTGCACGCCTCACGCACACACGCAAGCACTGCCCCACATGCACCCACAGGTGCGCACACACCGATGGGTCTGTGTTCATGTCTGAGCTGAGGCTGAGATCCGTGTGTGTGCGTGTGTGTGTGTGTGTGTGTGTGTGTGTGGTGTGCGCGCACGTGCGTGTGTATGCGTGTACATCAGAGGCACCGTGTGCACCTGTGTAGAGTCCAACACCCACGGTGTAGTGTGTCTCCACCCACTCACACACTCATTCACACGATTGTGCAGCCTGCTGCGATAACAAAGAAAGGTAAGTCCCACCGTCCCCACCTCCGCCTCAATTCCCCAGAGACTCGGCCACGGGATGGGGAGTTTGTCAAAGCAAATCTCGGTTTATTGGGGGTAACAAAACAGCTTATATAGACAAAAGACCACAAGGCGCCAAATGGGCAGCCAGTTGTGTCAAAGGTTACCAAAACCTTCAGGTTCCACAGGTCATGTCCATTGTCACTCAGCACAGAAGGCAGGTCAATATCTGAAAGCCAATTAGGGCTCTCTGTAATGTGATCAAGGTTACACCCAGGACACTAGCCCTCAGTGCCATCTTTAGTCCCATGTGCTCGGCCATGCCCTGGGGCAAATCCTGGGCGGACCCAACACACCTGTGAGCCCAGGGGTGACCTCGGGAATCACTCCAAGTTGTTTCCAGGTCTTTCTTGCTTTGCGCCTGGGTGTCACTTTCCAGAGCCAGAAGAGCAGGCTACTGCCTGGTGTTTTTACGTGGGATCCAGGATCCGAACTCAAGAGTCTTTTGCTGTGGAGGGTTCTTTTTTTTTTTTTTTAATTTTTTTTAAATTTGTTCAATTGTGCGTGTGTGTGTCTGTGTCTCTGTATGTATGTGTGTGTGTGTGTGTGTGTGTGTGTGTGTGTGTGTAGAACCATGAGCGAATTCGGGAACCACCATGGACTGCCTCCACCTCCTCCTTGCTTACTCTGCCCTGGGATTCACAGGCTCCGCCCTACCAGGACCAGAAATGCAGGCCACTCCCCGCTTTCCGCCTGGCGTCTATAGGTGGGGTCTAGGATCTGAACTCAGGACCTTCTGCCTGCAAGGCAGAGGCTTAACCCCTGAGCCACCTCTCCAGCCCCTGTGGAGGCTTCTTAACACCAGAGCTGTGTCTCCAGCCCCAGCCACTTTCAAAATACAGGATATTGTAAGATCTTGCCTTAGTTCCGTGTGCTTTCTTCCTCTTCCTTCCTCCCTCCTGTGTGCGTGCGTGCATGTGTGCGTGTGCATGCGTGCATGTGTGCGTGTGTGTGTGTGTGTGTGTGTTGCGGGGATGGGATCCAAGGCTTGAGCACTCACATCCCAGCGTTTGCTCACAGCTGGACACCGACACACGTGACTCTCAGACCTGCCGGGGACTGGGCTTGGGTCTTTTCTTACGTGCCTTTTTAAAGGCTACATAGTACTCCATCCTGTGTGTGTGCCGCCACCTGCTGGCACTGGGCTTGTTTCTGCCACTTGGCAGTTGTGAGTGGTGGAGTGGGAGGCGTCTCTTCCCGTGCTGATGTCATCTTTGGCGTGTCAATAAGTGGGTTTAGCTGTTTTTCTCCTTCCGCAGTACACAAGCTAATTTTAGCCAGGCATCGTCTAGATTGGGAAACAGGAAATCCCTCGTCGAAAGTGGGTAGATTCCCATGCTGTCCCACTACCCTGGGTCAGTGGAGCCTGGGGCACAGGACCCTCAGCGTGTGGCCTTTTGCAACCCGGGGTCCTCAGGGATTCCCTCTGCCTCGGGCCTGGTTGTGCCCTGCCTCCAGGTAGCCTCAGGGGTCCCTCCCACCCTGCCTTCTATCCCGCCAGCTGGGCCAGGCAGTGTTTCCGGCAGGATCACTCCCCCACACCTCCCCCCACCGTCTTTTGCAGTGGCAGTGAACAGTCTCTGTGCTCAGACACATTCCAGACGCTTGAGATCACTGGCCTAGGTCTGCTCATGCTGGTCCCAGTTGCTATGGCAACTGTCACTATGGCTCAGCCCGCCAGGATTGTCTTGGGCAAAGATGGCCTGTTACCACCACAGACCCCAGCGTGCTGCCTGGAACCCCACGGGTCAGGCAGCACATCCTGCTGGCTCTGACCCCCTCACCCCCCGTGCTGGGACAGTCTCCCACCCACACACCCCACTTTTCTGGGGGTGATGTGGATCGAGCACAGGTCCTCATGCATGCATATGAGCTCTTTTTGCACTCTGGCTCTCTGTGTATCCCAGGCTGGCCTGGAACTCCCAGCAAACTCCCTGTCTCAACTTCTTGGACGCCAAATCAAAGATTGTGCCACCATGGTTTTATGGTGACATCAGAAATCATCCTGGATTGGGCTAGAGAGATGGCTCAGAGGTTACAACTCTGTCTCGAAAGCAGAAGATCCTGAGTTGAGATCCCATGTAAAAACTCTAGGCGGAAATGGAGGTGGCCTGTAGTTTTGACCCTGGTGGGCGGAGCTTGGGAAATCCCACAGGGAAGCAAGAAGAAAGTAGAAGCAATCCAGGATGATTCCCGAAGTCACCCTTGGTCCTCCACAGGGACACACAGTGCCTTGTCTCACGCACGCACGCATACATACACAAACACACAATCAACAATCATTCTGTCACCCTGACTTGCTCTCCTACCTTTTTGTTCTGCTCTGGGGTCCCCAGACTTCATCTTCCAGGGCCGAAAGTGCAGGCTGCTACCATTTCCTCCTGGCTTGGCACATAGGATCCGGGGATCTGAACTCAGGTCCTTTGCTTGCGGGGCAGAAGCTTTCACCCCTGCCTGGCCTCTGACCCCGCTTCAGGTCACTTTCATGGGTGTCTGGGGTGACACTGACCAGGGACCTAAACCCTGAGGGCAGCTTTCAGGGGGACTCAGCACAGGTGGGCTCCATATCCAGGCCGAGGCCCTTACTGCCCCTCTGAGTGATTTCACTTGCTCCACTGAACTGACTCCTGGACACGCGTGGGAGCACTGTCTCAGTGTAGGTGCACACTCATGCATGCACATGCACACACCCAGGCACAAACCCTAGAGACATCCTTCTTGAGGATGGGCCCTGCCTGTCTCCATCTCTAGAGGCTCAGACAGAACAGTGATTGGCAGCCCAGCCTGGGCACACGTGGTGAGGTGGACGCAGGAGGGAGCAAGGCTCTGTGTGCTCGGCTAGGGTCGCCGGGTGACCTGCCCTAGCATTGGCAGCTCAGCGAGGGTGTGCCCTAGCCAGGCCTGGAGAGGGTTGGTTTGTTTATTGACTTCTGTGTCAACCCTTGGTTGATGAATTGATTGGTTTTTCTTTCTCCCACCTCCCCTTCTTCCCCTCTTTCTCTCCTCTGTCCCCGTCTGTGTTTCCATCTCTGTTGCTGTCTCTGTCTCTATCTGTCTCTGTGGGCATATGGTGCCCCAGGACCACCAATAGGGGCTGAGGACGGTCAGATGACGCTCCTGTCTGTGCTGTGTGTGAGTCACGGTCTCAGGCACTGTGCCCAGGCAGCTGGCCTGCATCGGAGTTCTTGTGCCCGCACCTCCCTCCCCATATAGGAAGCTGGGATAGGATGTTGGCATTGCAGACGGGTGCTCCACGCTTCCCTCGGGCTCCGGGACTCCAACTCACAGGCGCCAGCTCACGCCTCTCTCTGGTGGCACCAGTGGGACAGGTGCCGGTGTGAACACTGCAGAGCTGCGGCAGCCCCCAGGTCCCCATTCGTGGTTCGTGTGCATACAGCTGCAGCACCACCCCACGGGTCACATTGCTGTCATTGGTCTGCTGTACAGGCTGTTCCAATGATGCGTCTGGCTTTGATGTCATCCATGCCCCACGTGGGTCCTGCCTCCCAGGCCTTTCTGTCGCCAGCTCTGCCCTGTTCCCTGGGCTCCTGGCCCTCACTCCACAGAAGGAGAAGGAGACCTGTGGGCCCAGGGCCTGAGCTCCATCCCAAGACAAATACAGAAATACATCCGACTCAGGTTTGAGGCTAGAGTGAGGGTGGACCGTACAGTGCACCCCCCGCCACTGCGAGCAGCTTGAGGGCCAAGGTGGGCGGCGTGGGGGCTGCAGCGGGTCGGGAGCTGCACACCAGGCCTGACTCAAGGCTCACACCCACGCTACATCCCAGCACAAGGATGGAGAGTGTCCCATGGCTCAGCAGACTGGGGGGGGTCTCTCCTTGCTGGAGCAGCCTGCTCAAGATCCCTGTGGACACACCAGAGCCTCCGAGCTCCGGGGACCCCTGTCACCCTGGGGCTCCAACTTCCAGGGCCAGAACTACAAGCCACCCCCCCCCCAGCCACGTGGCATTTTCACATGAGATCTGAACTCAGGTTCTTGTGCACCACAAGCGCTTTAGCCCCTGGGTGGGTCTCCCAGCCTGGAAAGGTATTTTGATCACAGGCGTTTCGATGGTGCCAGGAACCCAGCAATGGAACATGCTGGGCCAGCACTGCGCCAAGGAGTCTCCTGCCAACCCGTGAGCTGGTGCTTCAGCCCAGAGCATGGATAGTGGGTGCCTCAGTCATACACCCATCTGTGACTCTGAGCCAGGGACGGGCACGCTGGGCGCACACAGGGCAAGCCCCGGAATTTCAACACATGGCTGACATCCCTCTGCTCTCCTCACAGGCTTTTGGCAACGCCAAGACAGCACACAACAACAACTCCAGCCGCTTTGGGAAGTTCATCCAGGTCAACTACCTGGAGAGCGGCATCGTGCGGGGGTGAGTAGACGCAGCCAAACTACTGCAGGGAGGGGTAGATGTGAGCCACAGAACCACCTCAACGTCCACCCACCCGCCCATCCATCTATCCGCCTATCTGCCCAACTACCCATCTACCCACCCACCCATCCATCGATCCCCCATCCATCCATCCATCCGCCCATCTGCCCATCTATCCACCCATACATACATAATCCACTCTTCCATCTGTCCATCCACCCTTCCATCCGTCCATCCATCCATCCATCTGCCCATCCATCCATCCACTCATCTATCCATCTATCCACCCTTCCATCCGTCCATCCATCTGCCCATCTACCCACCCATACATACATACATACATCCACCCATCCATCCATCCATCCACCCTTCCATCCGTCCATCCATCCACCCACCCATCCATCCATCTGTCCGTCCGTCCATCCATCCATCCGCCCATCCATCCATCCATCCATCCACTCATCCGTCCATCCATCTGCCCATCCATCCATCCATCCATCCTTCTGTCCGTCCATCCATCCATCCTTCTGTCCGTCCATCCATCCACCCACCCATTCGTCCATCCTTCCGTCCATCCATCCATCCATCCATCATGACCTTCCTTTAGCCCTTGATTAATAGATGTTTAGAAAGAGATAGTTATGGCTGGAAAGATGACTTTGGGAGGTCTTGTGAGGTGGGCTTGGCCAGAGTGGTCAAGGGCAAACCACCTTGCCCTAGTCTTCATGAAGTTGGTACTCTGAGGTATGGGGGTCACATGGGCAGGTGGGTGTGGACTCAATACATGTGCCTTACCTAGAAAGGGGTGCAGCTCAGAGCCAGAGAGGGGGATTACCCCCAGGACACATGAGGGATATGGGGGATGAAGAAAAGGATGGATGGATGGATGCAAGGATGGGTGTGCAGATAGATGGATGATGCATGGACGGATGGATGCACATGTGATGATTGGTGGACAGATTCTTGGTACACAGGTAGATTTGCAGATGGATGAATGGATAGACAGTAGATTCATAGCTAAGTGGACATATTCATGAATAGATGGATAGATTTAGGAATGAATGGATTGATTCGTGAGTGGATGATTGGGTGGATTATGTTAGCTGGGTGGACAGGTAGACTTTGGAGTATGTAGGTGAACGGATGGGGAGATATTTGTGTGTGTGTGGTTGAATGTATCTGTGTGTGAGTGTTTGTATCTGTATGTGTGAGTGAGTGAGTTTATCTGTGTGTATCTGTGTATCTGTATGGGTGTGTGAGTGTATGTCTCTGCGTGTGCGTCTGTGAGTGTGAGTAATGTGTGTGTATCTGCACGAGTGTGTGTATCTGTATGGATGTATCTGTGTACGTGTATGTGTGTGTATCTCTGTGTGTGTCTGTGTATTTGTGAGTGTATCTCTGTGTATGTCTGTGTCTGTGTATCGTGTGTGTGTATCTGTGTGTGAGTGTATCTGTGAGTGTATCTCTGTATGTGTGTCTGTGTGTGTATTTGTGTGTGTGTATGTGTGTGTATGAGTGTATCTGCGTGAATGGGGGCCTGTATGTCCTGTGACACACCCGTGGTGGACAGAGTCTGGGTGGTCCTGGGCCACGGTGCTGTTTTGCCACCGCGTGTCCCAGGCCACTGCTCGGCGTGTGGGAGGCACCGGGAGCAAAGCTTTTCTGCCACAGGAAGCTCTCAGACACAGCTGAATGGGCAACGGGTTTGGGGTCACAGCTGCAGAGGTGTAGAGTCCACCATGGTGAGAAGGCGTGGGGGCTCCCACTGCAGCCACACTGGGGATAGGGCTCCCGATCCTGTCGCGCTTCCTCTGGCAAGGTTCTAGCTCTTTCCCATGTGGCACCACCACCTGGGGACCACGCTCACGAAACACTGGGGGACACCCAGCTCCAGCATAGGGTTCACACTGAGGTGCTCACACCGAGCTTCAAGCACCTTGACCAGCTCACTGAAGTGTCTTCTTAGCCCTTGATTGACAGGTGCTGTGAAGAAGATGATAGGTGTGGATGGATGGGTGGGTGAGTGGGTGGGTGAATAGATGGATGGATAATGGATAAGAGGGTGGATGGATGGAGGATGATGGGTGGTGGATGGATGACGGATGGATGATGGATGGATGGATTGGTGAGTGGATGATGGGTGGGTGGATGGGTGGATGATGGGTGGGTGGGTGGGTGGGTGGATAGATAATGGATAAGAGGGTGGATGGATGGATGGATGGATGATGGGTGGGTGGATGAGTGGATAAGTGAATGGATGTGTGGGTGGGTGGATCAGTTGGATGGACTGGTACAGGAGAGGGCAGGTGGGCAGGCAAGTGGGTAGAATATGCTGGGTGTGATGTTGTGAGTGGGTGGGGAAGGGTAGTTAGATACATTGCCTCATAGATTCATGGGATGGAGTGGGGCTTGTGGGTAGATGCATGGTGTGAGAGCTAGATAGTTTTGTTGGTGGGCAGGTAGAGTCAGGTGTCAGTGGCTAAATGGAGAGGTCTGTGTGTGTGTCTGTGTATCTGTGTGTGCGCATGTATGTGCACGTGTCACCTTGGAGTCAGGTGTGTGTGTGCGTGTGTATCCGTGTGCACGCACATGAATGTGCATGTGTCACCTTGGAGTGAGATGTCACTTTGGAGGCCCACATCTGTCTCCCAGTGCTGGGCAGGTGGAGGCACAGGAGGGAGAGATCCAGGCATCCTGCGCCACCTCAGCCAGTTGGTGGGCCCATCACCTCCAAGCCTCTATCACAGGGGGGTTTTGTTCCCACAGAAAGGTGGGAGCAGGGACAGCAACTTGTGGCAACACTGTTGGCACCCCTGATCTCTTGATCTGGAGGGTCTGTGGGAGCTACCGCCCCCTGGGGGCATGCTCATGCAGTCCCAGGAAGAGTGAAGGGCGGAGCGGTGTCACTTCTGGGTAGTGCATCGTGTGTACATGGATGTCATAATAGTTTATCTTGGACGGGCACGATGGCTCTGTGGACAAAATGTCTGCACAAACCTGGCGCCCTGAGTGTGACCCGGACACACGTCCTCTGACCACCACCCGTGCACCTTAGCGGGTGTCCACATGCGCACATGCGTGCACCCCAAGATGACAGAGGTCCATCGCAGTCTGTCTTGCGTTTAACATTTGAGATAGCATGCCCACTAGCAAGTGACAGATGGAGTTGGGAGTCAACGCCTGGCATCAGGAAGTGCTTCTCAGCTGGAAAGGTGGTTGGTATCGTGGGCACTGTGCAGTTCTTCCAGAATGACCGGGGAGCCTGCAGCTTGTTGGTTCTGTGGTTGTGGGGTGCAAGGGGTACAGACACGGGGGTTCAGCCCTTGCAGCGGGGCGCTTTTGGGAGGCTGGGGTGGGCAAGAAGCAGCTGCTGATTAAATGCTGCAGGGAGGTGCAGATGCGAGGTAGGCCTGGGCCCTGGCTGAGGAGGAAGATACTGGCCTGCCATGCCCAAGGCGCCGGGCACCTCCCTAGCACTTGGGAGGTCGAGATGGGAGACTCAGTGTGCCAACATCAGGTGCCTGAGATCCTGAGAGAAAGCAAGAAACAGACAGTCCCCAAGAGACAGCGGGGGAGGGGGGGCTCAGAGGGAGAGTGACAGCCCAACATTCTGCAGTGAGGGCTGGGGCTGGGGCTTGCTACTGTGGTGCAGGCCTGGTTTTGGAGTCCTGAGTTGCAGTCTCCCGCGCCCCCAGATGCAGTAGTGTTGGAGCTAGGCTACGGTGTAACTTATGCCGTCTTCCACTTGTGTTCACAGAGCTGTGGTAGAAAAATACCTTCTTGAGAAGTCTCGCCTGGTGTCGCGCGAGAAGGATGAAAGGTAGGAGTGAGCCCATGAGAGTTTGCACACGGCCTGCCACGGCCCGCACAGGATCGACACCAATGTCTCAGGGTCAGGGAAGCTGGGGAAAGCAGATGCCCAGCCCTCCTCAGGAATCAAGTCTTGTGCCACCCGTAGGGGGTCCCCCTGTTGGGCATCACAGCTGTCTCCTGTGGGCACCTGTGACCCTCTCAGAAGGCCGAGGCAAGAGGGTCCCAGGTATAAAACCATCCTGGGCTTCTGGGCAAAACCTGTCTGAACACGAGCAGCCATTGTTTGATTGACAGGTGATTGCAGAACCCCCTGGGACCAGATCCTATTGCGTGGGGCTCTCTCACACTGGAAGCACTTGAGGCATTTGGGGCGGTGGTTGGCCTGGCCTCTGGGGTGACTGTCCCCCTTCCTCTTGACCTCAGGAACTACCACGTGTTTTATTATTTACTGCTGGGAGTCAGCGAGGAGGAGCGTCAGGAATTCCGCTTCCTGCAGCCCGAGGACTATTTCTACCTCAACCAGGTGCTTGCCGGGGGCTTGGCCTGCTGGGCCTCCTGTTCCCCAGGCTGTTGACCCCGGGCGGGGAGCGCACAAAGACCCCTGATTCCCGGCTGGGCCCCACTGTGCAGCCCCGAGTGCCCTGTCTTTGCCTTGCAGCACAACTTGAAGATCGAAGACGGAGAGGACCTGAAGCATGACTTCGATCGGCTCCAGCAGGCCATGGAGATGGTGGGCTTTCTGCCCGCTACCAAGAAGCAGTAAGTGGTCCCCAGGGCAGGGCTGCTCCTCCGAGCAAGCGGACCCCTAGAGCCAGCAGGGAGCGGCCTGCACGGAGCTGCCCAGGGTCTCTGAGTCGTGGGAAGGGCTGCAGCATGTGGTCACTCCTGAATGCCTGCCCCCACCAGTGCACCCCTGCAGGCCCCGCCCGCCCCCACACACTCCTGCAGGCCTCTCCCACACCCACACACCCCAGGGATTGAGCTGAGGGCTGGAGTCCTGGCCAGCCTTTCTTGTTGCACAACAACACCGTTAGGAAAGGAACAAGGGGGCTGGGGAGACAGCTCTGGGGTCACAGGCTCTGCCACACATGCCAAAGGTCCTAAGTGCAAATCTCAGATCCTACCTATGAATGCCGGGCGGAAATGGCAACAGCTCATTCCAGCCCTGGAAGCTGGAGCCCAGGAAACCCCAGAGCAAAGCAGTGAAGAAGTAGAGCAACCCAGGATGGTTTCCAGCCTCACTTTGATCCTCCACAGACACATGTTAGAGCCATCTGCTACGCTCACAGCGTGCGTCCACTCACGCACAGTGGACACGCACATTGAAAAGAAGGAAAAGTTAAATGAAAATAAGCCAGGTGGGTTCCCCTCCAACCTGTGACGCCAGCAGGAGCTGAGGCTGCAGTGCAGGGCAGCCTGGGGTGCCCACTGTGCCCCGTGCAGGCCACATGAGACCATCTGAACAGAGGTTGTGAAGAGGCCAAGTAGATGAAGCACTTGGCGCTCAAGCCAGATGACTGGCATTCAGAACCCATAAACAGGCATGTGATGTGAGCATCTACAGAGGCCACAGCGGCTTGGCAGCAGGGAACTGGCCACTTCTCTAGCAGGCTGGAGAGCCGGGGTGACCCGAAGCATGTCCTCCGCTCCACATGCACAAGCACACACAAAGAATGGGTGTGCCATAGCCTGTCTGACACCTCAGTCCTCGGGTCAGCCTGGGCTACATAAGCGACCCTCTGGCAGGACACGGAAAGTTGGGCTGAGACTCCGAAACACAAGCTCTCATTGGGCACACGCTTTCGTCGGGCATGCATGCGCCCTGGGCTTCACCCCCAGCACCGCAGACCCCAGGCCTGGGAGCCTAGGGTCACCCGCAGCCACCTGGAAAGCTGGGGCCAGCCAGGACCACATGACCCTGTCTCTCAAGGAAGAGTTTATGACCCTGTCTCTCAAGGAAGAGTTTATGCACAAGTGTCCAGTGTGCTCCTGTGTTTGATGGCTGCTCTGAGCTCAGCGCAGGTCCCTCGGCACCCCCCCTCCCGCAAAGTCCCTCACTCCCCCCCCCCACAGATCCCTCAGCCCCCATGAGCGCAGGTCCCCTAGCCTCCCCTGAGCACACCCTCCCCTCCCCAGGATCTTCTCAGTGCTCTCCGCCATCTTGTACCTGGGAAACATCACCTACAGAAAGAGAGCCGCGGGGCGCGAGGAGGGCCTGGAGGTCGGGCCCCCGGAGGTGTTAGACACACTGTCCCAACTTCTGAAGGTACTCCCCAAGCCCACTACTTTGCTGTTCCCATGCACCCACGCGCTTCCTTCCTCTGCTCCGTGGGCCGCGTGGGCAGAAGGCCAGGTCAGTACTGAACAGGGTGCCTTGGCCATTCCTCCCCCCCGCTCCTGCTTCCTCAGTTCTGGTGATGGCTTGGTTGCCTGCCTGTTCTGTGTCCCCCAGCCCTTCCCGCCATAGGCCCTGCAGAAGCCTTGGGGAGCTGAGCGGGCCGAGGTGCCGAGGTAGGAGGATCAGGTCAGCCCGGCCGTGGTGGGGGCTGAGCAGCCCATCCAGCTGCTGGGGAAGGTCCGGGAATTCGAGACCAGCCTCAGGGACAGTGAGAGCAGGGCCACAGGGCAAGTCTGTGCGGCCTGGTCTCAGAGGGCCGCAGGTGGGGTGGGCGGTGTAGCCGTGCACTGGCCCTGTGCAGGGGTCCAGTGATACCCGAACTGCAAACCAGCTTTCCCTGGTCTATGTGGGTTGCTGCGTACGCCTGGGGATGGATTGCTGCTGTCAGAATCCTGCAGTGCAGAGATCCAGCTCGCACGGTCCCCGCCTGGCGGTAGACTCACCCCTGTACCCCATCTGTGGGTCTCCTTGTGCCACCCGCAGGTGTGGTCTAGCTTGTTTTCTTCTTTTTCTTTTCTTGAGTCGGGTCTCATGTCATCCAGGCTGGCCCTGAACTGATCCTCCCACCTCTGCCTCGGGCTCTGAAGGGGACGAGTGTGTCACCCCACCTGGGTGCACCGCCTGCCCGGGTGTGCGCATGCGCTGGGCATTGACCTGCGTGGTGTGACCACACCTGGGCCCACTTCACACCCCTCCTCCTGCACACAGGTAAAGCGCGAGGTCTTGGTGGAGGTCCTCACCAAGAGAAAAACCGTGACGGCCAATGACAAGCTCATCCTGCCCTACAGCCTCGGGGAGGTGAGCCAGGGGCGGGGCGGGGCTCCTCCCAGCAGATCCCAGGCAGGGCCCTCGTGAGCGCGGTGCCCGCCAATCACAGCAGGGCTGTCTGCAGTCACCCGCTGTCCAGCTCTGTAAGGTGCCATCCTGGAGCACACGTGTGCGAATTCAGTACACACATTGAGCTGAGCGAGGATGGACATGACTTTATGTCTAGGTTTTCTCTCTGTGTGTGTGTGTGTGTGTGTGTGTGTCAAAGGGCACTGGATGGCCCTGTGGAGGCCCAAGGATGACTTCAGGAATCACCTTGGATTGCTTCTACCTCCTGTTTGCTTTGCTCTGGGGTTTCCCAGATTCCACCTTCCAGAACCAAAAGTGCAGGTAGCTGCCATTTCCACCTGTCGTTTTTATGTGGGATGTGGGATCCGAACCCAGGTCCTTCTGTCAATCCCTGAGTCATCTCTCCCACCCTTATGTCTAGATTTTTTAAAAATACCTTATTTTTGAAAGAGAGAATACACATGCATGCTACAGTGCACGGGTGGGGATCAGAGGTCAACTTTCAGAAGTCAGTTCTCTCCTTCCACCACGTGGCCTTCCAGGGATTGAACTCAGGTCTCCAGGTTTGCCGCAGTCGCCTCCCCACTGAGTCTCGCTGAGCTAGTGAGAGTAATGGTAACTGTCGTGCCAGCCTGTGAACGTGGCTTCCTCAGAGGCTCCCCACCTGGGCCGAGGGCTTTTGTGGCACGCGAGGTCCTGAGTCTTAGCCCCAGTAGGAAGCGGGTGTCTGGCTGAAACTTTAGCACTGGGGCAAGGCGGCCACCTAAGTTTTCATTGGCCTTGCTCTCCCGCGTGGTTGGTGAGTCCTGGCCCACTGAGAGACCCCCTGAAGAGGTGGGTTGGGCTTATAGCAGGAGCCACACAAGCAAAAAGACCTGAGTTCAGATGCCTTGGTCCCCTGTGAAAGACTGTGCTCATGTGGCAGCCTGCCTGTCACTCCAGCCCTGGAGGGCGGAGCCTGGGAGCCCCCAGAGCAAGCTGGCTGCCAAACAAGCCCTGATGGCTACCCTGGGGTTCATGAGACCCCCAACTCACAGCAGGAAAGTGGGAGAGTGATGGAGGGGGTTCCCAATGTCACCCCAGGCTTCACATGCACACGTAGACACACGTACTGCATACGCTTCAGACGCACACAGTGGTTGGGCAGCAGGTCAGGATGGAGACCAGCCTGGGCTACGTGGCAAGGTCCAGGCAGCCCAGGCAACAAGAGCCACGGTCTGCGAACAGTCAAACTGAGCTCTCTGTCCCGTGTGCACACACCAGGGCCTGACCCCCCATGCAAGTCCCCCTCTGCCCGCAGGCCATCACGGCTCGTGACTCAATGGCCAAGTCCCTGTACAGCGCCCTGTTTGACTGGATTGTCCTGCGGATCAACCATGCGCTCCTCAACAAGAAGGACATGGAGGGGTCTGTGTCGGTGAGCGAGGGGAGGCTTGCCCCCCCGAAGGTGGTCTGTCCCAGCCGCCGCACAACAATGTAAACAGCAACTTAAAAAGTCAGAGCGACAGATGATGCATAGGTGACAGGTCAGGAGCTAGCGAGAGGCGGCTGGTGGATAGATGCACAGATGATTGACAGGTGATGGGGAAAGATGGGCAGGGGACGGTGGGCAGTGGAGGCGGGCGACAGGTGACGAGAGTGACAGTTGGTGTCTGCGCTGCTGTGAGATGCACTCAGCTCAGCCTAGGACAGACGCCAGGTTTGTGTGTGACAACTCCGGGGACACGGCCATGACGCTGCAGGCAGGAGTGGGACACCATGTCACCCAGCCTCGGGCCACCCCCGCAGCCATCAATAAAGACGGGTGCAAGCAAGGGAGCCTGTGGCGGACAGTTGGCGGGCAAACCATCGCAGCCACAGATAGCATGGCTGGTGAGTGATTGACGTTAGATGTTTGATTGATAGGTAATAGGTAGATGGATGATTGACAAATGATGGGTAAATAGATGATTGATAGGTAATAAGTAGATGGTAGATGATAGATAGATGATAGGTGGATGATAGAATATAGATGACACAGTTATGTGACACATGCATAGCCAATGGGTAGATGCATACATAGGTGACGGACAGACACAGAAATGACAGATACATGCTGAGGTGATGACAGACGACAGATCCATCAGCATGAAGAGTGCCTACCAAGCCAGTGATCGTGGCATCCCCCAACCCAGGCCTCAAGCACCACATGGCCCCCACGCCCACCCTCCCCGTCCCTGTCCCCTCGCCCACAGTGCCTGTCCATCGGGGTCCTGGACATCTTTGGCTTCGAGGACTTCGAGAGGAACAGCTTTGAGCAATTCTGCATCAACTACGCCAATGAGCAGCTGCAGCACTACTTCAACCAGCACATCTTCACGCTGGAGCAGGTAGCGCCGCCCTCCCACCGCCCCAGGCCCCCTGCAGTGCTCCCCGCACTGTCCACCCTCTGTCCTGGGACACGGCGCTCCCCACTCTTCTCTGGGCGTTCACATCTCCTCACATCCGAAGCCCTGTTTCCCCCACCCCCAGAGCACACTCTCCACACCCCTTCCTGCTTCCTGCTCTAGAAGCTTGGTGACATAGGACCCCAACACAGAGCCTGAGGCTGGACGCTGACAAGCTGCGCGCAGCCTGTGCTAGAGAGCACAGCCCTGTCTGCAAAAGATGCAGCTGCCATTGTGCATAAGCGCTACCTCTCAGCCTCCAGCTGTGCGCATTGCCCCACCCCACCGCGCGCCACAGTGGTGCACAGACAGTAGCACCTGGGCTGGGGGTGGGGTCATAGGGAGAAGGCAGCACAAGGCTGGGTGACGTGGTGTCCTGCTCCTGCCTGCAGTGTCACAGCCATTCCCCCGGAGTTGTCACACACAAACCTTGGCGTCTGTCCTAGGCTGAGCTGAGCACGTCTCACATGACTATATCCTGCAGTGAGGGCTGGGGGCTGGGCTCAGAGGAGAGTGACAGTCCAGCATCCTGTAGGGAGGGCTCAGGGCATGGGCAGCATGGGCTTCTGGATAGCATGTCAGAGCCCTGGGCCATCCCACATGCGCAGTGGAAGCGCCCATCTGCACGCATGTTGTGCCACCCTGCAGGAGGAGTACCAGGCCGAAGGCATCACATGGCACAACATCGACTACACGGACAATGTGGGCTGCATCCATCTCATCAGCAAGAAGCCCACGGGCCTCTTCTACTTGCTGGATGAGGAGAGCAAGTGAGTGTCCTGTGTCGGCCCAGCAGCCTCACGGCTTTTGGCTCATGTCCCCCTCACTCTGCCAGCCACCCTTGAATGCATTTGCAGCAGCTAAGCAGGACTGTCCCACAGCCCTGGGGAACAGCCTCCAGCAGTTGCTGGAGCATGCCAGCTCGTGACAGACCCCAGGGTGACTGCAGTGCAGGGGGACACTTGTCCGAGTGTGTGGCCTGCGGTGAGGCCAAGAGCCAGCATGGGGAGAGCCCCCCCTTGCATGCACCACGCCCTTGGGGGGAGCCCCCCTAGCATGCATCACGCCCCCGGAGAGAGCCCCCCTAGCATGCACCACACCCCTGGGGAGAGCACCCCTGTAGCATCCACCACGCCCCTAGGGAGAGCCCACCTAGCATGCCCTGAGCCCCTGGGGAGAGCCCACCTAGTGTACTCCTAGCCTCTAGGGAGAGCACCCTTAGCATGCCCCAAGCCCCCGTTCATGCCTAACGATGCAAATCAACAGCAGGGCAGAGGGCAGCAGAGTCCCCACACCCAGGACCTTCAGTGACTTGCTCGCAGTCCTGCATAGGTGTTTGATTTCAAGCCTGGTGCACTGGGGAGCCGAGGCGGGAAGGTGACCGCCCCCAGGAGCCACAGCGAGCACTGGTGTCCCTGATTCCTGCCTTTTCCTTTGTACTGTTGTTCCATGTTTTCTAAAATGGGGACAAACATCTGATTCACTCCCATAACTGAGAGGATCATTGGGTGTCCCCTACACTACTCACCTGCAAAGCCTCTGCCACCCAGGCTGTGGGGCGCCTAGCTGGGCATTGGGCTCACACCTAGCGCCAGCTGCATTGGCAGCGCTGACGGGAACCCAGGGGCCACGTGGGGTGGCATTCTCCAGGGCGGGAGCCCTGTGCCACCTGGTCGCCCCTTGAGCCCAGAGCATGTGTCCAGGCACACATGGATCCCACAGAGAGATGATTCTAGAAGCTGCCCAGGCTGGACCCAGGTCCATAGCAGGGACTCGGGAACGTGTGTTGACAGACAGCAGCAGGCCTGACCAGGTGGGAGGGGGGGAGCTGGGCATCGTCGTCCTGCTGAAGCCCCGCCCTCTGTCCCCAGCTTCCCCCATGCCACCAGCCACACGCTGCTGGCCAAGTTCAAGCAGCAGCACGAAGACAACAGGTACTTCTTGGGCACGCCCGTCAGGGAGCCGGCCTTCATCATCCAGCACTTCGCGGGCAGGGTCAAGTACCAGATCAAGGTGTGCGGGCATGGGGGGCAGCAGGGGCACTCAGGGGGCAACTCTAGAGTTTCTTCTGTTTTTATTTTATTTTTTTTTCCGTGTGTGTGTGTGTGTGTGTGTGTGTGTGTGTGTGTGTGTATGGTGTCACATCTGTGCTGATGGATGTACATAAGCACACTCAAGTGTGTGCCTGTCAGGAGTGATGTCAGGAGTGCCCTCCATCGCCTTCCACCTCCCTGCTGTGAGCCTGGGTCACATGAAGCCCAGAGCAGACATGAGGGCGAGTCTGGCAACCAGCTTGCTCTGGGGGTTCGACAGGCTCTACCTTCCAGGGCCGGAGCGACAGGGGCTGCCACATCACCCTGGCATTTTTATGTGGGATCTAGAGATTAAACTTGGTCCCTTGGCTTAGGAGGCTTCAACCTTTGAGCCGTCTCCATGGCCGAGGTGTCCTAGCTCAGTGGCCCAGGCTGGAGGATGTCTTTAGGGTAATCCCCAATGCCAGTGGATCCAGGAAGGGTGGGTGTTGTTCAGCTGGGTTCCCTGCTCTTTTGGGCGTGGGAAGTGATTGCCCCCTCGCAATCAGGACTTCCGGGAGAAGAACATGGACTACATGCGGCCAGATATTGTGGCTCTGCTGCGGGGCAGCGACAGCTCCTACGTGCGCGAGCTCATTGGCATGGACCCTGTGGCTGTGTTCCGCTGGGCAGTGCTCCGGGCCGCCATCCGGGCCATGGCTGTGATGCGAGAGGCTGGGCGTCTGCATGCAGAGAGAGCGGAGAAGGCTGCAGGTAGGGGCCAGGGGCCCCTTGACCAGGTCCACTCCCCACCTCCTGCTAACAGTAGGCGGGGCTCAGAGGGGGAGTGACAGCCCAGCATTCTCAGGGAGGGCTGGGGGCAGGGCTCAGAGGGGGAGTGACAGCCCAGCATTCTCAGTGAGGGCTGGGGGCGGGGCTCGGAGGAGAGTGACAGCCATGGGCTCTGTGGGGCACCCCTGAAGCAGTACCCTGCTGTGTCTCTGGCAGGTTCAGACAGTACTAGTGCCCGCGGTCATATGGGAGAGCTGCCGGGAGGTGCCAACACCCCGTCAGAGAAGCTCTACCAGTGAGTGAGACCTGGACTAGACTCGTTGCTGTGTTTTGCACACTGTGCGGTCCCCAGGGGTCACTGAGCCGGAGCGGGCAGGCCTCAGATGCCACCTGCTGTTGGGAGGTGTGGAGCAGCTGGTGGACGTGGCCTGGGTGCCCCTCCTGTGGGGCTGTCTCAGTGTGGGAGTGTGTGCAGGCTGCGAGTCTCGGGATGCAGGCTGGCTGCGAGTTTCAGCGTGCAGGCTGGCTGCGAATCTCGGGGTGCAGGCTGGCCGTGTGGACCAGGCCTGTCATCCCTGCCCTGGGAGGCTGGTGTGAGCCCCTGAGGCTGGACTAGCTGATCACTGGAGAAGCCCTGCTCAGCTCTGCTTGGGCAGCTAGCTCAGTGGCAGAGGCCAGAGGGTACCTAAGGTGGGACGAGATGCTTTCGTCCAGCATCTGTGCTGCGGCTCAGTGGTGGGAGCTCCCCTGGCATCTGGCACGCAGGGGGCCGCAGCCCAGTGTTAGGGGGCCCCCCTGGCACACAGGGGCCTGAGCTTCCAGCCACCACACAATCCTATGACATTGGTGGCCGGTGTAGGCTGGTTGGTCCCCCCCATGGTCCCACCTGCTTTGGGGTCTGAGGCGTGAGGCCCCCAAGTGTCTATCCAGCCTGAGCAAGGGCAAGACCATCTGACACCCGGATCAAAAGCTGGTTGATTTTTGTCTGGTTGTTTTTGTCCGTGAGGCCAAAGCGAAGGTGATGCGTGTCCTCATTGAGAAGCGCTAAGTTCCTTTTGCCCCCAAAGTGCGCATGGCCCACAACCCCGCCACACCCCAGGTGCATTCCGATCTCCTTGCAGCTGGTCAGTGCTAGATTTCTCCTTTGAGCGCTCTGAGGAGCCGGATAGTAACACTCCTGACGGCATCGCTGCTTTCTGTGAAAGCAAGAAGTGAGTACAGCGCAGGCTCCGTGGCTGCTGCGGTCCCAGGCGCTGGGCGCCGCCAGGGACGCAGGACCAGGCATTGGTGGGCCAGGACCGGCCGCGTTGGGCCCAAGCAGGGGTGCACGGGGGGGGGGGGTTCGAGAGCGTGACCCTGGCTTGTCTCTGCCCCGTGCCTCCCTGGAGGGAGACAGAGCAGAGGTAAGTGTGGCATCCACCCGGGCACTTGGCATGCAGCATGGATCAGCACAGGGGTGCCCGTCGGGGGCTTACCCGTCGGGGCTCCTTCCCGGCCAGCAGCCTGAGCCTAAACATGCTTCGCAGACCCTGGGGGAGGTCCTCACCTGGCCTGAGCGCCCCCCAAAATCAACTAGGAAGTGAAGAAAGGTGCCCCATGTAGTGAAGAGGGCCAAGGCCCTAGCTGTCCCCTGCCGGGTGAACCCCATCTCTCTCGAAGTGATGTGTGGGATCTACAGGGACACACGTTTCCTGGGGTCTGCTGGACACGCGTCTCCTGGGGTCTGTAGGGCACGCATCTCCTGGGGTCTACAGGACATGCATCTCCTGGGGTCTACAGGACACGCGTCTCCTGGGGTCTGCTGGACTTGCGTCTCCTGGGGTCTGCAGGACACATGTCTCCTGGGGTCTGCAGGGCCCTCCCCGCATGGGGCGCTTCTTCCCAGGCCTTTAGGAGCCGCGGAGAGGAGCACAGCTGGGAGCGCAAGCTGGGAAGAGACCTCACTCCCCGCAAGCCTTCCTGCACAGACCCCACCTGCAGTGATGGGAATAGGTGTAGAAGGCTCTGGACCCCGGAGCTTGGCACGGGGGACACTGGCCCTGTCAGCCCAAGCATCACCCTTTCCCCCCCTAGACGCATGTTTCCCCTCCATGGCCTGGGGACCCCCCGATCAGCACTGGGGACCCTGGGAGGTGAGGCTACCAGCTAACTGTTCTCTCAACTGTTCTCTCTGTCACCGGCCCTTCCTGCCCCCAGCGATTTGCATAACCAAATCATCCGGAGCCTAAAGGGTCTGCCGTGGCAGGGGGATGACCCGTGCCGGCTGCTGCGCTCGCTCAGTCGACTCCAGAAGCCCCGCACCGTCTTCCCGTGAGTCTCCCCGGCTGCTCTTCCCTGTTGCCGCCACTGGCCCACAGGGGTCACATTCTTCCTGTGACCTTCACTGGAGCTCTGTGCTGGCCGGATGAAGGCCCCCCAAACCTCCACTCGAGCTCTGCTGGTCTGGCTGGCCCCCAGCCACCACGAGCTGCCCTGGCACCCTCCCTGCATGCTGCCGTAGCCTGGCAGTCTCTTCCACACGATGACTCTGCAGTGACTTCTATCCCCACACACCCCACAGCACCTGTACCACTGGCTGCCATGAGTGGCATGCACGGAGCTGGGGCCTAGTCCTTGAAACCAAGTAGAAGGTTCCAGAACACACCCAAAGCAGGCCGGGATGCTTTACTCCTCTCTGTAGAGCAGAGTGACGAGTCGGAAGCATCCGCAGGGACCCAGGGTCAGGCTCAGCCACCGTCGCGCAGTCACTGGCCTTTAGCAGCCTGGGCAGCTAGGTGATCCCCAGAGCCAGGGTCTTGTGGTGGTGCCCTGGGCGGCCTCCACACCTGGGCTCGGAGAATCCTCCTGCCTCAGCCTCAGTAGCTGTGCTATCAGGTGTGTGCCACACCTGCCCGGGCACCTGTCTGCTGCATTCTTCTGTCCAGGGAGACTGGTGACCAGGGGGTGAGGAATCAGGCAGAGCACAGCCCAGATGTGTAGGGACCTGGGTTCATCTCAGCACCCCAAAATACAAACAAACCACAAGACCCATGGGCCTGCCTCATGCATCTGGGGGCGCCTTTTCCTCGGGGCTCTGCGCTGTCTACATGGCACGGCTCCCGGGCACAGTGGCACACGCCGGGGCACACACTCAGTACACAGAGTGACGGAGGCAGGAGGATGGTGAGTGAGAGGCCAGCCTGAGCGGCACGGTGAGACCCTGTGCCAGGTTAGGAAGGTACAGAGTGGTATGGGCACCCGGCACGGGGCAGGCTAAGGCCAGTGGATCAGAGGTGCGGGTCATCTGAAGTCAACCCGGCCACTGGAAACCTGTCTCAGTTACAAACGAATCCATTCCCATGAGTTATTCCCATGGGGTCCCATGGGGACAGTCCTGTGGTGGGCAAGTTTCTGGCCCACCAGTGGAAAGTTCCGGAAGGACTGCTGAGTGTTGGGGTCTCTTGAAGCCTCCCGTTCCTTTTTCATGGCTGCATAACAGTCCCTGCACCTGTAGCATCCTGCTGCTGCGCTCATGCCGGGAGCACATGCCTGGACCACGCCGCGCCCACCGTAGCCTGCAGAGTCTCCGGGCATGGCGGCCTTGCTGCACTTGGCGCTGGTGTGTCCTCTGCCCACGCTCTGTCCTCTCTCGCCCTCTCTCCATCTAACCCACCAGGCGTGCTTGCTCCACTAACCCGCCCCACACACAGTGGGCTTTTGGTCACATCACCGTTTTTAATATTTTGGCAGGAAGAGTAAAGGTACCAAACAAAAGCAGATCATTCCAAAGGTAAAACCCGCGACCGCCCCACACAGCTTGTCTCCTGCACCCAACTGGAGAGGACCCAGCGTGGGTGATGGGGTGACGCGCTCTGAGCGACTGGGGTGTCTCCATTCCTGCCTCACCCCAAGCACTCTACAGGCTGGGGGCGGAGCTCAGTGGGAGACTGACAGCCAAATCCTGCAGTGAGGGCTGAGGGCGGGGCTCAGAGGGAGAGTGACAGCTCAGTGAGGGCTGTAGGCCGGCCCAGGAGAGACCTTGCTTAGTGTGTCCCTGGTCCTCTGTCTAGTCCCGCACTGTGGACAGGAAAGCACATGCATGTGGCGTGTGATGCATGGGCTCGTTGCGTGTGGCCCACAAGGAACTGACAGCAGGAAGCTGCGGGCACCAGCCCCTAAGGGGCAGTGGACCCTGGGGAGGGGGGCCAGGCTCGGCCCTGTGGATGCGTCCCTTCCTGTGCTCAGGCCAGAGGCAGCTGTACGACTGTCCATTTCTGCAGGACAGGGCAGGTCAGAGCCCCTCCCACGCTCTCTTGATTCCACACACCACCTATCCTCAGTCTTCAGTGAAAAGATTTTGGGGTCCCCACAGACCCCAAGTCCCCAGGTACCCAAGTGCCTTGTTCACTGTAGCATCAGCTGGAACTCACACACACCTGCATAGACTTCAGCTGTCTATAGATGTGCGTGTCACAGTGTCACGAGTACAGGCTGTGCGTGCTTTGCTGCAGCCACCTGGGCAGGCAGGAAGCATGTGCCCGCCATCCGCTTGGTGGCAGAGGCGGGGGACCATCAGTTCCAGGCCAGTCTGGGCTACAGAGTAAGACTCGTATTCAGAAGCAAGCAAAATCTGCTCCCCACCTGCCTGGGCCATATACATCCTGTCTTTAAAAAGACAGACTCAGGCTGGAGAGAGAGCTAGGGGTTGAAACCTCTACCTCTCGAGCAGAGGAACCTGAGTTCGGATCCCCAGATCCCACATAAAAATTCCAGGCAAAAATGGCATCCGTGTTCCGGCCCTAGAAGGGGGAGCCCGGTAACCCCATAGCAGAACAATAAGGAGATCGAAGCAATCCAGGATGATTCTGAACACACCTTTGGACCTCCACAGACACACCCACACCCACACCCACACACACACACTCATGCGGGTCAAAAAAAAAGACCTTGTTAAAAGTACAAACCTTGCAGGCTTTGGGGGGTTTGGGGTCTGGAGTTGGCGCTCAGCTTATCCTGAGTGGGGGTGGGGGGATCAGCAGTTAGCAGGACACTGCAAACCCTCTTCGGCCTGCAGACTGGGGGGGGTTGATGTCCAGCCCAGGGTGGCCAGGAGGTGGCAGGGTGGGCATCAGGGAGCCAGCGCCCCCTGCAGGCTAACCCATGTGTTTGTCCCAGAACCTTCTGGACTGCAGGTCCCTGAGGCTGATTGTCAGCATGACTCTGCACGACCGCACCACCAAGTCCCTGCTGCACCTGCACAAGAAGAAGAAGCCGCCCAGCATCAGCGCGCAGTTCCAGGTGGGTGTCTGCAGCGCCCCCCAGCGCGGGACATGGGATCAGACCTCATGCCCTTGTGCTCTGTCTGTGGGGTGCATGCTGCAGAAGAAATTGCCCCTGGAGCAGACCCACTGAAACAAGGCGCAAGGGTTGACGTGTTACTCCACGTGACCCGTGAGCCCAGCCTTTTCCCCCTTGGCCCCCAGAATCTCAGACAGGGATTCCTGAATGTCCAAGAAGTAAGAGTGGTGGGCGGGGGAAAGCCTAGGGGTGAAGGGTCGATCGTGCAGTTGTGAGGACCCGAGTTCAGATCCCCATGTGCGAATGCTGAGCAGGTGCAGGGACCCCTATAATGCCAACTCTCAGAAGGTGACATTGGGATCCTGAGGCAAGCTCTGGGTTCAAAAGATATGCAGCTTCTGTGAATGAGGTGGAAGAGCAGTGAGATTCCCATCAGTCAGGCCTCCATGCACACATGATGTGACCATAGCCACGGTGCCGTGCACGTGTGAGCACACACACTCGCACTACACATACATAACCCTGAGGAAGAGGGATCAGAAGTTGAAGGTTAGGGCCACCCAGAGCCGCCATGTCTGATCACAGAGATGGCTCTGGGTAAAAACAGCAGGATCTGAGTTCGATCCCACAGCCCACATTAGAAACACCAGGTGCAGGGGCACATGCCTGTTATCCCAGCATGGGGGTGGAGCCTGAAGGATCCCTGGGGTGCTGGGCAGCAGACTGGGTGTGTTGCTAAGCACCCCTGCCACTGAAGAACCACCCACAGGAGACCCAGTAGCTCAGGTTACCTCCCAACTGCCTGTGTAGCCCAGGCTGGCTGCAGACATGTGTTAGGGTTGCAGTTGAGCCCTCAATACCAACTGTGTGTACAGGTGTGTGTGAGTGCACTTCAGTGTGCATGTGTGTGAAGCCCAGCGTGACATCGGGAACCACCTGGCATCCAGGACTTGGGAGGAGGAGGCAGGAGAGTGGGGGGGTTGTGGCTGCCTCTGCAGGTCATAGGCATGTGGGGTGTGTACTGAGCCCTGGGGTGACGTGGGGATCCCCTCCATCACTCTCCCACCTTCCTACTTCAAGCCGGGGTCTCATGAAACAGAGTAGCCATGAGGGCTCATCAGGCAGCCAGCTTGCCCTGGGGGTCCCAGGCTTTGCCCTCCGGGCTGGAGCGACAGGTGAGCCTCTGCTGGAGCCGTATCCATCTGGCATTTTTACCTAGGATCTGAGGATCCAGACTCAGGTCCTTTATCTTTTCCTTTTTTTTAACCTGAGTTTCTGTGTCCGTACATGTGTGTGTGTGTGTCAGAGGGCACTGCGTGTCCCTGTGGAAGCCCAAGGGTGACACTGGGAATCATCCTGGATGGCTTCTGCCTCTTCACTTCACTCTGAGATTTCCAGGCTCCGCCCACCAGGGCCGGAAGTGTTGGCAGCTGTCATTTCTGACTGGCGTTTTTTGTGGGATCCAAAATCTGAACTCGGAACTCCTTGCAAGACACGGGATCGACCCGGAGCATTTCCCCAGGTGTCTCATGGCCTCATGAGCTGCAGCTGTCCTCGGGCACTGTGTCCCCCCCTCACACATACCGCCCTTTTGGAGAACAGCAGGCAGGGCCCAGGGGTCTGGGGTGCAGCTCAGCGGCCGAGCGCTTGCCTGGCGTATATGGGGTGCTGGGTAAGACAGATGAGGGATCCAGGAGCATCGTCCTGAGTGCAACCCCCCCATGTCTCACATGACCTGTGATGTCTCCCACCCAGGGCCACCTGACTCGGAGGGCAGCCCCCAGCTGTCAGCCCCGGGCCCCTCAGCTGCTCAGCGTGACAGAGCCTGGGGTCACAACCCATGGGAGCCCATCCCGTGGCTGCGCCCCTCACTCCAGGGTTCTGCACTCACCACGCACCCCTTGTCTTCGCAGGCGTCCCTCCACAAGCTGCTGGAGACACTGGGCAAAGCCGAACCCTTCTTCATCCGCTGCATCCGCTCCAATGCTGAGAAGGTGCGCGGTCTGGGGGACAGGCTGGGGGGGCTCTGGGGACAGGCTTGGGGGGTAGAGCTGGGGCGCTGCTCATGCATGAAGCCCTCATAAACTGTGCGTGGTTTCATCCCGTGAGACAGGTGGGCACATGAATTGAGGGCTAGCCTCAGCCACATAGCAAGCTGGGGGCCAGCCTGGGCCGCATGAGACCCTCTCAACACTAAGGAAGGTTGGGAGCAGGAGCTGGGCTGCAGGGTCTCCTGTTCCTCAGTCCCTACACACCATTCTTCCAAGTGGGACCTGGGCATGGCCTTGGAGGGAGGGGCGTGGCCTATGTAGGCGACGCCCCTCCTTAGCGCCTGCCTGTGGTTGCAGAGAGAGCTGCACTTCGATGACGAGCTGGTCCTGCAGCAGCTGCGCTACACGGGCATGCTGGAGACTGTGCGCATCCGGCGCTCGGGCTACAGTGCTAAGTACACCTTCCAGGTGAGCATCTCGCATGGCCCGAGCCACAGGCAGCGAGGTGCAAAGCAGGCCAGCGGGCGGCCCCTGCAGCTCAGCCATTCTGGACTGGTTGCTTGTATGCAGGGGTTGTGGTCTTCCAGCTTTATTGGTAGTGCTGGCAACACACACACCAGGCCACCTCAGGCCGTCTGGGCACGCAGGTGCATGTGCCCTGCACGGCACACACATACACACATGCATAGACACAGCAGCTAGCCCTGGGCTGCATATATGCATACACATGCATATACCAAGCACTGTACACACAGCAGCTCCCTCGCCTTGTGTGCGCACACATGCATGTGCCTTACAGTGCCAGGCCCTGGGTCGTGTGCAACACCTTCATGCACACGTGTTCCATGCACACGTGCGTAGCACCAGGGCTTTATGCACATACGCTACACATAGTGCCAGGCCCTGGCCTTATGCACACACATGTTCTATACACACACACACATACAAACACACATACATACAGAGTCTTTGGTGCTCTGCTCTGGTGTCTCCAGCAAGCGGGTTCCGAAGCCAAGGTGCAGGCAGGTGAGCTCCTCCTAGACTGGCCATCAAAGGTCTGGGCTTCACCTCCACCACAGAACCACTGTGGAAAAGGACCAGTGCACAGCCCCGGGCAGTGGCTGCTGCTGCCCAGTGTACATTGCGAGAATGGCCAGAAGTGACCACCTCCCAGGGGCCTCCTGGAAGCTTCCAGCCTGCCAAATGCCCTGGAGCCGCCCGCCTGTCACAAGCTGCCTGAGCACCGCCCCACCCCATGCACAGGGCCACAAGGCCCTGTGGTCAGCAGAGCAATAGGTGTCTGCGGGACAGAAAGTCCCCGATGCCTGCTCACCTGGGGTGTGCGAGGTTGGGGGGATGCGGCTGACCCCCGCACTGACAGACGCATTCTAGTCGCTTCACATGCCTAGGAAGCAGCGTCCGGCTCTCTGCTCACACATCTGTCGTCTCAGTACTTCTGGACTGAGGCAGGAGGATTGCCATGAGTTCCAGGCCAGCCTGAGCTCCCAGATGACAAAGGAAGGAGATGCTGGCGGGGGGCGGGCAGCGCAGGTCCCAGGATGTGTGCGGCCCCAGCAGGCCAAGTGCAACTGAAAGACTTGCATCTGCAACTACAGTCCAACCCCGCTGTGACCCTGGTGACCCAGACGGTCACCTCAGACAGCGCCTTCCCTCTGACGGTCCCTGGCTATGTGAACTTGTACTCTGAGACCTTCTCCATTGTAATTTTGAAAGTCCTTTCATGGCACAGGGACGCAGCCCAGGGATTGAAGAGTTTGCTCTACGAGCAGAAGGATCCAAGTTCGGGTCCTCAGATCCCACATAAATTGCTGGGCAGGTGTGGCGACCCATCTGTCACTCCAGCCCTGGAAGGCCGAGCCTGGGAATCCCCCAGAGCAAGCTAGCTGCCAGATGAGCACTCACGCGCGTGCGCGCGCACACACACACACACACACATACACACGCATCCACACGTGCACACAGACATGAAAACACAAGCAGATATGTGCACACACACAGAAACACATGCAGACACAGACATGCAGACAGATGCACATGCACACACAGAAACATGCATGAACATACAGATATATCCACATGTGCTCACAGAGAGACACACATACACACACAGACAAGTTTATTCACACATACATCCAGACATGCAAACACAAGCAGATACGTGCATGTACACACAGAGAAACATATGTGCACATATACACACATATAGACACACATGCACATACACAAGGCATCCAGGCCAAAGTGGGGACTCGTTGCCTGATGTGCTGAGGACCCCTCTCCCCCCGGTTCCCCCAGGACTTCACGGAGCAGTTCCGAGTGCTACTCCCCAGGGACGCACAGCCCTGCAGGGAGGCTGTGTTCACTCTGCTGGAGAACATGCAGGTGGACAAGAGGAGCTACCAGATCGGTCAGACCAAGGTCAGTGACCACCACAGCCCCAGGCCTCCCACGCGGGGCCTGACTCAATCTCCTGTTCCCGCTGTGGGGTGGCATGACTGGAACCCCTTGGGCAACATGGGTTCCTTCTCATTCGTGGTTTTGGGGTGCAGTCTAGCATGCAGAAGAGACCCTAGCAGGGCCTAGAGAGCTGGCCACACCATACCCACAGGGAATGCTGAGAGGCGGGCAGGCTTTGTAACTCGTCAGTCTGCCAAAGCCAGGCACCCCTGCATGAGACCCCTGCTCAGGGAAAGGTCCCAGCAGTGTCAATTAGCTCATCACCTAGTATCTGCTTGCACAAAATAACTCTTTGTTGCTGTGCCTAAAGGCTCAGTTGTTGGTTGTTGTCTGGAACTGACCACTACAGCCCCCTTCCTCGGCCTCTTGTGCAGCCACAGAGCCCAAGATTGGCACGTGCAAAGCCCCGGCCCTTAGAGGGCCCACCCCACCCGGCCTGGAGTCTAGACGCTTCCAGAGCAAAGCAGCTCCCTCCAGCTCCTCTTCCCACATCTCCAGCCTCTGAGGCCTTGTGGGTCGCCTGGTGCTATCTGGGAGTCACTGGGCAACCCCTGTCAAGCAGGCCGGGAGTGGGCGCCAAACCCAGCTGACTGCTCACCAACCAGTTCACCAGAGTCAGTCACCCCCTGACTAGCACGTCCCCTCCTGGGAGTGTGCCTGGGAATGACAGCAGATGGTCCCCCAAAATACTTGCCACCAAGTTCAGAGCAGCGCTAAACTCAGGGGTCAGCAGCTGCACTTGGCCCACGTGTCCATCAGGGGTCAGCAGCTGCACTCGGCCCACGTGTCCATCAGTGGTCAGCAGCTGCACTCAGCCCACATGTCCGTGGACAGCTGGGTGGGGCACGTGGGCGAGTACTATTCAGCCATGCAAAGGGACGGCACACTGACGCATGGGCACTGCACAGTGCTGAGGTCAGAAGCCTGACTATGCCATGTGGTCACGACCACAGAAAGCGTGAGGCCAAAGCGCGGCCCAAGCCAGTCCGGCTGCGAGTGAGGCCCGTCTGGAAGCAGCAGCAATGCACAGGGATGGCTGAGGCCGGGGCAGCAGCTCACAGCTAGACCCCGCCACTCAGGACTCCCGTGCTTGGTGCTCAGCAGAGAGACAGGCGGACCCCAGGGGCTCCGAGGTCCTGACTCCGAGGTTCAAGCGTGATCAACCTCTGTCGCCGCACACACATGCAGTGTGTGCACGTGCGTGGATACGTGGGATAGTGCTTTGTTAGCTGCACACACGCCTGGTATGGTGCGCAGGAGGGGTCAGAGGTCAGGTCTCTCCCTCCACCACAGAGGCTTCTGGAAATTCACTCCGCTCGCAGTCTCCCGCCCACTGAGCCATTGGCTGGCCCTGGGTGGTGAGTTCTAGGTGGTGTGTTCTCCTTCCTCACAGTGAAAGTGAATCTCCAAGCAGGTGTGGAGGCGACACCTGGATCCAGGAGTGGGCGGGGGGGGGGGGGGGGCAGGAGGCCCAGCCAGCGTAGGCTCCTGTGAGCGCCGTGGCTGCCCGCTGACTCCCGCTGTGGCCGCAGGTCTTCCTGAAGGAGACGGAGCGCCAGGCCCTGCAGGAGAAGCTGCACCGCGAGGTGCTGCACAAGATCCTGCTACTACAGCGCTGGTTCCGCATGCTGCTGCAGCGTCGCCACTTCCTGCACATGCGGCATGCCGCCATCACCCTCCAGGCCTGCTGGCGTGCCTACCGCATGCGCCGTACACTGCAGCAAGCCCGGGCTGCCGTGTGCCTGCAGGCGGCGTGGAGAGGCTACCTGCAGCGCAGGGCCTACGGCCAGCAGCGGCGCTGCATCATCCGCCTACAGAGCCTCTGCCGAGGCCACCTGCAGCGCAGGAGGTGAGGAGACGGGGAAAGCTCAGGAATCCGGGAGGCTGTGGGACCGCAGGGTGCAGCATCCAGACCTTCCTCCTGCCCACCACCAAACCTGGGCCCCTGTTCCTGGGGGTGAGGAGACCCCAGTGCTCCCCAGAAAGCCTTCTACCCTCACGCATGTGGGTGGCAGGCCCCGGTCAGCTCACAGCGGCCCCGGGAGCTCTCTTGACTCCACTAGGGATGTGTGGTTACGAGAGTCACCCCTTTATGCAGAACAAGCTCTCTGCTTCTAGAAGCATCTCAAGGCCATTGGGTGGAGCTCACTTGGCAGGGTGGGTTCTGGGGCTGCACACTTGGATGACCCCAACCTGATCTGCGTTTCCCCCACATCAGCTACAGTCAGATGGTCTCAGAGAAACAGAAAGCCGAGGAGAGCGCCCGGCGGGCTGCCATGGAGGAGTGCGCCCACCAGGCCGCCTGGGGGGAGAGCGTGTGGCAGGCCGCCGGGGAGGAGAGCGCCTGGCAGGCCACCGGGGAGGAGGGTGCCCGCCAGGCTGCAGAGGACACCCTGGGCCCTGTGGCCGCGCAGGACCTGGAGCCAGAGCATGGGGAGCACCCGGCCTTGGAGCCGGAGCATGGAGAGCACCCGGCCTTGGAGCTGGAGCACGAGAAGCACCTGGCCTTGGAGTCACAGGTCTGGCCAGGTGCTGGGTCCCCAGCCACGCCCGAGGCTCCCAGCCCACAGCAGCACCCTCCAGCCCAGAAGAGTGTGGCAGCTGGCAGGGAGGAGAAGGCGGCCAGCAGCCGTGAGAAGCGCGAGTCCCGCCGGCAGCGAGGGCTGCAGCACATGCGGCTGCAGAACAAGCAGCGAGAGGACAGTGCGCTCCGAGAACCTTCTGGAAGCCCCAGCCTGCAGCCATGGGACAGCCTCCTGGAGGGAGAGCTCAGGGGACAAGGACCCCTGGAGGTGGTGGGGACAGACGCCTCCCCGGCACCACAAGTCCAGCCTACGGCCACCCAGACTCCTGGGGAGACAGACAGGATGCCCCCGGCTGCCAGCCCCACACCTGGCCCCCCACAGCGGCCTACCAGCCTGGCCCTGGACAGCAGACTGAGCCCTGGGCCCCCCAAGAACAAGAGCAAGCCGGGGGGCCGCCCCAGGACCCAGGACAGGCCCGAGAGCTGCGGCACCACCCACCTGCAGCGCGGCCAGCACCCCGACACCCAGCGGCTGGCCACAGCCGTGGAACTGTGGCGCGGCAAGAAGATGATAGCGTCCGCAGCTCCCAGTGCCACTCTTAGCCTCTCCCTGGACCTCAGCGATGGGCAGCAGGCCTCTGCTCCCACAGCCCCAGAGTAAGCCACCTCCCCGGGCAGGATCCCGGTGGGCACTCTGCTGACATGCACCAAGCCCTGGGGGCTCCTCTCAGATGCTGCGGAGTTCCAGGGCCTCGGTTTCCCCATCAGTGAGGTGTAGTCATCATGTGTCCCCATAGTTTAGGGAAAGTGTCTCAGAATGAGAGGCTAGGCCCCCACTGGGTTCCCTCACTGCTGAATTGGGGCCCTAGGAGGTGGCCTCGGGGCTGTGTTAGAGGATGGTAAGATGCACCCCAGCCCCTGCCCCTGGGTGACGGATGGATGGGGTGGTGAGTGGTTGGACAGATGCATGAAGCGACGGTGCAGGCATAGGTGGGGTCTGGGCCCATCCATCTCTCCGCTGATTTCTAGTGTGTCGTCTGTCAGCTTCTGTCTGCATTGACTGCCTGTCGCCTGTCAATCATATGTCCTGTGTCACCTGTTCATCGTGTATGTCCTGTCTTCTGCCTATCACCTGTCCATCATGTGTGTCATGTGGCAACTGCCTGTCATCTGTGTACCCCTCCGCCTGGCGCATTGTGGGTGCTGGGTTGGCAGCGTGTGCTCCGTCGGTCGGTAACACTGCCCCCCATGCTCCGCAGGGAGAGACGCGTCTCCTTCTCCATGGGTGACGTCTCCAAGCTGTCTCCCGCCAAGGTAGGCGTCCAGCACCCACTGGCGCAGCCATGAGCGCTGCTGGCAGGTCTGGGTCCAGCTCTGGAGAGGTGGCGGGGGCTCAGGTCTGGCCTAGCCTGGGCTGCACACCCTGGCTTCCACCAACTCCCCTCCCCCCACCATCTCGAGCAGCCTTCGGCAGAAGCGGACGGGGACCTGAGCACCAGGAAGCCGGCCATCCACAAGAAGAAGTCTGGCAACATGTCTTCAGGATCTGAGACGGTGCTGTCCCCCAGCTCCCAGGGTGACTCCAAGTACGGGCAGGGGACCTGCTGACTGTGGGGGGCAGGGGGCTCAGGCTCTAGTGTGGTGGGCACTGTCTCGCCACCCCTCCCTGAGAGGCTGCTTGATGCTGAGAGGCTGCCATGCCCGCTGACGCGTCACTGCAGCTCCAGCACGTGCCTGGGCACCAACCATCTCAGCCGCCCCATGGACCTCGGGTTCCTCATGCAAAGCATGGAAGGTGGGGGGTCCTTGGGGAGAATAAGGCTGAGTGGAGGAGACGGGGTGGGTACAAAGGCGAGCAGCTGTCACACGGCCGCACGCATGGCTCGGATCCCAGATTGGATAACTCCAGGCGGAAATGGCAGCAGAACAGCCCTAGTGGGCAGAGGTGGGAAACCCCAGAGCAAAGCAGTAAGAAGCAATCCAGGGTGATTCTGATGGCACCCTTGGGCCTCCACAGGCACAGACGCACACACATAGACACACTCACACATAGACACAGACACATACAGAGACATACTCACATGATACACTCACATAGAGACACACAGATACACAGACACACAGAGATACACAGACACACTCAGACACATACACATAGATACACTCACAGAGACACACACATAGACACACACACAGACACACACACACAGACACAGACACACACAAGCTGTCAAGGAAACAAAAAGAAGATCCAAAGCGGCCCGACCCCACCCCGAGGTCAGCTGCCCCTCCTCGCCTGTGCATGCTGCCTCCTCCGCACCCCTTAAGCCACAGCTTGAACAGTTAGGGCTGAACCTCACGCAGATGGCTGTGGGGTACACGGGCGCAGTGGGAATCCCAGGTGGAGGCCAGTGACACTGCCACTGGGAGGTCCTATCACAGCTGTCCACACAGATAGAAGAAGCCCCGCAGATAGAGACTGAGGAGGTAGCCCCCCAGCTGCCTGGAGACTCAGAACACGAGGGGTGCAGGGCTGGCCTGTTGCCCAGCACTGGGATAAAGAGTTCAGGGATGCGGGAGACATAGCAGGAAAACCTGTGGGTGGGAGGAGAAAAAGAGCCAAGACCTTCATCCGCATGCGCCACACCTTCCCCCAGATCAGCCTTCAAGAGACTCTTCCTTCCCAAGACCAAGGACAAGAAGGCCGGCGGGGATGGCGTGGAGGACCCCGAGAGTGGCCCTTCTGGGCTGACCGTGCTGGCAGCCAGTGCCTCGAAGAAGGGCCTAGAAGGTGGGTCCCCCCCGTGCCTGGGCTGCACTCACGAGCACCTGGAGTCGGAGCCCCGGCTGGAAGTCGGGGACCCCAAGTTGCGGGCATGTGGTCCGGGGTTCTGGCTCTCTGTCAGTGACTTGCTCCCTGGCCGCTCTGTGCCCCCCCCACAGCCTCCTTTGGCCACCAGCACCGCCACGCAGCTGGTGAGAAACCCAAGGGGAAGAAGAACCGGAACCTGAAGGTGGGCAAGATCACAGTATCCGAGAAGTGGCGGGAGTCGGTGTTCCGCAAGATCACCAACGCCAACGAGCTCAAGTACCTGGACGAGTTCCTGCTGAACAAGGTGAGCCATGGGGTGCCCGGGTGGGCGCACAGCAGCCCACCCCTCAGCCCCTAGCAAACCAGAAATGCCAGAAAGTCCTGGTCCGGAGGCTGCTGGGGATGCATCTCCCCATCCCAGGCGCAGAAGCTTCTAGAAGCCTGCCAGGCCTGGCGGCACCTGCCTATCATCCCAGCACTTGGGCTGTGGAGACAGACTTAGATGAATTCAAAAAATCAAACATGAGGCTGGCAGATTGCGTTTGCTGCAGAAGCACAGAGACCCGAGATCAGATCCCAGGAAAAATGCCAAGCAGGTGGGACACCCTGCCTGTTACTACTATCCCAGAGGGCAGAGCCTGAGACCCCCAGAGCAAGCTGGCTGCCAGACAAGCTCTCATGGCTGTTCTGGGTTTCATGAGACCCCTGGCTCCCAGCAGTGACGTGTGAGAGCGACGGAGGGGGTTCCTGACGTCACCCTCAGGCCTTACATGCATATGCGTATGCCCGTGCATCTGCACACATGAGCGTACACACGGGAGACGCATTACAAGCAGATGCTCTTCAGACCTGCGCCTTCCCCAGCAGCCATGGGACAGATGCAGTGTTGGGGGTGGAGGCTCCCAGGGCTCAAGGCGGGAGACCCTGGCTGAATGACAGAGATGCCCAGCATCTACCTCTGCCCTTATGTGCCCACGCACAGGCAGCGCCACACACGCACAGCACCATGCACGCACACACCATGCACACACAAACCCAAGAAGGAAACGGAGCGTTCTGGAAACCTGTGTACCCTAAGGTCTTGTCCTGTGTGGCTCACGGGCACGTGCGCTGGCGGCCATGCTGTGCTGTGTGCTCCCACACCGTGTGGGATGGAGGACCCAGGGGGCCAGTGCAGGGGCTCAGCGCAGCCCTTGGGCCCACCCTGCTCCCCCCAGATCAACGACCTGCGCTCCCAGAAGTCCCCCGTCGAGAGCTTATTCATCGAGGCGACAGAGACATTCCGGAGCAACATCAAGACCATGTACTCGGTGCCGGTACGTACTACCCTCGCAGACCCAGCCCTTTCGGCCCTCCCCTCTGCTCAGCCATGACAACCCCTCACATGTGTGCTCACAGAATGGGAAGATCCACGTGGACTACAAGGACCTGATGGAGAACTACCAGATCGTCGTCAGCAGCCTGGCTGCCGGCCGCGGGGCTGGCGATACCAACTTGGTCCTCAACGTCTTCCAGTCGCTGGTGGATGAGTTCACGCGCAACTACAGCCATAGCGACTTCGAGCCCACGAAGGTAGCAGGTGCCACCCAGCTGCAGCCCTCCTTCCAACTGGTGTGCCATGCCCACGTCTCCGCCCCTCCCAACTGTTGCTCTCCTGTGCCACGCCCACATCTATCCCCGCCCAGTTTGCCTATGCCACACCCACATCCTAAGCCCCACCCAATGTAGCTGTGCCACACCCAGCCCCTCCCACCTGTGCCCATATCATCCCAATGGTCTGATGCCTGTCCCTGCCCCCGCTGCCCACACCTCTGTCACACTGTGGGCCTCTGGTGCACGGCCTCTTCCTGAGCCCTCCTATCTCCAGCCTCGGGCAGCACATTTCTGCTCGGGGGTTGCTCGGGCCACTCTGAGTGGGAGTGTTAGTTCCCACCAGTCTTCTGTCCACTTGGTGAGGGACAGAATCATTCTGGGGGCGCTCAGGGAAACAGACCCCGACACACACAGACTTTGTCTTTATGTCTCCACAGAGCAAAGCGCACAAGAAGAAGCGGAAACAGGAGCGTGCTGTGAGTGGACGTGTGTGTAGCATTTGTGTCCAGGGTGTGCCTGCGTGCAGTGGGAGTGTGCACACATGCAGTGCGGTGTGTGGACTTGTGCAGTGAGCGAGGACTGTAGTGACAGCATGCACATATGCAGTGAGAATGCATGCCATGAGGGTGTACACATGTGCAGTGCGTGCACGTGTGCAGTTCGGGGCCATGCGTGTGTGCAGTCGTGCATGCCTGCATGTGACACCCAGAGCCTGGGCCGGGACGCGTCCCGCAGACTTGGGCGCAGCCCTCAGCCCGCCCCTGCCGTCTCCAAGGTCCAGGAGCACAACGGGCACGTGTTCTCCAGCTACCAGGTGAGCATCCCACAGTCCTGCGAGCACTGCCTGTCGTTCATCTGGCTCATGGACAAGGCCCTGCTCTGCAGCGGTGAGTGCCCGGCCCGCAGCGGCCTCACCTGCGTGGGCACAACACGGCAGCCACAGCTGGCTGGTCATGTGGCCGGGAGGCAGCACCGCCAGGGTCCAGCTGGCTGCCCGGCCCCATCAGTCCCACGGGCTCCCTGTGCCGTGTGAGGAGAGACCCCAGCACCCACTGTCCCTCAGTGCAGGGCTCCCAGAAGCCCCTCCCCCTCCCCGCTGCCCCTCCTCCCGGTGCCGGACTTCCTGTGGTCAGCAGCTGTGGCAGCCGCCCACTCTCTCAGCCTCTCACCTGATGTTGGGCGAGGGTCTGGCCAGTAGGTTGGGGACCTTGGGAAGCTGGGTGTCCACAGTCTCACAGTCTCTCCTTGCGGCCTCCTAGTGTGCAAAATGACCTGCCACAAGAAGTGCGCGCTCAAGATCCAGAGCTCCTGCTCCTACACAGGAGGACGGAAGGTGAGACATGAGTCTGGAACCTTCTGGGACTTTGTAGACCATTCCTCCAGGACCACAGGAAGCGAGTGTTTGTAGGGACCAGTGAGGCGCTGGGAAAGTATAGAAAGTGGTGGATGATGGGGGGGGTCCTGCGTTCGGCAGAACATACCTCTGCTCCCATGTTTCCCCGAGGCCCTGGTGAGAACTGGGCTATGTGTCTCAGGCGCCCACCCTAGCTGGAGCCTGAGATGGCCAGAGCTTGACGCGGCAGCGGTGTGGACAAAGCTGGGGTCCCCATGTATGGGCAGCAGGGTTTGGGACCCACCCCTTGCAGGGCCTGTGGCCTTTGGTGTGGACCCCCTGGATGCTATGTTCAAGGAGGGGAGCCACCCCCAACCCCTGCACCCCACAAGAGGAGTCAAGGGTCTGGGAGGGGCCAAGTCTACAGAGGTGGCCCAGGGGCTCTGCTTGGGGCTGGGAAGGCAGGCAGGCCTGACCATCCACTCCACATGGCAGAGCGAGCCGGGCGCAGAGTTGGGCCACTTCGGTGTGTGTGTGGACAGCCTGACCAGTGACAAGGTATCAGTGCCCATCGTGCTGGAGAAGCTTCTGGAACACGTGGAGATGCATGGCCTGTACACCGAGGGCCTCTACCGCAAGTCTGGTGCTGCCAACCGAACCCGGGAGCTGCGCCAAGCTCTGCAGACAGGTGGGCTCCTTGGGTGGGCAACCCCCAGCTTCCGCAGCCCCTGCACAGCTAACCCGCCCTCACCCGCAGACCCCGCGGCGGTGAAACTGGAGGACTTCGCCATCCACGCGGTCACCGGGGTCCTGAAGCAGTGGCTGCGGGAGCTGCCTGAGCCCCTCATGACCTTCGCCCACTACGGGGACTTCCTGCGGGCCGTGGGTGAGTGCGGGGCAGGGGTTTTGGGTTGATTCGTGTCCCACATGGACTCCCGGAGCCTCACTCAGAGCTGGCTCCCCAGCATCCCATGCGTGGTGAAGAAGGGACTGGGTCTGACCGCTGACACCCCAACCCGATGCCTCCCCAGAGCTGCCAGAGAAGCAGGAACAGCTGGCCGCCATCTACACGGTGCTGGATCTCTTGCCCGCCTCCAACCACACCTCCCTGGAGCGGCTCATCTTCCACCTCGTGAAGCAAGTGTCGCATGCCCCCCCCCACTCGGGGTCCCCTCACCCCTCGCCTCTCTGGGCTAAGATGCTGTCCAGTCAGCTGGGCCTCCAGCCCCCGAACGGGCTCCCTGAGCACTGGCGGCTCCCTGACCACTGTGGTCCTCCAGGGTGGCTCTGCTTGAGGGCGTGAACCGCATGTCGCCAGGGGCTCTGGCCATCATCTTCGCGCCCTGCCTGCTGCGCTGCCCCGACAGCTCGGACCCACTGACCAGCATGAAGGACGTCCTGAAGATTACCACGTGAGTGGCTGCTGGCCTGCAGGAGGTGCCACGCCCCAGGCTGCCCTGGCTGCAGACACCCCTGTGTAAACAGGGCTGGGAGATGGCTCAGAGGTGACTCTGCCTCGCAAAAAGGACCTGAGTTCAGATCCTGATCCCAGGTGGAAACGCCAGGTGGTAACCATGTCAGCAGCCTGCGCTTCCAGCCCCGGGGCCAGAAGGAGGTGAACAACCCAGGCTGGTTCCTGAAGTCATCCTTGAGCTGCACAGGACAGACACATAGTGCATCACACACATACACACACACACGCATGCAAAAATACAGCACAAAAGAGCCCAATTGCAACCCCGTGGATGGGGGAGACGGCCCGGTGGTGAAGCGCCACGCTGGTGTGAGGACCAGAGTTTGAATCTACAGAGTCCGTGTGGAAGCCAGGTGGCCACCACCCCAGCGCTCATAAAAGTGGGCAGTGACTGACCACGCCCAGCGTCAGCTTGGATCCACACACGTGCATGCACACGTGTACTCACACGTGTACGTACACACACATGCTTATACATGCACACACACAGTGTAGAACCCAGAGGAGATTGTGACGGGGACCCGGGGCGTTCTCTCTGAGCCAACCTCCTTAACATCTCCCACCTTTTGTTTTTGGGGTGCTCCACCTGGCCCCACCTTTCTTCCATCTGCCTAAGGGACGTGGTATATTTTATACCAAATCTTTGGGGAAAGGTGAGATGAGAGGGCCGGGGCAGCGGCAGCAGCTCACACCATGAGGCATAGCCCCACTTCTCGCAGCCAGAAGGCTCTGGCTTCCCGTCCTCACAGGAGCCTGGGCGGGAGGAGGGGCAGGCAGGGAAACTCAAAGAAACAAACGATTTTCTAGAATTTTCTTTTTACTCCCAGTACCTTCAGAACTCAGAAGGGCTGGGGTATGACTCAGCATAGGACTGGGGTCATGCCTGTGACCTGGGCTGTACCCTGACAAGGCAAGCAGACCCCAGAAGACGGTCAGGTGCCCAGGGGACAGGTTTTCTCTACCCAGTGTAACATGCAGAGCCTGTCACTCCAAAGGGGCCTGGCAAGGTCCCCAAGCTGTGATCTTGGGGGTAAGGAGCTGGCCATTCTTCCTGACGCCCCTGTCTGTACCCCCTTGTACTGACCGAGGACCACTGTAGACTTGAGCCCTTCTGGAAAGGAATGTTGAGGCTGAGTCCCTGCAGGGGCTTGAGCCCCTCTGGTGCTGGCAGTCGTGGGCCGAGTGCCAGCGGTGCTGTAGCTACACAGACCACAGAGTTGAAACCCTGGTCAGCTGTGTTCCAAAGTCCTTGGCACCAGGCGCTCAGCCATCCTGCCCCTCGGACAAAGCGGCTTAGGGGGCTCAGAGCTTGGGGGTGGTGGGGGTGGTGGCAGAGCTCCCAGCCAGGCACTGCCCCTGCCTGCTCTGGGACATGTGAGCCAGGCCCCCCCCCCCCCGCAGGTGCGTGGAGATGCTGATCCAGGAGCAGATGCGGAAGTACAAGGTGAAGATGGAGGAGATCAGCCAGCTGGAGGCCGCCGAGAGTCTGGCCTGCCACCGGCTGTCGCTGCTGCGCCAGAGCATGGTGAGCGCGGTGGGGTGCGTGGGATTGGGCCCTACGGGGTCTCCCACCCACACCCTGGGCGAGGCCACAACCTCAGTGTAGCTCAGGTGGGCCGTGCGTGGGCGAGGTCCCACAGGAAGCTGTTGCCGCAGAGCAGGAACAGGTGCCTGCCGCTGCACCGCCCAGCTCACGCCTGCGGCAGTCCAGCCATGTGACTACCTGTGTTCTCTCCCCCAGCCCTGGCCTCTCAAACTGGGGTTTTCATCTCCCTATGAGGGGGTCCGGGTATGTACGAGATCGACGGGCCGCGGTGCATGTATCCGGGCATACCCGGCTTCCCCCCCCACACCCCGGGGTCTGTAGCGTACCTGAGCATGTTGTGGCATAACCTTCCGGTGGTGCATGTGGGAGGCCCTTGCCCGCCGACCTCTCCGAGACCACTAACCAGGCAGGTGTGCCTACTCAGGTTCCACGGCCCACCCACTAACCCTGCAGCTGCCCACCGCCAGAGCCCTGACTCCACCCACCAGTTAGCTCCACCCACACTAGAGCACTCAGCTCCAAGCACCTCAGGACACTCCTCTCCATGCACCTAAAGGCTAAGCCCCGCCCCCAGAGCGCAAGACCCCGCCCAACAGCCTCTGGTCCCACAGAGTCTTCCCATTTCAGACTGTGACGCCCCGGACACCCGGCAGCCCAGAGGGCAGCCTGGAAGAACTGTCGGGGCTCAGGGAGGAGGGGTGCGTGGACGAGGATCGCGAGAAGGAGATTCTCATGGAGCGCATCCAGTGCCTGAAAGAGGAGAAGCAAGTGTCCTGCGCCTCTCCCTCCCGCGCACCCCTCCCTCCCGCGCACCCGCCCTCCCGCGCACCCCCCTCCTGCATGGGCCTCCCACACACACGCACGCCCCTCCCACCCGCGCATCCCTCCCACCTGCGCATCCCTGCAAAGTCACAGCGGTCAGTGCCCTGCTTGCGACTGAGCCGGATGCGCCCCCAGGGACGATATCACGTACCGGTTGCCTGAGCTGGACCCGCGGGGCTCAGACGAGGAGAACGCGGACTCTGAGTCGTCGGCCAGCACTGAGAGCCTGCTGGAGGAGCGTGGCACCCGGCGGCCCTCAGAAGGTCAGAACCTAGGCCGCTCCGCCCCAGCCCTCCCGCGCCCCGGGCCTCACAGTAACCTGTGTCTGTCTCCCCAAGGACCCCCCGGCCCCGCTCCCGCCCCGCGCCCCCTCCCCATGGCCGCCCCACCGCCACGAAAGCCTCAGTCCTTCACGGTCAGAGGGAGGACGCCCCGAAGGACCCCCGTGATGCCCACAGCCAACATCAAGCTACCACCCGGCCTGCCCAGCCACCTTGCTGGCTGGACCCCCGTCCCGCCCCAGGCCGGCACCGCCCCTGTGCGGCGCCGGGAGCCACCCGCGCGCCGCCAGGACCAAGTCCGCTCCGTGTACGTGGGCCCCGGGGCCGAGCTGCTCGGCCATGGCTCACTGGAGCCCCTGGACCCTGCCATGGGGCCCCCAGGGGCCAAGCGCAGGTACTCGGACCCCCCAACCTACTCCCTGGCCCCCGACCTGGGCCAGGCCAACAGCTGAGGGCTGCATGAGACACAGCATGCGAGTCCTAGGACCTCCACTCCAGAATCCCGCGCTCCAGCCAGAGTCCGGATGCAGCTCTCAGAGAAGGATCCAGAATGTGGCTCAAGAGGGACATGGGACCACGCTGCTTGCCCAGTCCCTGCAAGGGGCCCGGGGAGCCCCGGATCTCCGCAGCAGTCCACCAGGACCCCCCTTTTGTGCACGCCCCGTAACTGCTTCCATGTGTGAGGTTTACATAGCTCGTGAGCCGCAGCAGCCTTAACAGAGACCAAACTTAGAGTGACGGGCTGGCGCCTGCACCCTGACTCGGAGCCAGCTGTGCGCATCTGGCCGGTGGAACTTTCCGGGAGATCATGGCAGGAGCCAGGGCCTAAATCTGTGGGGGCAGCAGCCCACAGCAGCTCCCGCCCTGCACCCGAGGGCCACCTGAGCAGCCAGCACAGCTCGACCACCCACCAAGCCTGGGCTCAAGCGGGCCACAGGGCCAGGTGGGGCCACAGAAGGGCCTGGGCCACCCAGGCCTGGCCCACAAGCGGGATGTGTGGCCTGAGACCAAGGGCCCCACAGGACGCTGAAATAAATTCCTGAGAACCATTGAGTGGTGCTGCTGCCTGGCAGGGTCGTGCTGGCGAGCCCACCCAAGGGTAGCCAGATCACGCGGGCTCCCCAGGGTTGTCTCAGTGTGGGGTGGTCCCAGCTCAGTTTCTTTCAACTGCGCCAGCTGTGTGCATTTCTCCAGCCATCCTCCTGTATTCAGGGCGAGCACCCCAATTCAAAACTCGAAAGTCTCTGGGATCCAGAATGTTCTGAGGCCTGGACCTCATGGGATGCATACTGTCTGGTGTTGGGGGGAGGTGTGGTGGTCTATGATGGGCTGGGAGCCGCGCTCTGAACAGATGGTAATTGGGGATTGTTGGGGGAAAGCACCTCTGATTCTGAGGCTGGATCTCCACTGGCCAGCAGAGGCGATCTGACTCATTCGTGACCCACGAGATGCTGAAGCCCAGAGCATGGAGTCAAAGGGGGGGGGGAGCCATGGTGCCCGGCATCTCCAGTAGAGAGCAGCAGGGGTGTGAGGTCATATGACACCACAGTATCCGCTCCCTTTCCCATCATGCAGAGAGAACCGCGAGTTTGAGGGCACCCTGTGCTACCTGTGTGGACCACGTCTAGAGACACAAACAGTCCCGAGAAAAGCCCTTTTGAGGTGGCTAATGGCAGCACCAGTGCCCTGCAGAGCATCCCCTGGCCTGGGGACAACTCCCCTTAAAGGTTAAGTGGGGCTAGCAAGAGGGTTTGGGGGCAACAGCCCGGCGCACCATCCCCTGTGTGACCTGAGTTCAGTTCCCCAAAGCTGCAGTGAATCTGCCCATCTCTCCAGTGGTCGAGTGGCGCTTCTCTTCCAGCCCTAGAGTTTGGAGGTGACTGCCCCCAGGCCGCTGCCAGCTGTGCTGGAGGGAAGGCCACCAGGTGTAGGTGCCCACATGGAGACCAGTGTGTCTTTCTCCGTGGCTTTGCACCTGAACTTGGAGCCCCCCATATGGCTACAGCCCAGAGATCCCGCCTCCCCCCGTGCTGGGCGTGCACGTCACGCACCTGGCCTTTTTGCCTGGGTGTTCGAGGCTGGAACTCTGTCCCTCTTGCTTCCTGCAGGCACTTTAGCCACAGAGTGGGTGCCCACCGAGCATCCCGCTGGCTTTTCGAGAGTTCTTAGACTGTGTGGCTTGGGGGCTTGGCTTGTCCCCAGCTTCAGCTCCTCAGCCCGGAAATGTTGGTTTGCGTGGCTTTGCAACGTCTTCTGCTGGCCCCATGACCAGCCTGGAACGCATTATGCAGATCTAGCTGCCTCTGAAGAAAGGCAGATTCAGTGTCTGCCCCCAATACCAAGAACATGGTGTGAGCCACCATACCCCGCCCAGCAGCCGTTATAAAAGTTACATACAGCATCTCTTTAGGCTTGGTTCCACCCACAATTGGTCATAAATGTGCAAATGCGCCCAAGACCAAGACACTTCTGGTTCTGAGAATTTTATGTGCTCAGCCGTAGAGTGACAGCCTAGCATCCTACAGTGAGGGCTGGAGCAGGGCTGGGACGGAGAGTGACAGCAGAATCCCTGGTGCACTACAGAGCAAGGTCGGGTCAGCCTGTCCCGCAGCTTTGGGAGGTGGCAGAATCAGGAGTTCAAGGCCAGCCTCCACTACATTTGCGGCAGAGGCCAGCCTGGGCTACACTAGACTCCGCCTTGGAGTCGAGGCATGTGCGTTTTTAAAAAGTATTTTATGTGTGTCTGTGTGTGTCAGTGGCACCAAGTGTTCCTGTGGGGGACTAAGGGTGATTTCGGGAATCATCCTGCATTGCTTCTACCTTCTTCCAGCTTCGCTCTGGGATTTCAAGGCTTTGCCCACCGGGACCTTCTGCTTGCCGAATACAGTTGTAACCCCTGAGCAGTCTGTCCAGCCTGCTTGCACGCTTTCTGCAGCGATGGGGAGGTAGAGACGGACCCCGGGTCTCTTGGACTCCTAGGCGAGTTCCAAGTCAATGTCAGAAAAATAAAGAGTGACTCATGAGGCCCGGTGGGCTGCACCGGGCTCTGCCGTGGGCTCGAGCATCAGAGGCCGGGGTCGCCCCAGCAGAGCTCAGGACGCGCCGACAGCCTCCACTGGGGACCGAAGCAGGAGGGTTCTCGGAAATGCCGGCCCTGGAGTGTGGAGTGACCAGGAGGCATGTCACACGGCCCGGCCCAGCCCATTCGCGAGCCTCCTACTCGGACGTGCTTGGCGACCAGGCGTTTCCAACAGAAGGAGCCGGGAGCCAGGGGATGGGGGGGGGCACGTGTCACCCGGGGGTCGAATACCCAGAGCAGGCGGCTCAATCCTGCCTGGAGAAGCAAACTAAGCTCCTGGCAGGAAGATGGACGTGGACCAGGCCGACGTGAGCGACACCGAGAGACTGCTTTAAACTGTTCGCCAGGACTAGTGAACACCTTAGCCCTGAATGAACGCGGACCGACCGGCTCTGGGGCCAGAAAACCAACCTTACTTCCGCCCCAAACAAAGATGGCGCCGACCGCGCGGGGGCGGGCGCATCCGCCCGGAAGAAGCCAGGCGACAGCACTTCCGCCCTCCTCCAAGATGGTGCCGGCGAAAGGAGCCGAACACCGCCCGCTGGCGATGGCGGCTTCGCGGCTGGAGCTGAACCTGGTCCGGTTGCTGTGCCGCTGTGAGGCGATGGCGGCGGAGAAGCGGGACCCAGAGGAGTGGCGTCTGGAGAAGGTGAAGAGCCGCCGCTGCAGACGGACGCACCGCCCGGGAGCGGGTCCCGGGGCTGCCTCCTGCGGCGCCGCCTCTTGCGGCGCCTTCGCCACGCCCCTCCCCTGTCTGGCCCCGCCCCTATGGAGCTAGCTCATCTCCTTGTATGCCCCGCCCCTTCACTTGGCCCTTCCCCTCTTCCACTCTCCAAGATTGGAACCCCCTCACCCTGGTGATATTTTTTCCTCCCCAGTACGTGGGGGCCCTGGAGGACATATTGCAGGCCCTGAAGGCCCAAGCTAGGTGAGTGTGTCTGAGGGGTCCCGTGGGGGACACGGGGATCCCTCTCCGCCCCCACATGTTGGGGATACTGGCCCATTTCATCCTCTTCTCTCTGGGATCTGCCAGCAAGCCGGCGTCTGAGGTGCTCAGCGAATATTCCCGCAAGGTGGATTTTCTGAAGGGGATGCTGCAGGCTGAGAAGCTGGTGGGTGCCCACCCGGGGCCGAGCCCCCCACCCCACACCCTGGTCCCCACGACCCTACCCAGGACCCTGCAGCCTTGCCCTGGCCCCTACCCTTCACCCTGGCTCCTCTCCCGGGTCCGCCCAGACTCCCCCCACCACATCCTTACTGGTCCCCACAGCCCGTGACCCTCTGAATGTTTGCAGACCACGTCCTCCGAGAAGGCACTCGCTAACCAGTTCCTGGCCCCGGGGCGCGTGCCTACTACAGCCAGGGAGCGCGTGCCTGCCACCAAGACCGTCCACCTGCAGTCCCGCGCCCGCTACACCGCCGAGATGCGGACTGAGCTGCTAGGCACGGTACAGCTCCCTCCCTCACCTTGGCACAGTGTCAGGTTGGGGGTCCCTAGAACACCCAAGAGCTTCAGCCCCAGGACTGCCCCAGACGGGCACTATGCACAGGACTTTGTTCCATACACAGGATTTGGTTCAGGGCAAACATGAGCCCTATCTGGTTGAACCCCGGCTGGCCAATGTGCAGAAGGTGGCTGGGGGGAAGGAGCGGCGCTGCCCACTTACCAGGAGTGGGGTGAAGGTCAATGTTGGGGTCAGGACAAGGTGGGGGACGTCACGCTGGTTCTTCTTCCCACAGGAGTCTTCCGGAGGTGAGTCACGCAGAACGGGGAGACCTGACAAGGCCTGTGTTTTCCAGCCTGGGGAGAGAGGGTCACCCCCTCCAAGCCGTGCCTTGAGGAGAGGCTAGGTGGAAGTGGTCCCCTGAATAGGCAGCACTGAACACTCCCAGCGCACCAACACTGGGCTAGGTGGTTCCCTGGGGTGGCCCAGACAGGTGTAGGAAAAGCTTTCCACATTGGGGCATTTTAACTGGGGCTTTGAAGTGTGATGATGAGCCCGCCGGACGGAACAGCACTGTAGGTAGCAGGACCAGAACCTGCTGGGGCAAGGTCAGGAGGTAGGGAACAGGACCGGCCTCCTTCCCACATGGCCTCTTCTGCTTCCAGGGCCAGGGCTGGACTTGAGGAAGCGCAGGTGAGTGTCCTTGCTCGGGGATCCGTGGGGCGCTGCTGGGGTGCGTCCTGGACCGAGGTCAGATGTCATGTCCCCCGCCCCTGTGTCCTGGTGCCACTCGGCAGCGGGGGGATGGCGGCCGAGGACGAGAAGCAGTGGGCGGCAGAGCTGGACGCCGACCTGCAGCGCAAGCAGGACCTGCAGGAGAAGCTGGCGGAGGAGATGCTCGGCCTGGCGCGCAGCCTCAAGAGCCACACGCTGGCCGCCCAGAGCGTCATCAAGAAAGACAACCAGGTGGGGCCGCCTCCGCGGGGCCCACTCGAGCGAGGGGCAGCCCGGGAGGAGGAGTGGCCCGCTCCCCGCTGACGCCCCGCCCCGTGTCCCCAGACCCTGTCGCACTCACTGAAGATGGCGGACCAGAACCTGGAGAAGCTGAAGCAGGAATCGGAGCGGCTGGAGCAGCACGCGCAGAAGTCTGTCAACTGGCTGCTGTGGGCCATGCTGGTCATCGTGTGCTTCGTCTTCATCAGCACCATCCTCTTCATCCGAGTCGTGCCCAAGCTCAAGTAGCTGGGACTCCTCTTCGCCGCGGCACCCCCTCCTCCGTAACACAAACCCACGACGAGCGTTGCTGGGATGGAAATATTAATAATCACTAGTAAAGGAAACGAGGCTCAGCTCCTGACCCCGTCCGCCGCCGCAAGCAGCACTGACTGACGGCTGCCCGGTCCCGCCCACTGTGGCGCTGGCCCCGCCCCTCAACTTAGCCCCGCCCGCCTAGGCCAGGCCGCGCCTCCCCTCTGTCAGGTCCTGGCCGGGCTGAGCGCCCGCTATCCAAACGCAGCTCGCGCGCAGCAGGTTCCAGCTGCGGCCTCGGGCCCGCACCCCGGCGCTGGGACAGGTGACCCCCAGGGACCTCAGCGCTGGGACAGGTGAATCCGGGGACCCCCGACTCAGGAGCAGGGGACGCTGGGAACCCCGGCGCTGGGACAGGGGACAGCGGGGACTAGGCCGCCCGCGGCGCGGCGGGGACCGCCGTGACGTCATGATGCGCGCCCATCCGTGTTCATCGGCGAGGGGCGGGGCATGGGCAGCGAGGCCGGCCAACCGCGCGCGCGCATGCAAACTGCGGCGGCGCGGGGAGCCACGGAAGTGTCCGCTCCCCGCGCTCTTCCAGGTTCCGGGGGACGCGGCTTTGCCTGCTGGGCGGGGCGGCCAACTGCGGGCGGCTATGCAAATAGGGGGCGTGGTCTTGCCTGCTGGGGCGTCCAACCGCGGCGGGCCGGGCGCTGGCGTCCCCATTCGCGCCGTTTGGGGGCGGGGCGTTGGCGGCGGAGCCGGCCAAACGCTTGCGCGTATGCAAATGAGGGCGTGTCTTCCTCGCGGCCCGCCGGCCGTCCGCAGACCCGGGCCGCCTCGCCCCTGCATGCCCGCCCGGGAGCGCCTGCACCTGCGGCCGCCCGACCCCGGGCCAGCGGTGACTGCCTCGCCTGCAGGTCGGGGCCCCGCGACCACCCGCGAGCCGCGGACCCGGATCCCCCGGGACCCACGTACACGCAAGCCCGGAGTCCCCCAGTGTGGAACGCGCCGTCCGCCAGGCAGTCAGGGGCGAAGGAGGATCGTGTTTGCGGATAAGCTGCGCCCCCGGGCCCCTCCTCATCCCAAGAAGCTCCCTGAGGGCCGGTCGGCCGTGCCCGACTATGAACTGTGAGTGGCCCCGTGGGGCATCCGCGTACGAGAATCTCGATCTCGCCATCTTCGGGGAGCTCTGGGGTGCCAGGAACTGAAAAGGGGGCAGTGAGGCTGGGGCTTTGACGGGTGAAGTAGAGTTTTACCAAACGGGAAAATACGGGAGCGGTCGTGTTTTCAGTCGCGATTGCAACACGGGCGAAGGGAGCCCCGCGGCAGAACCCCCTGCGCACCCCCTGACCCCTCGCCCCTACCCGGCAGTAAGTACCCAGCCGTGAGCGACGCCAAGGCCCGCAGCCGCTACGCCGCCGTGTTCTGCGACCAGTACGACGAATTCTTGGCACTGCAGAGGCAGCTGGGGGCCACGCAGGCCAAGCTATGCCAGCTGGACGCCCTGCTGACGTCACTGCCGCCGCCCCGGAGCCAGGTCAGCCCCAGGCCCGGCCCAGAGGTCGGGGTGCCCTGCCCGGTCCTAGGGGTCCCGCGCCCCTGACGGCCCCTCCCTTGCGCTGGCAGAAGGAGGCTGGTCTCATGGCTCGGCTATGGATGGAGTTGGAGCGGAAGTGAATGGTGAGTCAGGGTCAGGGTGGGACTAGCTACAGCTTGAGAGCTGCATGCGAGACTGCCAGAGGCCTTCCCGACCTCCCGCATCCTCTCAGGACCCTGGCTTCCTGGCCCGGCAGGCTCGTTGGCGCTACCTCAAAGGTAAACTGAGGCACCTCAAAACCCAGATCCGCAAATTCGATGACCAAAGAAACAGCGAAGGCTCCGTATACTTCTGAGCGGCGGGTGCCCCCCCAACCCCCATGAAGCCCTCCCAATGGCCACTGCCCGGACCTCACAGGGATCCATACCTCAGTCCTGTTCCAAAAGCCAAAGAATAAACTTGGATTAGGCACCTACTGTGTGCAGCTGCCCACGGCTCAAGCATCGCTATGAAGCATCCCATTTGCTTTTTTAATGTTCTGGAGGCAGGAAGTGAGGATGGAGAAAGCGGCTGCCTGGGTCGCCCACAGTGTGTGTGGGGGATCCAAAGAGTCTATAAGCCCACCATCCGGGGAGCAGAAGCCCAAGAGTCCTGGGTTCAAGGTCAACCCAGGCCACACTGAGGCCGAGTTCCCAAAGCATAGCCAATAACAAGGGAGCCTGGCTGAATCCAGCCCAGCACCGGGCCGCCAGGTTAGGGTCAACCCAGCAGGGTCTGTGGTTTCCTGCTGACGGGTCGGTCACCTTGAACACATCTATGTGGAAGAAATTTAGCGCGAATTGGCCGATGGAAAAGGGGAGGTGGGAATTCACTGACCTCAAGGGTTTCAGACATGGCCTGATACAGGAGCCCCCAAGACCATGGTGGGTTCTCCTCTGCCCAGGGCAGCCAGGCGCAAGCGAGATCTGGGCCACAGTGCCCCTGGTCTGCCTGCCCGCCCCAGACCCCCGGCTCCCACAGCACTCGGGACACTGGGACGTAGGAAAATCTTTATTATTGGGCTTCATTGATTCATCGTGTAGTGTCCGTGGCGGATCACGTGTCCGAGGACGCCCAGCCTAAGTGGCTTCCCCTGCCCTGCCACAGGGCCCTGCAGATTCCAGGTCCTTCCTTGTCATGCCCAAGGGCACTGGGGTGCCTCTCCGTCCTGCCCCTGGGGTGGAAGATCCGCCTCTTTGGTTTTGTGACTGCTTAACACCGAAGGGAGCGGCTCCCGGTCTGCACAGCGTCCATCCGGGGTGGCATCGTCACGGGCCCGCACCGTAGGGCCAGCTGAAGGAGCTCCCCGACAGCAGCATGTCTCGGATGAGCGTCTCGATGGGCGTCTTGCCCACCAGGCGCATGAAGAAGAGCTGCGAGATGAGCGTGGCGGGCACGGCGCGCAGCGCAGGCAGGCGCAGCAGCAGGCGGCCAAAGCGCTGAGGCTGCCCCGGGTACTGTGTGCGCTCGTATTCGGTCAGCGCCAGCTGCGCCTGTTCCTGCAGCTGCTCCACACGCGAGGGGTCCGACAGGCCACAGGCGTCTGGGGGGTGGGGGCAGGGCGAGGTCAGGGCGCCCCAACTGCTCTGGGGGCCCACCAGGAACAACCCTTTTTTACAGGACGTGGCCTGGGGAGAAGCTGGGAAGCTTCTGGCTGGGTCGCTGCCAGAGCCCTTCCTTCTAACCCGACATCCATCCACCCCCAACTCGTAGCGTAAGAATGGGCGAGTCTGGCGCGCCCCCGCAGGGTCCTGGTGTGGACTCGGTTAGCCCAGCTGGAATAATGGGGGCCTTCGGCTTGTAGTCGCTGCTCGGGCGGGTCCGGGGCTGTGGGAGGCGTGGCCTGGCCTGGTGGGGGTCTAAGTCCAGCTCGGGGTCATGTCTCTCCCCGCCCCGTGGGAGCGTCTGGGGACCGGACCCGTCCAACTGGGGTGAGGATCTGGGCTGGGGGCGGGGCCTGCCGGGGCGCTCCTCTCCCTCCTCCCTCCCGCGCCCAGCCGCTCACCCGGCGTGAAGAGCGCGATGGCCTTGAGGCAGCCGTACTCGGCCGAGTCCACCTGCAGGCGGCCCAGCTTGTCCACCTGCTCCTGGAAGGCGCGCACCTGGTCCATGAAGGCCACGGCGCGCTCGGCGGCCATGGGCGCGGCGTGCAGCCCGGCGGCGGCCAGCAGTGGCGCCGTGTGCAGCGGCAGCGCCGCCTGCGCCGCGTTCAGCACGAACAGCTCGCTCCAGCTGAGCCGCAGCAGCGCCACCTGGTCAGCCACGGGCAGCTCCGGGAAGAAGGGCGCGTGGCGCGCCCACTCCACGGTGCTGAAGAGCAGCCGCGCTGCCAGCTCGCACACGTTGTCAATGCCCAGCGCGGCGCCCGGCGCGGCGCCCCCAAAACGGCCGGCCGCGGGGTACGGCTCGGCGCGCAGCAGCTGCGCGATCAACTCGGACACCGGCGGCCCCGCCAACAGCTCGGCGCTCCCCGCCAGCCCCGGGCCCGGGGGGCTCCCCGACGCTGACGCGGGGGCGCCCGGCAGCGCGTGTGGGATGCGACCGCGCTGCACCGCTGCAGGGAGACGGGCGGGGGTCAGTCGCAGGAACCCTGAGCGCCGCCCGCGCCCCGCCTCTACCCACAGCAGCCAGCACCCCCAGCTCGTGGCACTCGACACCCTGGGATCGTGTCCCAGGCTTTGCGCCTCCCGAGGCCTCGTTGAGTGCTGCAAGTCCAGATCCCGGGGAAAGGGAGGCACGTGGAGGTCAGAGCGGGTCTGAGTCCCAGGGAGCGGCTGGGAGTTAGGTAGGGTCTGGCCCCCTCGCTGATCTTACGGCCTCCGAGAGGTGGAGGCTTGGGGGGAAACTGAGGCACTACAGAGCCGAGGTTTGACCACATGCCTGGCCTGGGCTGAACCAGCTGGCTGAGTGAGCTGTACAGAGCCGGCGGCCGGCTGGCCCGCGGGTGAACCCCAAATCAGCGGTAGCGCTGAGGTGGGGGGAGCTCAAAGCACTCCATGAGCCAGACACCAAGCCGGGGAATCTCAGTTCACCTGCCACACAGCGGTGACAGGATGAGACCCTCAAATGCTCCGTAGTCCTGATTGGGGTACAGGAGGGCGGTCCCCTGCGCTCCCCAGTTCAGCCTCCCGCCTCAGCGTCTCTCAGTGGCCGCTGAAATCCCTTCCCCCAACTCCTCCCCATTCGGTCCACACGGCAGGAACCCAAGTCCCAACCGGAGCGGGAAGCTGCGGGCCGGGCACACACGCCCACCCTGGCCTGGGCTTCCCCAGTTCCAACTCCTGAGCTGCAGGATCAGTCCCTTCCTCAGCGGAGTGTCTGCCACGGGGGCGGGGGGGGGAAGGAGGCACACCCCAGGACCATTTATGGAGCACCTACTGTGTACCAGGCCCTGAATGCACCCCCTGGGGAGGTTATGTGTGGGCAGGGGACAGACATTCTAACAGGAGAGGGGCATCTGGAGCCCTTTAGACACAGCAAATGTCCTGCGGCAGGGTGACTGGGAGCAGGGCTGGGAGAACCGGGCGCCCCCAACCCCAGACACCACCTGTGATACCATCGGACTAGCCGGTGCAAGCAGTCAAGGGAGCCTAAGATTTGTTTAAAACAAGCCACCCAGCCCAGGCTGGACTCAAACTAGAAGTCTGGATGAGGTTGACAGGGTGTGCACCACCTCATTACCCCCGGGGGGGCTCTGTGCAACCGCCTCTTGGGGTTCCACCTCAATTCCAGGGGCACCCCGCAGAACCCTGGTGGCCCGGGGCAGGAGGCTGAGCTGCTTGACGCAAACACTCAGGCCAGAGGACAAGGGAGGGTCTGAGGGGCAAAACTCCAGAGCGGGTTTTCCTGGGGGAGCTGTGGTGGATGGGACTGAGCTGGCCCCGCCCACCCCGCCACTCACCCTCCTTGCGCATGCCTACACGGAAGCACTTCTTGAGCCGGCAGTACTGGCACTGGTTGCGGTGGTGCTGGTCGATCTGGCAGTCGCGGTTGGACCTGGGGACACGCGGCAGTCAGGACTCCGGGCGACCCCGCCCCCCAATATCCTCCCTCTCTCTCTCTCTCTCTCTCTCTCCAACTGCCTTTGGATGGAAGCAGGACGGTGGGAAACAGCCATGAGTGCCCCCCTGGGTCCTGCTGGGAACCGCCAAGGGCACGCGAGGACTCAGTGTGCGAAGAGGAAGCAGAAACAGTGTTGATGGATGAAGAGAAATTGGGGTGGCGGGGAGATGAGCGCATGGGGAAAGGCACTTCGCAAATGGATTTTGCAGGATGGATAGGAGTTCCCTAGCACTGTCAGTTGTGGATAGGGGGGGCTGGTACTGTGGATCCCAGCATTATGCCTGTGGTAAGGATGAGGAGAGAGTGAAGGGATGAAGGACGAAGCCGCCTCTTCTGAGAAGCCAACCCAAACGCTGAGTCAGCACAGAACCTTGTGCGGGAGCTGAGGGGGTTGCACAAAGCCTGGAGAGACCCCCTGGGCCCCGCTGGAGGCCAAAGGACAACCGGAGAGACCCACGCGGGTCTGCACCGCGCGCATCCACGGCTTCGCTTCCACAGTGGGCACAGGGTAGGGTGGGGATTGTGAACGGTTAGGGGGGTCCAGGAGCTCGGGACCCAACCAGGACACAGCCGGGTGAAGGATGGGGTGACTGGCACATGCCTGGCTTGGTGGGTGAGGCCAGCTGCCCCCCCCCACTGTGGGGCTGGGGTGCACGTCCCCAGCTGATAGTCAAGGAGCGGTTCTTCCCCAGCTCCGAGCACGATCCAGTTCCACTGTGGGGCTGGGGTGCACATCCCCAGCTGATAGTCAGGAGCAGTTCTTCCCCAGCTCCGAGCATGATCCAGTTCCTCTCGTACAGTGCTGGTGGGAGTTTTGCGGGGATGTGGCACTGTGCTTTCCCGATCCAGCCTGGGCTGTCACGCTCCTGCCTCTGTTTCCCCAGGTGCTGGGGCGCATCTGAGCCCTCCTGGACTCACTAGTGCCCCCCCCCCGGCCAGCACAGCACACCCTCGGGACTGGCCGTCTTCTACCCACCGCTCAACTCTGGTCTCAAGAGGAAAAAGGGGCCAAAGGGACAGTGTGTCTCGAGTGGGCCCTCGGCTGCTCTCTGGCTACCACACCCCAGCACTTCCAGGCTGCCTCCACCTCCCCTCTCTGCTGCCCCTGGGAATCCACCCCGCACCCACAGACTTGGGGCCGAGGTCCTCCCCCCCAACCCCCATACCCGGGCCAAGCCAACCAAAGAGGGGCAGGGACCCTACTAGACCACACAGCTCAGGTGCCAAACAACCCGAGCTGCACCCCCTCCACGCTCGGGGAGCACGTGGTCCCCAAGTCCAGCCCTAGCCAGAGCTGACGATTAGCAGCCTAGCAGCCGAATGAGGCCAAAGTCTGGTGACCCATTTACAGCTGGACCCACTGGGGCTCTGTGAGCACCTCGCCGGGCGCCACGCCCCCATGCGGCCCCCCCACTCTGGGACCTGCGGGATGACTCTAGCCCAGGGGGGTCCGTGTGAACCCCCCCTTCCCCAAAGAGGGTCCCCTGCCCACTGGAGCCAGGTCCCCAATGCACGACCCCACAGGTCTCTATGTGAACATCTGGCAACTAAGGCTGTCCGGCCCCGTGAGACCCCCGCCCCACCCCACTTCCCCGGCAAGTTCTGGGGAACACAAAGCCCCTGCCTGGGGAGCCCTTCATGTTTCTGCAAGGCACCGCCCAGAGGTCCTCAATCAGGGCCAGCTCCCACCACCCTCTCCCTCCCACCTCATCCAGAGTCACCCCAAAGTTTGCAAAGCTTTTTCCCACCACGGTCCGGCGGCCACCAAGCCTGGCGTGGGGGTGCGGTCAATTCCGGTGGCCTACCCGGCCTTCGGGCGGTGGTTTCCGGTGACCCAAAGCCCGGGGTGAATGGGAGCGTGTGCGTGGGGGGGAGCCCCTCAGATGGACAAGACCAACCCCCCTTCCACCTTGTCCCTCCCCCCAAAGAAGGCGGCCACCCCGACGTCCCTGCAGCTGCTGCGGCAGCCCAGGCGACTTTGGAAGTGATATTTGAACCCCCAAGGCGCGCCTCATCGATCGGTGCCCTACCGCAGACAATGGCCCCTGTTCCATCCCCGCGGGGTGCCACGCGCCACCGGCTCCCCTGGGAAAAAAGGGGGGCGCCCTGGGAGGCGTGAGGGAGACCCGGGATAGGAGTCCCGCTCCTCGCTACACCCGCGATCTCTCCCCCGGGACAGGGACAGCAGGGAGGCCGATCACCTGCCGGGTTAGTGTTGGGGGGAGAAGGGGGAGACCTGCACAAATGCGGCGCCCACTGTATACGCGATCGCCTTCGATCGCGTAGGCCGGCGGCGCGGGCGCGGGGAAGGTCAGCGCCGGGCCCAAGGTGACCGCGCGGGTCGGGGCGGCGCGGGGGGCGTGGGGTGCTCACCGGCAGGTATAGCTGAGGTTGCGGCGGATGCTGCGCTTGAAGAAGCTCTTGCAGCCCTCGCAGGTGAACACGCCGTAGTGCTTCCCGCTCGACTTGTCCCCGCACACCACGCAGTCCACCTGCAGCCCCGGCCGTTCCTCGTCGCCCGGCTCCGCGTCGCTCGCCGCTCCGGGCGGGGAGGCCGAGTCGTCCTCCGCTGCGCGCGGGTAGCCGCCCCCCGTCTTGTCCACGCCGTTCGTGTCGCCGCCGGGGCCGCCCCAGCCTCCGGTCACCATGGCCATAGCCCCGGGGCGGCGGGGCCGGGGCGCCCCCCAACGAGTCCGGCCCTCCGGGTGCGCCCGGCGACCCGAGGGGACCGCCTAGGCGGCGCGCGCGCGGCCCGGGCGCACGGGGGGCCCCGATCGCACCCCCCGACCAAACTTTGGCGGCAACTTCCTGAGGCCGCTCCGCGCGCCCGGGCGGAACTGGTCGGGCCGGTTCAGACCAACTTTCCCACGCGTGCCCGCGGCCGGCGGGGGCGCGCTAGAGGCTCGGGCCGGGGGCGCCGGGGTCCCGGGGGCCGGTGTCCTGGGGACCCCTCAGGGACGCGCGGGCCATGGCCTGGGATGGGGGCTGCGGCCAACTTAGCGGGTCGCCATGCGAGCGCGCGCCGCCGCGGGGACAGGGCGGGCAGCCTGGCGGGCGCGCGCGGGGCTGGTCAGCCGGGGGCTCCTCCCCCTCCCCCCTCCCGCCCCCCCACGGCCCGTCTCCCCGGGGCCGCACGGCCGGCGATCGGGGCGTGGCGGCGCGGAGCCTCCTGGATCCCGCGTGGCCCCCGCTCCCGGCCGGCCTGGACCCGCGTGGCGCCCCCGGCCTCGCCCTGGCCGCCCTCGGCCCACCGACCCCACGCTGCGGCCGGCCCGGAGCTCCGCGTTCCATCGGCGCGGCGGGGGCGCGCGCGGGCCGGGGGCGGGCGCTCGTTGCCCCGGCGACGGCCTCCCTTATAAGGGCATTGGGTGGCCGCACGGCGCCCCGAGCCCGGGCCGGCGGAGGGACGCGGACGGGGCGGGGCGCGCCGCTGACCCTCCCCCACGCCGGCCCCGCACCGCCTTAACCCCTGCGCGCCCGGGGTCCCCCACAAGGCCTCCGCTGGGGGCACCGCGCCGCCGCCCGCCCCGCTCGCTGCCCGCGAGGCCACCGCGGGAGACCCGCGGTCCTCGCGCACAGCACACGTTGCATGCACACACGTATGCATGCATGTACGCACGCTGCATGCACACACGCATGCATGCACGTACACGCGCAAGCACACGCCCCAGGCAGCCTTCTACATGGCGGGGTAATCTCCCTCAACACCACCGAAAAGTCCTCGGCCATCCTACCCTCCCCTCCAGCTCTCTCTGCGCCCCCCGAGTCGGGGGGGGGGCACGGAACATGGGTGGGTTTGAGGTCCGCTTGCCAGATTCTGAGGTCACAGGGTTCAGACCTTGAGGTTGGGGGGGGGTTGCAGGGAGACCAGGGCGGTGCTGGCTCTTAAACACCCACCCCCAACACACACACACACACACACACACACACACACACACAGCGGTGGCGGCAAAGGACCACCAACCGCCAGAGTATCTCTGCCAGGGCCAGCTGGCTCCATAGGCCAGGGACTTCCAGCTGTCACCGGCTCAGCATTAAACAAGCATTTGTTAAGCACCCTGTGTATGCAAAGGTTCCCCACACGCAACCAGGTATAAGCACCCAGTGTTTGTAGTGTGCCTGCATTTGTTTATTTACTTATTTATTTGAACTGGATGTATTTTCTATGTAACTTCCTATTCGTATTTAACTCTTTTTAAATATTTATTTATTTATGAGAGGGAGATTGTGCACACCCTGGCGCCCAACGACTTTCAGAAGTCAGTCCTGTCCTTCCACCGGCTGGTTCCGGGGATCGAACCCAGACGGTCCGACCTGGGCAGGCACCTCACCAAGCTGCCTTGCCAACCCACAGGACTCTTTGTGGCAAGGTTCCCCACCCCACAAACATTGAGCGCTCCTTGTATGCATCCCCCCTTCCAGAACAAGCATTTATTAAAAACGCCACAGTACACAAAGGTTTCTCCAGGACAAGCATTCATTAAACACATTCACATTCCGGGCCCCTTCGAGTCTGTTAACCGTTAACCATTTAACTGGCTAAAAAGGTATTTCCTGCAGTGACCTTTCACCCCTGAGTCATGCAGATCTGGCTGCTTGGGCTTCCGTGTGGACACTAGGCCATGCACCTCCACCACCCTAAGGTGAGGCCTGATTGAGGGTGAAGATGATGTAACCAGGGAAACCGAGGTTCAGGCCTCAACGGGACTGGTGCGCCCCAGCACTGGATCTATCCGGATGTGGGGGCGAAGACCTTGCTAAATACCAAAAGCAAGAAAGATTAGAGTTAGACGCAAGCAAGGACTTCCTATGGGTCTGATTAGAGTGGATTGTGCCTATAGCCTCACAGGGGCCCTAGTTGGGGCAGAATTGGGGGGGCATCCTCAGAGTCTTAGTGTGAGGGCACTGGTTGGTTTATCTTGGCGTGAGAACAAAGTCTTAGGATTCTGGCCTGGATCAGACACAGTCCCAAGAGGGGCAGCTCAAATAAAAGATGGAAAAGACTTGGAAGAGAAAGAAGGGGAGAGGTGGGGGGGCTCAGGAGGGATGGGGGGCAAGGAACTGGGTTTGAAGGGGGCAAGTCTTGGGTGACCCAGAGGGACAGGCTTGGGCTGGGAGGCAGCACGCTCCAATCTATTCCCAGCAGAGGGGGGCTCTCCCTTCCCTCTCTTCCCCCTTCCTGTGCCCTTGGGGCTGTCTAGGGGTGGGCAGAGCCCCAGCCAGCCCCTCTGATCCCTGCCTGTGGCCCCGTGGAGACATTTGACCTTGTAGCTAAAGAGGACTCAGGGAGACAAAGGGGGGGAGCGCCCATCTGCCCTAGGGAGTCCATGAGAAGCCAGCCAGACTACTTGCTAGGTGCCCTGAGAACCCCCCCAGCTTGGGGGTCCCCAGAGACCAGGGGACTGAAAGGAACAGGACTGTGGGGAAAGGAGGAGGTGAGAGAGGTCTTGTGTATGTATGCCTGAAACTTCTCTGATCCTCCCCTACAGCCGCAACTTATGCCCCCCTCAGATGGCCAGTATCCCCCACTAGGCCCGCACTGTTCCACGGGGCGAGGGTGGGGGCAGGACCTATGTAGATGAACGCTAATCACGTGTCCCTTGTGACCGGGGTCGGCCACCTTCCTTAGCTTCTTGTTGCCCAAAAGAGCTGGAAGTTCTCACCCATCTGCTGGGCAGCCTGGGCAGCATTCCCTCAGAGTGGGGTGTGGGGGTTGGGGAGAGGGTCTCGAATTCCACCCAGGAGTCTTGACCATGCTCGCCGGAGGTTGGGTACCACGAATGGACCTGTGGCCCAGGGCCTCCCGCAGGTTCCATGCAACACGGGCGGAGCCCCCCCCACCCGCTAAGCGCACCCCAGGGAGGGGACGGGCCAGGTTAGGACACACACAAACAGGACCCGTGGCTCGGCACCTTCGGCTACCCCTTAATCGCACCCTACCCCAGTCCCGTTTCCTGGGAAGGCCCCAGCCACGTGCCCAACATCCCACAAGGCCTGATGCGCGACCCCCCAAGAGTATCCACCGGCGCCTCACCAGGGGCGCGACTCTCCTCGCGGCACACGAGGTTCAAAGGACTGTCTCCCCCAGCGGGACCTCTGGGCTCGGGGGGCCTGGGGTCCCCAGGGCTCGGGCGGTAGCTTCCAGCACCCGCAGCTCTTCCGCCTGCCGCGCCTGCAGACGGGCAGCCCGTGCCTCCAACCTGCTGCGCCGCTGCTCCTGCTGCCGGTGGGCGCCCCGCAGGGCCAGGGCCAGGGCGCTGCGGGAGATGCCCCTGTGAGCCGCCCCAGCCCAGGCTTGGCTGCCATCCTCTGGGGTGCCCCAGGGCGTGCCCACCCCAGGGGTCCTCACCTGTGGGCCTTACACAGCTCCGTGGTCAGCTGGGCGTTTTGAGCCCGCTGTGCCCGGCCCTTCTCAGCCGCCTGCTCCAGCTCCCGGCGCAAGGTCCACAGCTGCCCCTTCAACACCAGGGTCCTGTGGGGCAACAGATGCTCCATCCCCACCTGCCTACCACCCTGAGTGCCTCAGCACAGCTGCATGCACGCTCATCCTTTAGCTCTTGTTGTGTACACTGCCATACCACAGACTGAGACCACCCCCGCCCACCATCCACCCATGTATCCATCTGCCTGCCCTTCCACCCACCCACAAACCCATGCATCACTCACCCACCCAACGTCCATCCTCTGTCCAACCATCCACCCACCCACCATCCACCCACTGATACACCTGCCCATCTTCAGAACCACCCATGCATCCATCCTCCCATCTGTCCATCCTTCCATCGGTCCACCCACCTATCCATCCACCATCCATCTATCCCTCCATGCATCCCTCCATGCATCCGTCCATCCATCTGTCCATCCACCCATTCACCCATCCATTCACCCATCCACCCACCCATCTACCCACCCATCCATCCACCCACCCATCCATCCACCCTTTCATCCGTCTGTCCGTCCGTCCGTCCATCCATCCGTCCATCCATCCACCCCTCCAAACCATCCCCCACACACACCGGTCAAGCGTCGCGGCCAGTTCCTGCGATAAGCTCTCAGAGTCCCACACTCTGTCTGACTGGCCACCAAAGGGAGTAAGGGGTCCCTAGGAGAAACAGATGGAAGACATTGGTTCTTCAGTGGGCTCAGCCCATGCTGGATGGGAAATCACTGAGATATGTACAAACTGCTTCTCAGTTTAGATGGGGGGGGGATGCGATGTGACTCAGAGGGCTTGCTACAGAACCCAATGACCTGAGTTCAATCCCTGGAGCTAACAAAATGAAAAGTGAGAACCAACCTCCAAAAGTTGTCCCCACCTGCACACACGTGCCGCGGCCCACAAAATAAATCATTTTGTATGAGATAAAGAGAGGGGCTGGGCAGACGGCTGAGGGTTGAATGAGCTTGTTGTACAGAAAAAGGGTTCGGCCGATGAGAGGCCTGCAGGCAAATCTAGCGGCTCGAGTTCGGGCCCCGAAGTCCAAGGGAGAACTGACTTGAGTTGCCGCGTGGCCTCTCCGGCGTGTGTGCGCTGTGCCTGCTGCTCACCCGCGCTCTCAGCGCCTCGTCCCCACTGCTGTCGCCGCCGCTGCTGTCGCCGCCGCTGCTGTCCCCTCCCAGCTGGGCGCACTCTCGCCGCAGCTGCTGCAGCAGGAGCGCGTGCACGGGGCCCTGGGCCCGCAGCGCCGCCTCGCGCAGCTCCAGCCCGCGCTTCTCCCGCCGCAGCAGTTGCAGCCACAGCGTCAGGTCCGTCATGGCCTCCTGCGGGTGGGGTGTGGGGGGTACGGGACCGTCTGTGTGGCTGGGAAGTGAAGAGACCCCCCTTCCTCCCGGGACACCAGTCAGCACACACCCGGCAAACTCCTACGCGACCCTCAAAACCTGATCTCTAATCCTTTCTTGCAGGACGTCCTGCCTCGCCTCTGGGCCCCAGTGACGCCCTTCGTCCCCTTCATACCCGGGTGGCCGCCAGCTCCTGCTGGATCTGGAACTTCTCCAGTCGGGGTAGGGCCGGTCCGGGCTGAGTCTCCAGAATAGCGTGGACCATGGCTTCGGTGTGGGGCACGGTGGACCCGGGTTCCGCAGCCAGGCTGAGCTCCGGGGGAACCTGCACCAGGGCGCGGCGATCCTGAAGGCGCTGGATGTAGCTGCGGAGCCGGGCGGCCAGTTCCCAAGGCGTGGGCTGGTCCACGCTGCTGCCCTCAGAGCTACCAGAGACCCGGACGCGTTACCACAGGGGGTGTTGGACACCACCCTCCAGCTGGCGCAGGCCCCTCTACTGCCTGTGACCCGCCTGTCCCCAAAGGCCAGGAATGGCTGGTGCTTCTGTCCTTGGGAGCTAAAATAAAACGTTCTGGGCCTGCAAGAAGGCTCAGTGCAGGAGGCAACTGTGGGCAAACCGGGAGACCGCGGTTCAAATCTCTGGCAGCCCCTTTGATGGAAGGAGAAAACTGACTTCTGAAAGCTGTTCTCTGACTCCACCATTGCACGGAACCTTTTGGGCACAGTGACAGGCAGCTGCCCTGGGAATCCCTTACCCCAACAAGGGCTCCCTCTCCACTGACCAGCATAGTTTTGGGGGTCCCCAGGGTGGGCACCTGGGCTGGGGTGTTCCTCCATCCAACGCAGCTTCCTTCTCTGCCAGCAGCCTGGATGCCGCTTCTGCTGCCTGTGCTCCAGCCACCATGGCTTCCTCCCCAGGTGCCGAGCAGCAGGCAGCTCTCAGGGCCAGTAGCACCCCGTAGGCTTCTTGGCAGTCCTCGCTAGGGGGACACTGGTTCTGAGGACTCCTGCATACCCACAGCCCCTGCCACACACTTCCCTCCCAGCACCTGAGAGGCTGAGGCAGGAGGATTGCCATGAGTAGGAGCCCAGCCGGGGCAACAGGGAGACTCAGCAAACACCTGGGGTTCAGAGGGCTCGGCAGGTAGAGGGGTCTGCAGGGAAACCTGGAGACCGGAGTTCGATCCCTGAAATCCCTCATGGTAGAAACAGAGAACTGATTTCTGAAAGTTGTTCTCTGGTCTCCGGCCTTATGCCACGGTGCACGTACACGCCGTGTGTGTGTGTGTGTGTGAGAGAGAGAGAGAGAGAGAGAGAGAGAGATCCACTGCGTGCCTGTGGGGGCCCGAGAGTGACTTCGGCAATCACCTTGGATTGCTTACTGCTTGGCTCTGGGGTTTCCCAGACTCAGCCTTCCAGGGCTGGAAGTGCAGGCTGCTGCCATTTCTACACACGCATGCACGCATGAGCATGCACACACGCACACACACACACACACGTACACGCACAGGCCTGGGAGCCCCAGGTGGAATCCCAGGGTGCACGGCCTCGCCCCGGGAACAGCCAGCCGCAAGTACCCACCTGTACTGCAAGGCCAGGCACAGCGCGGTGGCCTCGGCCTCCCTCTGGCCCAGCCGCATGCTGAGCCCCTCGCAGCGGCCCTTGTGACCTTGCAGCACAGCGAGTAGCAGGCGGTTGAAGCACTTCAGCTTCTCTGTGCTCCTGCAGGGGAAAGGACCACAAGACCCCGAGTCAGTGGGACCCTAGGGTGGGCTCCTCTACTCCCCCCAGCACAGGCCAGGGTGACCCAGGGCGGGGCTCACACCCCCGCAGCTGCTCCATGCGGCTTTCCATGGCGTGTGGCTCAGGGGTCGAAGGCTGCGTGGAGACACGCCCGATGATTGGGGTGCAGGAGTCGCTGCGGACGCGTCGGAGCAGGGGGTGGGGCAGCACACAGTCCTGGGAAAATGTGACTCGATTTACCCAGACGCCATTGGGAGACGGGGGACATGAGCTCTGCTGCCATTGAAGTAATGGAAAGGGGGTCCAGGACCTTTGCACATGAGCTGAGCCATTGAGCCAGGCCCCGGCCCTGCATGTGCATGTGTATGCATGTGTGTGCTTGTGTGTGTGCTTGTGTGTTGTGCATGCTGAGCCAAACACCAGCCCTGCATGTGCGTGTACATGTGTGTACGTATATGCATGTGTGTTGTATGTGTGTGTATGTATGTGTGCATGTTGACTGTATGTGTGTATATATTTATATGTATGTATATATGTGTACGCACTGCTTTTACAGTATGTTTGTACATGTGGATGTATGTATGTGGTCCATGGGTACATGGATGTGAGGATGTGTATTGGTGTAGGTATACTATGTTGTGTGTGTATATGTATGTGTGTATGTGTGCGGGGTCCAAGGGAGACATCGAGAACCCTCTCCATTGCTCTCCCGCCTTCCTGCTGTGAGTCGGGGTCTCGTGAAACCCAGAGCAGCCACGGGGGCTCCTCTAGCAGCTAGCTTCCTCTGGGGGTCCCCAGGCTCCGCCCTCCAGAACTGGCATGACAGGCGGGAAGCCAAGCCCACCCAGCTTTTTATGTGGGATCTGAACTCAGGTCCTTTCACTTGGGAAGCAAAGGCTGTGACCCCTGAGCTTTCTCACGCCTCCTCCCAGCTCTCGTTCATTTGGGGGCAGACCTCACGGAGTGGTCTAGAATTCCTAATGCTCCACGCCCCTCTCCTTCCCATTTCCCTTCCCCTCACCCCTCCTCCCACCCCTGTCTTGGAGGCAGATGGGGAAACCTGCACCTCCTTTTAGGCCAGTTCAGACTTCCCGGATGCCACAGGCTCCCGTGACCGGATACGAAGGACCTGAGGACTGAGCCCCAACGCCTCAGGCTCACCTGTGCCCTCCAGGGCTCCCCTTCTGCCTCTGAGCTGCTGGAGTCGCTGCTGGGACCCCCCATGTGGCAGCCGGAGGGAAGTGGGGAGGCCTCCAGACGGGCCAGAAGGTCCTGCAGCTCCTGAACCTGGGGGGCGGTGGGGGCCACTGTGCCAAGTCCCGCTGTCACTCTTCTGCCCAGCCCCACCCTCAACTGAGGATGCTGGGCTGTCAGTCTCCCTCTGAGCCCCGCCCCCACCCCTCACTGTAGAATGCTGCACTGTCACTCTTTCCAAGCCCCGCCCCCAGCCCTCACTGCAGGATGCTGGGCTGTCTCTGTCTGTTGAGCCCCGCCCGCAACACCCCCTGTATGCCTGGCACGGGTGCTGCCCTTGGTCTCCACGGCATGACGTTCCTGGATAGCTAGGGTTCCACCCGGAGTGAGCAACGGCCCCCTGAGTTCAGGCCCTCCCTCTCTCCGCAGCGACCTCCTTGCTGTGCCTGGATGCCTGGGCTCCGCGCACTGCCCAGCGCAGGTTTGTCGAACGACTGAATGAGCGTGAGCTCACCTGCCGCTGGAGCGCGTCCCTCTCCGCCTGGACGCCGTGCAGGGAGCTCCGGGCGCGCGCCAGCTCCTGCTCCCGGCTGCCCAGGGCCAGGCTCAGCCAGGCATTGCGCTCTGCCAGGCGGGCAGCCTCCCGCGGACCGCTCCGTGCCTCGACCCCCTCGCCCCAGGGCCCGGGTGACCCCTCCTTTCTTCCGCCCGTCCCCTCGGCCGGTGGACAGCTAGGGGGGCGCTGGCGCCAGGCAGCAGCAGCTATCTCCAGAGAGTTCAGCGCCTCCTGCAGGCTGTGGAACACATTGGGGGCCACGGGCACTGTGGGGGCAGCCTCGCCTTCCTGGGGGGCCACCTCCGGGGGCTGCTGGGCGTCCTCTGCCGGCTCCTGGCCTTCCGCAGGGGCCGAGGGTCCGTCCTCAGGGGACGGAGCAGTGGCCTGATGGTCTGTCCTGCAAAGCCAAGTCCCGAAGTCGAGTCTGAGGCTCGGGTGGGACTCGGGGGCGAGCAGGCTGTGACCCTAGGCGTGGTCAGTGCAGACGGGAAGATGAGAATAGGAGGAGGGGGGAGGAGGAGAGAGGGGGAGGAAGAGAGGGAGAGGAGGAGGAGGGGGAAAGGGAGGAGGAGAGAGGGGAGGATGGGGGTAGGGAAGATGAGGAGGAGGGAGGAGGAGGGGAGGGAAGGGGAGAGGAGAGAAGGGGAGGATGGGAGGTGGGGGAGGGGGAGGAAGGAGAGGGGAGGGGGGAGGAGATAGGGGAGGGGCAGATGGCTGCTGTGGGGAGCTAGCACAGGTGTGTGAACACGGAGGGGGTTGGGGTGGTGGGAGGGAGCGTGTTTGAAATGGAGGTGCACATTAGCTGGTTCTTACCTGCCTCCCGGGTGCTGGTCACTGGTCTGGACCCCAGGGTCCGGCTGCTGTCTGGGGGTGTCCAACGACCGTCTAGGCCTGGCCTCGAGACTCCCAGCTGCAGCGTCCGTCTCCTCCAAACTCTCGGCCACAGGGTCCAGCTCCCCCTGCATGTGACGTCCCCCCCCAGCGCCCACGGGTGAGCCAAGCTGCCTGGGGCTCCCAGGGGCTGTCCCGAGAGGCTGGGGTAGGGGCGGCACTCACTGGTGGAAGCTGCCTTCCCCGCCGGCTCCGGGGTCGCGTGGCACGGGCGCTCATCCCTTCGCCCTCGGCCTCACCCTCTGCCGCGCTGTCTGCCCACGGCTCCTGCCTTCATCCCGGGCGAAGGACGGTGTCTGTTTTCTTCGACGCGTCTCAGGCCAACAGCGATGATGTGACCATTTGAATGCTGCCCTGGACGGGCGGCTCATTCCCGTCCGGTTTTCTCCAACCTCCCCTCCTGCGTCCGCCTGGCATTATCTATTCTTTAGCCTTCCCCTCCCCATCTGGGCACCAAAGACAACCCCACAATTCCCCCAGGCCTCCCACTGTGGACTCCCCAAAGCCCCAACCCTGGGCTTGGGCCCTCTGTACCTCACTGGGCCTCCACGGGTGCCGCGGGCAGTGGCTTGAGTTCCTGAGCCCACCTTGGGCCACTTGGACACTGGCCGCTCAGGGCTGAGCAGGCCAGGGCTGGCCTGGGAAGGGCCGGGGAACAGGAAGCCCCCCCCCCCCGGCCTGGCCATGTGACTTGGTATTGTGTACTTTCCTCTCCTGGGACAGCCGCTTCCTCCCCAGGGAACATAGGATGGGGTCACCATGTGTCTCCCCAGATGCAAACCTTCCCCAGCGTGCCCCCACTTCCCACAGCGCGCTCCCCTCTGAACGCTTGTTTCCTTTTCAATGTTTTATTTTTTAATTTACTTTTGTGACAGAATCAAGTGCACACACGCCGCCGTCAGAAAACAACATTTATTTCTCTCCCTCTATCTTATGGGTTTCTGGGCATCTCTCAAACTTACCTTACCAGGTTTGCCCACAGGCACCTGAGGACCGTTTCCCCTAGACCTGTACCCCGATTTAATTTGTTTTGAGACCGTTACACAGGCTGACCTCAAATGCCCTACGTAGCTGAGGCTGGACTCGAACCTCTGACCCTCCGGCATCCGCTCCGGACAGAGTCACCTTTTCGTACTTCTTAATGTATGCAAACATGCAAAACACACAATTAACATGATATGATAATCCATTGCATAATTAGATGATGGGCGGTTCCTCCCCAACGCCAGCTAAGCTTTCCTCCAATGGAAAGAGGGGATTCTACTTTAACCTGGGCCCCACCCACCCCATCAATTATCAGTCTGCCCCGCCTCTTCGGATTCCCCCTCCCCAAACCGTAGGCTAGCTTTAGCCAATCATGTTTCACATCCACTAGCAGACCCGCCCCCTTCAGCCCACTCCTGTTCATCATCTTGTAAACTCCACCCCGTAAGGACACGCTCAGCCTATCAGCGTCCCCATCCTTGCAGCCCTCTAGGATGCCGCGCTGTCTCCTGAGGATCGCGGAACTACATTTCCCAGAAGGCATCGCGGCAAGTCCGCTAGGAAAGGTGTGGGATTTCTAGGGCTCCGGTGCTGCAGTGGGAGCTGATCTGTCCCGTCCCGGAGGTGCCCGCTTCGGGTTGCGATTCTTCAGACAGTCTGATTTCTGTCCCTCTTGGAGGCGGAGGCTGCGGGGGGGGGGGTCTCGCGGACACCCAAAACACCCGCCTTCTCGGATACAGCGCTTTTCTTGTCCGGAGGACCGCGGAACTATATTTTCCAGAAGCCATCGCGGCAGCACCGCCCCACTTCCGGCGGGAAAGATGGCGGCTTCCTAGAACCCCGACCTTGGAGTAGGAGCGGAGCGTTTCCGACCCTGTGGCGCTCACATTGGGCCGCGGTTCTGTAGAGAGTCTGACTTCCAACTTCTTGCTGTAGCTCGAGGAGGCGGGTGCCGGAAACACCCGGCTCGCGCTCCGTCCACGCGCGCGCTCGGCTCGCCACGGATTCGCCGGGAGTTGCAGGTACCGCGCGCCGCGGAGCCGGCACGGAGCAGCGCTGGCTTCAGCGTGCATTCAGGCACGGGTGCATCCCGGCGCCCGGAGCTTACATCAGGGGCTCGCTCAGCCGCCCACGGTCCCCGCCACTCGATTTCTTATCTTTCTCCTTCCTTCTCTCCCTTCCTTCCCCTCACCTGCCCCCTTCCATCTTTCCCTTTCCTCCCCTCCCTCTCCTGCCCCTTCTTTCATCCCCCTCCAGAGGAGAACGCCCCTTGCGCCGCTGGACAGGGTGGGGAGCTACGCCTGCAGCAGGGCTCTGGGCAGCGGGCTGTTCGAGTGTGCCCCGAGCCCTGGGTTCCAAGCCCCGCACCCCAGTCCCGGGCAGTTAGGCAGGTCTGCAGCCCGAGCCGCACTGGGCGGCAGGAGGGTCGCACCGAAAATCTTCTCAGCTGCACAGGCACTTCCAGGTGTCTCCTAGCTTGACAAAGCGCCCCAAGACAGAGGTGATTGCTCAGTGGCTGAGGGGCTTGAGTTCAGATCCTCTGGAACCACAGTGAGCGCCTGTCACCCCAGGACTTTCCAAGCAGAGGGGGGCCCCAGGGCCAGCCCAGCCGATGGGCGAAGGGGGGGCTTAGGTGCAAGTCCTGATGTCGCCCTCGGGGCTCCTCGTGTATGTGAGCGCACAGCAACATACTCCAACATAGACACACACCAACATACTCCAACATACACACAGAGACACACACCAGCATACTCCAACACACACACACACCCCAACATACAACACACACAGACACACACCAACATACTTCAACGCAGACACACACCAGCATACTCCAACACAGACACACACCGACATACTCCAACACACACACACACACATCAACATACTCTAACACACAGACACACACCAACATACTCCAACACACACAGACACACACCAACATACTCCAACACAGACACACCAACATACTCCAACACACACACACCACATACTCCAACACACAGACACACACCAACATACTCCAACACACAGACACACACCACATACTCCAACACATAGACACACACCAACATACTCCAACATACACACAGAGACACACACCAGCATACTCCAACACACACACACACACCAACATACAACACACACAGACACACACCAACATACTTCAACACAGACACACACCAGCATACTCCAACACAGACACACACCGACATACTCCAACACACACACACACCAACATACTCTAACACACAGACACACACCAACATACTCCAACACACACAGACACACACCAACATACTCCAACACAGACACACCAACATACTCCAACACACAGACACACACCAACATACTCCAACACACACACCGACATACTCCAACACACACACACATCAACATACTCTAACACACACACACACACCAACATACTCCAACACACACAGACACACACCAACATACTCCAACACAGACACACCAACATACTCCAACACACAGACACACACCAACATACGCCAACACACACAGACATACACCAACATACTCCGACACACACACAGACACACAACGATATACTTCGACACACACACACAGATGTACTCCAGCACACACATACGACATATACCGACAGGGTGGGCTTGTGCCTCGCCCCAGCCTGTCCCCTGGAAGCACCACTGCTGTGTCAGTGGGCGGTCAGCGGTGGGCTGCACTCTGCAGCAGGCTTTGCCCCGCGCTCCTTCAGCACGACTTTCAAAAACAAAGACAGGTCACCCCAAGGTGACTTCTGTCCCCGCTCCATCCCGCCCCCCAGGACCCATGGAGGTGACTGAGCCCCCCAGCCCCACCGAGGAGGAGGAGGAGGAGGAGGAAGAAGAAGAGGAAGAAGAGGGGCCTTCCTCGGAGCCCCGGCCCCGGATGCGCTCTAACCCCGAAGGTGCCGAGGACCGTGCGCTGGGGGCCCAGGCGGGCGTGGGCAGCCGCAGCGAGGGCGAGGGGGAGGCGGCCATCGTGGAGGACACACCGGCCAGCGCCCCAGGGGCCACAGCCAAGCCCTGGCAGGGGGCGCCCGCCCTGGACATCCAGATTCGGACCCCAAGGGTCAACTGCCCAGAGAAGGTGGTGAGTGGGCATCTTGTCAGGATGGGGGACCCTGTTGGTCAGTACAGCCTCTGGGACCCAGCTTTGGGGTTCGCTTTGTCTCCAGCCCCGCCCCCAGGGCTCCCTAAGCTGTCACTCTCCCTCTGAGTCCCGCCCCCAGGCTGTACTCTCACTCTGAGTTCAGCCCTCCCTGAGTTGTCACTCTCCCTCCGAGCCCCGCCCCCAGCCCTCCCTGAGCTGTCACTCTCCCTCTGAGCCCCTCCCTCAGCCATCTTCCCTGCAGATCATCTGCCTGGATCTGGCCGAGGACATGGCGCTGTGCAAGCTGGAATCTTTCAGTGGGTGAGCGCGGTGGGCACAGGGAGAGGTGTGATGTCCTGAGCCCGGGATCTGGGTACCGTAGAAGGTCACAGGCGGTCGGAGGTGTGGCCGTGGACGGGTGGGCATCCAGGCTCAGCTGCTGCTTCCTGTCCTCAGCTCTCTGCTGGTGAGCCAGGAGCTCACGCCAGCTTACGCCCAAGTGATGGGGGGGGAGCACTGGGCTGCACAGTGAAGGGGAGGTCTCCTCGGTCGGGCTCCCCCTGGGCTCCACAGTGAGTGGGTGGCTATCCTTGGCTCCTTGGAGAGTTTGGTGGGTCTGGGAAGGCTAGCCTGGGCTCCACGTGTCCTGCCTCCAAATAAAAGAGTTGGGGTAGCGGGTTGGTGCTGCCCTGTGGCCACCCTGGGTGTCTGCTGAGAAGGGTCAGGAGGTCAGAGGTCAGCATTTTCCCCCCAGCTCCAAGACCAACGCCCTGAACGTGTCGCAGAAGATGATTGAGATGTTCGTGCGCACAAAGCACAAGATGGACAAGAGACACGAGTTCGCACTTGTGGTGGTCAGCGATGACGCGGCCTGGGTGAGGCTGGTGGGCGCCCGGGGGGACCCTGCACCCCACGGGAGCCCCAACTGACCATGTGCTCCACTCCAGCTGTCCGGCCTGACCTCTGACCCCCGCGAGCTGTGCAGCTGCCTGTATGACCTGGAGACAGCATCCTGTGGCGCCTTCAGTATCCGGGTGCACTGGGGGGTTGAGGGGTGCAGCACCTTGGAGCCGGCGTGTAGCATAGCCCAGGCTGGCCCCAGTTGCCTGGGCCTTCTGCCTCCCCCTCCCGTGTCGGGGTGCGGGGCATGTGGCTGTCTGGGGCTTGTTTGTCAGGGCACATCTGCAGCATATGCTGTATGCAGGTGCCATATACAGTTGGTGCAGTGTGAGTGCTGCTGTGGGACTGAAAGATCAAACACAGTAGACTGACCACTGACAAATCACACATGAGCCCCCCCAAAGATAGCAGACGTTCCCTGAATCAGATGTAGGAACCAGTATGTGGGTGGGGAAGAACGGGGTCCCCAGCACCCCGTGAGCTGCCCCAACTGTGTCTCGGCCTTTTCCTTAGCATCTCCCCCAGATCTGGAGGGTCTCTTCAGCCTCATGTGAGTTACACCCCTCCCCGGGGAGAGCGGGGCTCCCTCCTGGGGTGGCATTGCTGTGGCATGTGAAGTGCAGCCCGGGTCCCTGTGGGGGGCTGGCCGTGGCCCCTGTGCTCACCCCATGCCCCCCCACCCCCCAGCCAGCAGAAGACAGAGCTGCCGGTGACCGAGAATGTGCGGACCATCCCGCCCCCCTACGTGGTGCGCATGATCCTGCTGCACAGCCGCGCGCCCTGTCCGCCACAGCAGGCGCCCTCGGAGCCCACCAAGGTGAGTGGGGGCGGTTAGAGGGGGACTGAGCCTGGCGACCGGGGTGACACCTGCTGCTTCCCCTCGCTGCAGAGAATGTTCCAGTGTCCGTATTTCTTCTTCGACGTGGTTTACATCCACAACAGCTCTGAGGAGAAGGAGGAGGAGCCGGGCTGGAAGGTAGGGGGTAGACGTCTCCCCGCCTGGGTCGCACATCCTTCAGCCTGCTGCTGCCGAACTCAGGAGCCGGCTCCACAGCCCCTGCTCCCCACTACTCTCCTCCTGACTGCCCCCTTTGTGCCCCTGCCCCCAGAGCTCCCCTTGCACTCCCGCCCCCAGTGCTCCCCCAGTGGCCCCGAGTTCCGCTCACAGCGCCCCCCCAGCTCGAGTCTCAGATTTGCCCGCCCACTTGTGGGGGTGGAGGTCCTGCCGGCAGGGCCGTCCAGTGGTCTCAGCACTTGGACCCCGGCAGTTGGCTTGGCGGGAGCGCAGGGCAGCCTTGGCCATGTAGTAGGTGGGTGGGCCGTGGGGAGACCGCCTCTCGGGAAAACGGTACGTCCTAGGCATACTGCAGTGCCCAAGAGAAAAAGTCCTCCTCCGAGGATCACCCCCTGATGCCCATCCCTGGGGTCTCTACAGAGCCAGGAGCCAGAGGCCGCATCTGGCCGTGGTGGGCGACCTGCATTCTCCCTTTGCTCAACTCTTGGCCCTTGACACCCCGCCCCGGACGCCCCTGCTCCGGGAAGCCCCCAACAGCCCCGCTCCCCCCACGTTCCCGCAGGACATGTTCGCCTTCATGGGCAGCCTGGATGCCAAGGGCACGAGCTACAGGTACGAGGTGGCGCTGGCCGGGCCTGCCCGGGAGCTGCACGACCGCATGGCGCAGCTACTCGCTCACCCGCTGCAGCGGCCCTGCCAGAGCCACGCGGCCTACAGCCTGTTGCAGGACGGGGCGGCCGAGAGCGAGGCCGCCGTGTGAGCCCCGCTGCCAGGGGAACCTGGTGCTCGACGCCCGGCAGGGTATCTGGGATTCTGCTCTCCATGGGGTCGGTTTGAACCGGAAATAAAAATCTGGGAATCCGCCATCCCGGCTCCCGTGTGTTCTTGTGGCACCTGGCAGGTGACGAGAGGTTGGGGCGGCTGCAGACCCTCTGCAACCACCAGCTCTTGTTCTATAGCTGCAGTCGGGCTGGGCTGCCGCTGCTCACAAGCTCCTCTTCATCCTACAGAACCCCAACCCAGGGCGATCTAGCCCCTCATGGCCCTCTAGTGCCATGAGTCTGTTTCCAGCTGCCTACTTCTTTTGGAGGCAATCTAGCCCCTCATGGCACTCCAGTGCTGTGAGTCTGTTTCTTGTTTCTTGCTCCTCGTGAATTCCATGCCTAGGCACTGTGAGTTCTCATGGGCTCCCTAGCCCCTCATGGCACTCTCATGCCATGAGCTCTGTTTCATTTCTGCTTCTTATGGAGGCCCCCTAGCTCCTCATGGCACTCATGTCTGGAGTCCGTGAGTTCCAACCTTTCTCTTTACTAATAAACTCTACCTTAATTCTCTAAAAAAAAGAACCCCAACCCAGATGCCCTTTGCTCCAGGCCCAGGGAGGCCTGCAGGGGTGAGACCTGCTGGTCAGCTACTGCGCTGGCCCCCCAGGGCGGCTGGCCGCCCAAAGGTGGTGGCAGATGGTGCCCCTGTACCCCACGCTCCCCGACGGCCGGCGCTGCCTCTCGTTATATAGGTCAAAACCTAGGTCACCTCAGCCCCATGGCGGGGGGCTCTGGGAGGCTTAGGGGTGGTCCCAAAGGGAGGAGTCTGGAAGGGATGACTCCCCTGGGTCCCCATGAACCACAGAGGAGTTTGCTGCCCACTATCTCCGAAATGGCTGCGCCCCACCCTGACCCGTGACCCCACCCTGGAAGCACACACCCCACCCATACCAGGGCACCTTTCTCCAGCACTTGTTGGCACCTAAAGATGGTCCAGCCCCGGCCTGGGACGAGCCTCCGCCAGCAGATGGGGAACCGGCCAGTGAGGTCCCCAGTCCTGCGGAGCCCGCCCAGCGCGAGGCAAAAAGCTGGGGGACTCTGTCCCGCAAGAGCTGGGTGCCGGGGCACCAACTTGCACCCTTCCCTCCTGATTGCACTGTGAGTTCCGGGCTGGCCTGGGCTATGTATGTGCAAACTGCCACTGGGTGTCATCTGTCACCAGTTCTGTCATTTGTCACCAGTTCTGCATCATCTGTCAATCATCTGTCCCCTCTTTGCCCGCCTTCTGTCCCTCTCCACCTCCAAACCAGCAGCAGGCCCTGCCCAGCCCAGCTGCTTGGGCTGGGCGGGGCTGCACATGCGAGCACTGAAGCCCCCAGAATTTGAAACCCGGAGGGTGGAGCCTGGGGACATGGCCTTGGGATCTCAGGGGGCGCGGGGACATGGGGGGCGCAAGCCTCGCTTGGCGGCTGCGGGAGGCGTTGCGTCAGGAGGAACCGAGGTGACGGGAGTAGGGGGGACGGCGAGAGGGTCCCCCGACCCTGTGCCCGCGAGTCGGGATTCCCCTGACCCCTCCCTCCCGCCCTATCTCCTCGCATGGCGGTTCATGAGCTGCTCTGTCACGGCGCGGACCCCAACCTGGTGCTGGAGGACGGCGTGGCGGCCGTGCATCTGGCAGCGGGGGGCCGTCGCCCACATGCCCTGCAGTGTCTCGGGGCGCTCTTGCAATGGGGCGCGGACCCCAACGCTCGGTGAGACACCCTGAGACCCGGTGGGAACCTCAGAAGCCCAGGCCAGGACACAGGGACATCCGCACTCAGACCGACTGGGACGGAAAGTCGCTGCTGCGGGGTCCCCAGGGACAGCCTGGGGCTCCCCCTGTATTCCCCGGGGAGGCAGCAGCTGCAGCCAGCCTGAGTCTTGGTACATCCCTCAGCCACACCCCTTGTCTCCCACTCCCAGGTCCGCAGAAGCCCTGACTCCTGTGCACGTGGCTGCCGCCTGGGGCTGTGGGGGGGCCTGGAGCTGCTGCTGCACGGAGGAGGAGACCCCGCGCTGCGGGACCAGGTGAGGCTGTGTAAATCCCGGGAGGGGGGGCAAGCTCTGAGCAGTCCGGCATGGGGCGCCCCCTGCTGAGGTCCCCCTGCTGACGTCACCCAGGACGGCCTCCGGCCTCTGGATTGGGCCCTGCACCAGGGACACCTGGACTGCGCGCAAGTGCTGAGAGAGCTGGCCTTGCCCACGAGGACCCAGGAGGAGCCCACCTGTGAGTGGACGCTGTGGGGGTGATTCCTGAGTTCCAGCCAGGCCGGTAACCCTGGGTGCCACCTGCCGGCTCGGTCTGCTGCCCTCTGTCCCCTGAGACCGCTTTCTGTCAGCGCCCTTAGGGCTCCCCATGCAGAGCAGACTGGCGACCCTTTAACACCCCCCCCCCCCGGCGGTGTGGGCTGACATGACAGGTGCGTTCTCTTTCTCACCAACGCAAGACTGGAACTCACAGCTATCCTCCTGCCTCAGCGCCCCCCTCCCCCAGATCACAGGTCTGCGCCCCCATAGCGGCCTCTAACCGCCTTTTTCTCTCTTCTGTTTCCTGTTCGCTGTTGACACCCTTTGGGTCTCCCTAGGTTCCCAAACGTCTCTGGACTACTCCACACAGTCGGCAGATGCTGCTGGGGGCGACCAGGGGTGGGGGGCCCCTCGGGGTCCACCTGGCCGCCCTGCAGGCCCCGGGGGCTGTGGGTCCCCAGTGGGCAGTGATGAGTCTTTTGTCACCGCCCTGGAAGCGAAGGCGGCAGCGGACCCCAACTCAGACCCAGATGGCCCCCCACTGTCCTCCCCCCAGCCTCCCCCACCCACCCAGCTTCCATCTCTTCTGACTCAGTTTCCCCATCCCAGCCGCAGGTGTGGGGGGACCCAGCCCGGAGCTGGAGGCCGTCCTAAAGACCGGTCACATTCCTGACAGCCAGGTGGATGAGGCAGTCCTGGCTGCCCACTTTGCGACCCCCAAGCCCGGGGAGAGGTGGAGAGAGGGTCACACCAAGTCCAGCTTCACGTACCTGCTGCTGGACCCCCAGTGTGTGGCGGGGGTGGAGGGGTGGGAAGGAGAGGGCAGGGAGGAAGATGCACCCATGTGAGGGATGATTTGAACCCAGGCCCACCTGGGCTACATCCTGAGTCCCTGTCTCAATGCACCAACCAACAAAACAACCGGGGGATTGTTTGTGACATGCCGTGTGTCCTCAGGGGAAGGACTGACCCTCTCTGGTCACAGCTCCCTAGCAAAACCACTGGACTCTGCTGTGAGTGACGCACTCATGGATTCTCTAGCATGTTCCTCGGGATCTGAGAGTGGCCCTGTGGCTGTGGGGACAGGAGCCTCGGTGGATGGCTGACCCTCCTCATCCTCACAGGGAGACCTGAGACCTGCTGGCCCGGGCAGCCTCACTGACACTGGCCGAGTGTCTGCAGATGTTCGTGGGTGCCATCTTCTACGTGGGCAAGGGGACCCGCACGCAGCCAGATGCCCACCTGTGGGAGGCCCTGGGGTGCCACGGGAGGCCAGACACACAGGTGTGGGGATGGGTCGGGGTGTAGTGGGATGGGGGGGTGCCGGCTGCTGGTTTCTCTTGGGTTGCCACTGTGACCAAAGCGATGCCTGGCGTCGGGAGTCAGGGTTCGAGGCTGTCAGGGAGAGACCGTCAGACCACCTTCCCCTGGTAGGCCTTGATATGCTCCTCATGGGTAGGCCTACATGCTCAGCCCTCAGCTGGCACGTGGCCAGCTGTAACGAACCCCCGGGGTCTGACCCTGTGACTGCCCCCCCCAGGCCTGCCCCAAGCTGTGCCGGATCCTGGACATCTGGGCCAGCGGACACGGAGTCATCTCTCTGCACTGCTTTCAGCATGTGGTGGCCGCCGAGGCTTACACGCGGGAGGCATGCCTGCTGGAGGCTCTGGGTACGACGTGCCTGCTCCTGGGATTCAGCTAAGAATCCTCACCTCCACTCACCTGGCTGTTTATTCGTTCACACAGCGAGCAATTATTGCACACCACCTGTGTCCCCAAGTGTGCATATATCCACTGCCATTTGTTTATCTCTGGTTTGCTAGTGCCCACTTTGGGTAGCAGTTGGGGAACGGGATGGGGAGGATCCAGAGGTCACCCCAGTCACCTCTGTTCCCATCTCTGCAGGGATCCAGGCTCTGACCAATAAGAAACAAGGGCACTACTATGGCGTGGTGGCCAGCTGGTCGCCGGAACGGCGCCGACGTTTGGGGGTACACTTGTTGTGGCGGGCCCTGCTCATCTTCCTGGCCGAGGGGGAGTGGGAGCTGTGGCCCCAGGACCTCCAGGCTCGAGGCTGAGCACCGAGGACCCCCGTGAAGCACAGCCACTGTGCCAACGTCCCAGGGGCCCAGGGAGGGACAGCCACACCTTAGAAGGCGTGTGTGTGATGGGCATGTGAGTGTGTGCGTGTGTGTGCACTTGAGTGATGTGTATCCGTGTGGACGTGTTACCTGTAGCTGTATGCATGCATGTGTGTATCCTGTGTCATACGTGTGAGTGTCGCTGAAGAAGAAGCCATAGGTAGTGAGCCTCCCATCACGGAGGAAGCAAGCTGGAAGCCAGATGGTTCTTTGGAACCACCTGCTGCATGTTCAGGCCCCGACTTTCCTGGGAGAGAAAGTGGGGAGGGGGACTCAGCATCTGGACAAATCAGAGATTTGATCCTCACCTTGATTCCTTGACCCACAACTTCCCGGTGCGGGGTCCTGTCCACAGCTCCTGGGGTCCAGGAGTGGAAGATGCAGCGGGGTCCCCAGGGGCATAGGAGGGGGGGAGGGTTCATGGGAGGGAGATGGACCTGGGCCCCGCCCACAGCACAGGTCTCCTGTCAGCCCACCAGCTCCTATAGAGATGCTCAGCCAATCTAGGGCCTGTTCTGCTCGGGCCCCGCCCACTCATGCTTTGGGGGGGTCTAAGGACCCTCTGCTTTGCCCGGCCCACCTGGACACAGATAATCGTTCATGGAGCACTTACAGAGTGTATGTGCTGGGTGGGTGGGGGTGTGTGATGCACACTGTAGGGTGCCTGACAGTCCCCCACATGCTGGGGACACTCCCCCTGCCATCTATCAGCACATCGCGCTCTTGGGAAGCCCACTGAAGCAGAGGCCACGCCCACACATCCCCTCTTGGAAGTTATGACCCTTCAGGCCCAGTCCATATGGATGGAACCCTTCCTCTACCTGCTGTCCATCACTGAGGGACCAGCTCACTGGAGGCCACGCCTCGCACACGGGACCAGGGTGGGCTGCCTGTGGGGATGGTGTGGTGGTGAGAGATCTTAGTCCCACGGGTTACAGACCCCCAGGACTTGTGCTGCAGGAAGGAACCTTCTAGAAAGATGCAGGCCGGGCTCTGAAGGGTTGGATCTCAGAGCACCATTAGCGAGGGGGTGCACGCGCTCCCCTCACCCCCAGGTGGGTGAGGGAGCCCCAGAATCTGGCTCCGTGGAGTCCAAGCGCTGGCCGACCTGAGGGATGATTCTGCTTGGGTTTGGATTGGGGGTGCAGGCTACTCTGAGGTTCAGGCAGCTTCCCAAAGGTGGGGGTGCGGCTCTGGGCCACACATCGGGTTTTGGTCCCCAGCTCTCTGGATCTGCTCAGTGCACGTGTGTGTGGTGTGTTTATGTGTGATCATGAATGAATGCCTGTGTGATGTGCGTGGGGCATGTGTGCCCCTGTGCTACATGTAGAGTACAAAGATGGCGTTGGGGTGTCCCGTTACCCCTATACCTCAGTGTGTTGAGATTGGGGGTTCTGCCCCTATCAGCCAGACTCGGGAAATCGGGTCACATGCAGCTCTCCAAAGGGGATTTGAGCTGGGGTCCTGTTACTTGCTCAGCAAGTCCAATAAGCACCCCCTCTTCCCCTTTTAGCCTGTGTGTGTGTGTGTGTCAGAGGGGGCTGTGCATCTCTGTGGGGACTCAGGGGTGACTTCGGGAGTCATCCTGGATTGCTTCCACCTCCTTTTGCTTGGCTCTGGGATCCGAGGCAGAGGCTTGGAGCCCTGTGCTTATTAAATCTTTTCTAGAACTTGATTTTGTGGGCTCCTCATTCCTCCGGGGAAGCTTCCCCTCGGCCATCCTGAGACTGGGGGGGGGCGTCTCTGGGCTTCTTCCAGCCCTTCTAGACCCTGGGGAGGGCGGAGCCTCTGACCGGCCTGTCCCAGACTGACAGGTGATTGGTAGTTGCCGGGTAAGCCCCGCCCCCAAGCTTATCTGTCTGCACAGGGAGCAAGCGCCACAGCCCAACCCTCTCCTGGGCTTAGAGTCCCACAGGCAGGGCCTGGGAGCTCGCCATCCCCCCCCCCCCCCCGAGACCTTTAAAAGACACACAGGGGTGCATGTAGGCACGCCCTGGCACACAGGTAGAGAGGTCAGAGGACGACTTTAAGAAGTCAGATCTCTTGGGGCTGGAGAGGTGACTCAGGGGTTAAGCCTCTGCCTTGCAGGCAGAAGGTCCTGAGTTCGGATCCCAGATCCCACGTATAGACGCCAGGCGGAAGCGGGGGCGGCCTGCGTTTCTGGTCCTGGTAGGGCGGAGCCTGTGAATCCCGGGGCAGAAGGAGGTGCATCTGTGGTTCTACACACATGCATACACACATGCGCGCGCACATACATACACACACACACACAATTGAATAAATAATAATAAAAAAATTTTAAAAAAAGCCAGATCTCTCCTCCTCCATGTGGGCTCCTGGGGCTCGAACTCAGGTCGCCAGGTTTGCCCGCAGTCACCTTCCACACTGAGCCCTTTCGCCCCTTTCTCCCCTTTCTCCCTTTCCTATTTGACAGTGTCATTACGTTTTCCACGAAGTTCTATATCCCAGGCTGCCCTTGAAGCTTCCGTACCCCCTCCTGTCCCAGGCCTCCTGAGCAGCTGGGGTTACAGACCCCACCACCACCACCATCAGACCTCACTCGGAGGTGAGATTTGAACTGGGTCTGAATTCAAATGTGGATGGTAAACTCACACCCAAACTCCTCAGGAAACAAAGGGTTTTATGTTCTCTTACAATTCTCAGTTGCGGTTCTCAGTCCAAATCGGCAGGAGAGTGAGTCCACCCAACACCAGGGCCCAGGGAATGGGCCACACCACACCCATGGCTGAGAGACGGGCAAACCTCATGTGCCAGACTGTCTGGCCGAGTGTGCTGAACAATGCCGGCCCCCACTGTCTTGTCCAGCTGCCCAGGGACTGGTCCCACCCACCCCAGGCTGGGTCTTCCCACGTCAACTAAAGCATCGTAGGTGTGCCTAAAGGCTCAGCTCTCGATTGTCAAGTTGATGCCTGTATCTGATTGCATTGAGGCGGATGTGTGTGTGTGTGTATGCGTGTGTGTGTGTGTGTGTGTGTGTGTGTGTGTGTGTGCTGGAGACATTGGAGCAGATTGGCAGAGCCACCGGTACACCCAGGAAAGATGTGGAGAAACCTGTTCCGTCTCTCATGGCCATTGTGTGGGAGGCGCTCTGACTTCTGCGACTCCCAACCTTAAGACACAGAGACCAGGAAAGAGCCCAGGGGTGTGGGGACAGAGGGGGGCAGATGGCTGTGGTGGCTGGGAAGTGGCGGGAGGGGGGCTGTGAGTGGCCCCAACCAATCAGAGCCCGGCCCCGGCCACTGGCAGGAGGATCCCCGCCTGCAAGGCTTAGGGTGTGGCTTGACCAGCCAATCGGGGGCGTGGCCCGTCTCTGCCCCGCCCACCGGCTCACGTGCCTCACCCACTCACGGCTCGCGGGTCTAACGGAGCCTCCGGTGCCAACCGTCAGGACGCGGGGCCGCCGGCCACCTCCCTGGACACAGGTATTCTTCACCCAGCACTTATAGAGTGCCTACTATGCGCTGGGTCGCGGGGGGCAAGGGGAGCCCTGAAGGCTGCCTAGCGGGCGCCCCCAGATGCCGGAGTCGCTCCTCCCACAGTCCTCGGAGAAGCCGGCCTGGCCTCGTCTGTGTCCTGGGGGGGCATTCCCCTGGGGAAGCCTTTCCATCTCTGGACGCCCCTCAGAATGTCCTGGCAGAAGCCACGCCCAGCCAGAAACCACACCCACTCGCAGGCGAGCCCCTTCCCTTATGCCTGTTCCCTAGAGACTCCCCAACACCCTTCAGGAGGCTCTGACCTCACAGAGCCTCGCTTGCTTAGGAACTGCGGCCCCCCGGGGGGAACCGGGTCCTTGCAGGCGGCGCCCACCTGGATGGGGCGACCCAGTGCAGCCACACCTGCTGTGGAACCTGCGCCCCAAGGAGACCCCGAATGTGGACCTCGGGCAGGCCACACCCATGTTCCCCGAGGCCTCCCAACTCGAGGCTCAAGCCACGCCCACCAAGAGACGGAGGCCACGCCCCTGGTCACGCGCAGCACAGTGGGGGTTGCTGCCCGTGGACGTCAGGAATGGCGATCTCAAGGCATGAGTGGGTCCGAGTGGCGGATCGTGGTCTCCTCCGCGGGCAACTGCTTCTCTCCGCCCCCCGGGGGGGGGCAAAGCCGCCCTGGGATGCGGAGACCTCCAGCAGCCCAGCCTGGCCATGGGGGGCAGGGGTACCCCAAACCAGCCAGGGCTTGCCTCCCTTCCCCTCGCCCACGCGAGGACCATCAGGGCCCCTGGAGCCGCTATCGTAAGGCTGGGGGCAGACGCTCTGGCCCCGTGGGAACCTCGCAGGATCCTGGGGAACCTTTCAGAAAGACCTGTCACGGGGACTGAAGCACCCCAACAGCGAGTGCTTTGGGCTGTGCTCGCCCCCATACGGGATCCCATTTGCGGAGCCCTGGGCTGTCAGCTTGAGTGTCCCCGCGGCGACATTTTGGGCTTGGTTTGGGGTGGGGTCTGGCTGTGGGGTGGGCGCGGGCTGAGGGTCGGAGCGCCCCGCGCCCCGCGTACTTTTTTTCCCCTCATGTATGTCCATATGAGGGCTGAGTGTGCACTGGGTGAGCGTGGCGTGTAACCCGCGAGCCTGTGTCTCCGCGATCGCCAGGCTGGTCCGCCTGCTCTGGGGGCTCCCAGGCTCCGCCTTCCAGGACTGGAGTGACAGGTGCTACCACTTAGTCTCCTGCTCCAGGCGTTTCTTTTTCTAACGTGGGATCCGGGGATTCGAACCCAGGTCTTCTAGCATGGGTGGCAAAGGCCACGTCTCATCTTCTTGGCTTCATTGTCCAAAACAGTTCTTTTTCATTTTACTCATTAGTGCCCGTGTATGCATCACGCACCGCACAGCCCATAGTAGGCGCATAGAACCACCGCACAGCTCGCCACCTCCTGCCGAGCTGTCTCTACTGTCTCCTCGCTTTTTAAAAATGAATTTTCACATCCTATTTTCGGAGCTGGGGTCTGTCCCCTCTCCTAGAGCCTAGAGCGGGTCTGGCTGGGCTGTCGAGCTGGGGACCCCTTCAACCCATGCCCAGCATTGCCGCGCTTGCCTTCCACACACCAGGGCCGAAGTACCAGTCACAGTCATTTGTGCCTGGCAGGTTTGTGTGTGTGTGTGTGTGTGTGTGTGTGTGTGTGTGTAGACCTGGGATCTGAACTCAGCACCTTCTGCTTTGCCAGGTAGAGGCTCCAGCTGTTAAATTTCCTTTTTAGAAACAAAGTGGCTGATCCGCCCCTCTAGCCTTGCCTCGATCCCCTTCTGTTCCCCCGTCCTCCTGACCCTCTGCTTGTGTGGCCCGTCAGCATCTGTGGGCACAAGCAGCTGTGATCACCTGGCTTCAGGCTCTTCTGATCGTTGATTCCCCTTGTTTGTGTCTCAGGAGATGAAGCCCAGGTGACTCCAAAGCCCCTGGGGGAGATGGAGCCCCGAGGCTTCATGGCAGCTCCCAGGAGACTGTCCGGGTCCCCCCAATCTCTGAGCCCTCATATCCTTCAGATTGATCACTTTGCCTATGCCCCCTTTGAGCTGGTATAAGCTGGGGTGTATGGTCATGTGACGCTCCCCCCAACACACTCACTGCACATGAGGAATTGGTCCAAAGCATGTTCACCTCAAATCTACCTGGGCCAACTGGTGAGTTTATCGAGGAGTGGGGTGACTCAAGAGCAGCTGTGTCACTGGAAAGACACCCCCAGTATGGGTGAGGCCCTTGGACGCTGCACCCCTGGGGTTCTCTGACCGCCTGGCAGATATACATGGCTCTCCCATTTCAGGAAGTTCCTGAGACACCTTTGGGGGCAGCGATCTTCCTCCTCCTAATTGACAGTGACTTGGTCCTCAGGGTTCACCCGAGACAAAGCCCTTGGTGGTCTCATGTCAGACCCAGAGGAAAAACGGGCCACGGGAATAGAAACTTCTGGATTGTGGGTGTGTAGTGTGCCTATGAGGGGCTGATACATTCACCACCAAAGAGCTGAGGGGCACAAGGGTTGGGGACTTTGTTCTTCCTGAAGATTCTTGGTCACAGTTCATGTCCACTGGGGCGGAGGGAACAGGGGCTGCTGAGAGAGGGTGGACCCCACTCGCCAGACAGCACCTCTGCTCCAGGGGAACCATGCCAAGGTAGGGAACCAGCTCCCTCATCTTACCATCTGCCTGGGACCGGCTCACCCACTGCCAGCTGGGTCTTCCCCATCAGTTACGTAACCCCTCCTGCAGACCTGCTCAGGGCTTAACAACTGATTCTTCACAGATGTGCCAAGAGCCGGGCCTTCCATGGCGAAGTTGATGTTTGTGTCTAACCAGCGCCACAGGGGAGGTGCAGCCCACCGCCCCCACTTGCGTGGACCGGGTGGCCACAGGGAAGTCAGGAACTCTCAGACCCAGACACCAACAACAACTGACCACATGGTGTTCTCCATCCCATTTCGGGGAGCACCAGGCTCACAAAGGGAGTGAGTAGAGACGAGGGTCCTCCAGGTACGTGAGGGGTCCCCTGGGATCTGGGCCTGGTGTGGACAGTGGGGAAGGCCCCCAGAGGGGGTACCGAGATGCCATTGAGGGGCGGCACAGTTTTCTGTGTGGTTTTCTGTGTGGTGTGGCACTGGCTCCTCCCCCTTGGGGCATGCACCACTTGGGGAGCAGAGGTGTTTGCAGACCAGCAGGGAGCTCGTGTACAGGGGAACACAACGAGGAGGGGGAGGGGCCCCTGTCGGAGGAGGGGCCCCTGTCCCAGGTCATGGGCCTTGGAAGCCCCTACAGGATCACTCTGCGGCCAGGTCCTGCCCCCAGTCCCCGTCCAACCCGAGGGAAGGATGTGTGGCCGACCGCGGGGGCCATGGCACGGGCCTCGGTTCCTGCAGCACAGGCTGGCACTGCAACGTGACTGTCCACAACTGTGTGGCTGTGTGGCGTCCCGGGGGCCCCCAGACCAGCCAGGGGATCCACAGGCACCGGGCGAGGACGTCGAGTCCCCAGGAGGTCAGTCAGCCCGTGTAGGGACGGATCCGTTCACACACGTATTGAGCAACCACAGTATGCCCAGGGCAGCACTGCTTAATCTCCTCACCGCTGGCACTTGGGGTCGCTCTGTGGGGTGCTGAGTGTCCCCCATGGTCTCCCCCTCACTGTGAACACACGAGGGCATCTGACCCTCGCAGGGGTCTCCTTTCAGGGTGATCTAGGGTTTCATCTTATTTCACAGAAGCTACGCCCACCTGAGGCCACGCCCGCCGGTCCATGCCCGCTGGAGTCGTGCCCATTACCTGTCCACATGCAACATAAGCCATGGCCACATGTAATCCTCACCTCCCAGCCAATCCACACCACCCAGAGTCGCATGCCCCCTCCAATCCATCAGTAGAGGCCACGCACACCCTCCAATCAATCACCTGAGGCCACACCCCACCTGCCTATCTCTAGCCACCCAGAGGCCACGCCCACTCACTATGTATGTCCACCCTCAGTGTTCACCATTTGGTTTTGGTGATGGGTCCCAGTGTGAGTGTAGGTTTGGTGGTGGTTGGCTACCTGCCAAGGCTGGTGGGCATGTGGACCCAGGTACACTTGCAGGTCTGGCAGTGGGTACACATATGCCTATGGATTTGGGCAAGGTAGAGCTTTGGGTACAGGGGTTCACTGTTCTGTATGTGCATGGGGAATGTGCACGGCTATGGAGGCCGCTGAGGGTCTACGTTAGGGGCCACATCAGGCTGGTCACCATCCTACAGTGTAGATCTGATCCTGTCCTCACCCTGCGCCTGTCCCCAAACGCAGGAACCCACCAAAAGCCAAGAGGAACCCAGAGTCCGGGGCAGTGGGTCCCAGGAACACGTCCTATGTACGCCTTCCCTCGGCCCTGCCGTGCACCCCACACCTGCGGCCCTAGTTACAGCCAGGACACGTGACCAAACCCACCCACAGCTGCAGACATCAAAACACAGGGCCGTGCCCTTCCCTACGTCCCACTCGGGCATGTGCCCAACGTGCACCCGCATCAAAGCTGGAGACTTCCAACAGAGAGACAACACTCACCTCCCGCCAACCCCTCACACACACATAGACCACGCCCAGGGCTCCCACAGGTAGCCATGCCCACATGTGCCCCCAGCAAACCCGTATCCATCCCGGGCCCAGAATCCGTCCTGCTACCAAATCCTGACTCTGTGTGCCCATCGGTGCTGCCATCCCCCCCCTTCACCTCCCACACACTTATATCCACATCCTACCAAACCAAGCCCCTATACTGAAACCTAACCCTAACCAAAACTCGCCACCTTCCCAAACCCCATATCCCCAAGCCAGTATCAATTCCATAATCTGTTCCTAGTCCAAACCAGGTACTCCTGAATATCCCCCAAATACTCCTGAATACTTGGATGCATGCCCAGACCCATCTATGTGAAAATTCTCACTATTCAAAATTTGTAATCACACCCAAATCCTCACCAATTGCACATCTTGTTCTTACACCCAGACTCCAGGACTAGCACCGTGACCCGTATTCATTTCACACCGGTACCCAACCCATCACCTGGTCCATTTGCAAACATGCAACTATTTCACATCTTGCCCCACAGCAAACCTTGTTCACATTCTGCAACCTTACACAATCCAGGGTTGATAGCCACACACTAACCTTTGACTTTTCCCAATCCTGAATGCATTCCAAAGCCTGTATTGACACCCAAGCAGATGCTAAGGCTGTGTGCATCTTTCAAGACCTGTGCCCATACAGTAAGCAGGACTTGTTCCAAGTACACTTCAGTTCCACACGCAGTAGCCACTCCCGCCGACCCTTCCTGTACCTATGATATATCCAAATTGTGAACACATTCCAAAGCACGAATCCATACAAAAATTTGGGCTGCCCAAAACCTCTATCTGTACCATTTGCATAGCATGTATACACTCCAAAACTACACATTGTAACAGTGTAACGGTGTAACGGGGGGGGGGGGGGGGGGGCACGGAGACCCTTGGGTGCAGGGATAAGCTGGCTTGGAGTCAACAGCACAGACTCGGGGAGTCAGGTGAGTGGCAAAGCAGGCTCTCAGGCTCGTAGGCTCTCAGGCTTGCAGGCTCATTTATTGTAAATATCAGGCTGCTTATATACCCCACCCAACCTCCCATAAGTCTCAGCATGAGCTTTTGCTAAGTCGTCCTGACCGGATTGGTCCTCTCAGCCAGGAGGTTTGACATCAGCACCAGGCGAGGCAGCAGGTGTAGCTTGGGGAAGTTGCATTTGTGCATGCAGCCCATACAGATCATCCCTGAGTGGCATGCTCCCCAGGTGGAGGTATTGTAAGTAATGGTTAATCAGAGACCTTAATACAGGCCTGCCTGGTCCGTTCCTCCAACAACACATCATAAACTCACCGTGATGATTTCTTCTCGCTCCCAAATCCTGTATCCACCTCCCACATCGGTACTTCTTAACATCCTGTAACTGTATTGTAAGTTGTGCACCTTAAAAGTCATGCACTCGGGCTGGAGAGGTGGCTCAGGGGTTAAGCTTCTGCCTTGCAGGCGGAAGGTCCTGAGTTCGGATCCTAGACCCCACGTATAGACGCCAGGCGGAAGCGGGGGCGGCCTGCGTTTCTGGTCCTGGTAGGGCGGAGTCTGTGAATCCCGGGGCAGAGTAAGCGAGGAGGAGATGGAGGCGTCTATGGTGGTTCCCGAATTCGTCCGTGGTTCTACACGCACACACGCACACACGCACACACGCACACATGCGCACACAAGCACAATTGAATGAATAATAATAAAAAAATTCTTTAAAAAAAAAAAAGTCATGCACTCCTTCCAAAATCTATGCCAATTCCAAAATATGTACTCATTGACATTACTTAAACCATTACAAAATTGGAATGCATGCCAAACATATATGGTTTTTCAGACATATGCAAATAAATAAACTGTATGCTGTCCAGACCCTGTAGTGGTTCCATTCCATAAAAATCTTGAATCTCGAACCTCCAGCAAGATCATAAATACTGATCCAGTTCCAAAAATATGCAGGCCGACTATGTCCAGAAATCAAACTTCCCGAACCTATTCCCATTTCTGAAACTTTACAAATTCTGAGCAGATCCCAAATCCTAAACACATTACAAAACCAGAAACCAATCCATATCCTGAACCCATTCAAAAACCTACACCCGATTCCAAGTCCAGAATTCAGTCTGGACTGACATGCTTCCAAATATAGAATTTACACCAAATCTTGATCCTACACCCAATCCTGAATCTCTTCCTTATCTTGTACCCATTCCAAGCCCTGAACTCTTTCGCATCCTGAAACCACTCCACGCCCAAAAATTCTTTCCATATTTTGAGCCCATCCAAGTCCTGTTACAGAACAGCTACTCTTTTTTTTTTTTTGCTTTGAAATTTAGAAACAAGTTTTATTTAAGATCTGAAATACAATTCCTAAAATATCAACTTTTCAGAAAACTGTGGCTACACAATAATGCATTGCCTCTATCATGTTAGAACGTGCATTAGACTCAAATACAAAAACCAGAAACAAATCACCATCCTTCAACAATTTGAGCAGATATAATGAATGCCTAAGGAACAACATAGATGGATGTGCAGAGGATGGGCTGTTTTACTCAAGCACCATTAAAAAAAAAAAGCACAAATGCATGGGTTTTCAGGTATATACATTAAGTTGAACCTTTGGCACTTGGAATCAGGGCATTTCATCACGTAGCATTAACACATATTAGAAAATTGTGTAGTGTCAAAGGGATAGAACCACCAGCATCAAGGAATGTTGTCAACTAGGCAATAAAATAGAACAGCTACTCTTAACTATTGCTGTGAGAGAGCATTCAAACTCAAAGAACGTAAGGGAGAAAAGGAAATTTATTCACCATAGGGTGCTGTCTTTCACGGCAGAAGCAGCATGGCTGGCTGAAGCTGGAGACAGGCCACATCACATCCATCCAAGATGCTAGTGGGTGATGGCTGAAGGATTCCTGGATAATCTCTCTTCTCTCCAGTCTTCTGTTCTGCAGCTCCTTTTATCTGGTCCACTACTGGGAGGTTCCAATGGGATCTATGGAGGTTCCGATGGGATCTAGGGCTGGTATAATCTCTTCAAGTGGTCTCAACTGATCTTGGCAGGTGTGGTCTCAGCTAATCTTAGTTAATGCCAGGTGTGTCAAGTTGACACTCAGGATTAACCATCACAAGTCCACCCCTTGTCAACTTGACACCAGATCAAATTTCCTTAGGCCATTAAAAATCTCCAAATAAAAACAGGAAGATTCATAGTTCCACCTAACATAATATAGCTATCCATGTAAAACCGCACATACATTATTTTTCCCAATATAAGTGACAAAGTCCCTTGAGAAATGCTTAATCTTTAGTGTCCAATCACACAATATCATAATGTAGATTACAACATCTTACCACATAACTAAAGGTTAACATTACATTACATAACATAAATGCAAACTATTCTCAGTCTAACTGTAGAAGTCTCAGTACAGACTACATCAGTAGTCCCAACACAGTCCAAAAGACTAAAGTCCAAAGCCTCATATAAAATCAAAAGACAAGTTACATACCTCCAACATACAACATTCCCATTCCAAAAGGGAGGAATGGGGGCATATTCAGGAAAGGTCGGACCATAACAAGACTGAAAAACAGTAGGATAAACTCCAAATACTGTAGCTCCAAGTCCAATAGGCAAGCCTCTCATTGAAATCAACTCAGTTCCAAAGGGTTTTGGTTCCACCCCTCCAATACAGTTGCCCAAACAATACATCACTCTCTTGGGCTGGCTCCTCCCAGGGTATACAGCTTTCCTTGGTATATGTCTCTGACACCTTCATTTCTCAATGGCAAACCAGGCTTTAACTCAATAGCACAAAATGCCCTTTTTGGGTCTCTAAACTGCAGGCTTCCTGCCACATGCTGCCTGGATTCCACCATTTTTTGAAATCTTGGAAGAAGAATCCACGACTTCCTCCCTTAAAATCAGAACCATGTGGATGATTTTTAGATGATTTGCTGCTGCTTTGGGTTAGAGATTGACCCCTCTTAAACCATAGTTGGTTCAACTTCTCTGTGCTGACTGTAGGAAAAATCTCGTTTTCTCCTGGGCGGTTGCTTTAGGGGAAAAACATACCTTGCTTTGGGAACTCCACCCTTAAGGTCATTCCTTCCAAAAGGATTTGCATTCTTATGGGTGGGAGCCTTCTCTGAGAATCTTAAGGTAGAGCTTCTTTCATTATCCAAATTGAGGTGGATTTTGGTTTACTATTGGAGCTAATCTTTTGAACAGCCATTTCATTCTCTGCTTCTTCCTGGCTCAAATCTTTGTTTGCCATTGCATTTTTTATCATCAGATCTCACAGTTACTGCTTCTTCCTGTGCCTGATCCCTTGTTCTTTTGCACAACTCTGAAGACAACTAAAAAGTAGCCATATCACATTATCAAGACTACATTGCCTTGAAATTCCCTCTGCCAAGCACTCTGGTTTAGCTTCAGGCAAGTTTTCAGGATGAGTGCAAAACTTCACTAAACTTTGGCAACACATGGTTCCATTTGTCACTCTTTCATTTGCAAACACAGTCTCTGTTCCCCTCTGGACCATCACAATCTGGGCTTTCACTGCCTGTGTCTCTCACAGCATTGCTGTCTTCAGAGCTCTCATGAGAAAGGCCCAGTTGGCCCCATTGCCAAGACATAAAGATTTTCCCAGCACAAAGTCCCAAAGTTCTCCATATTTCTCCCAGCAAACAGGCCCATCTCCAAAGGCATGCTAGCCCCATCACAGCATTGGGCATACTGCTGGGTACCAACATCTTTCAGCTTCACAAACAGCTTCATGTTGTGGCACCAGATACTCTTAATCTCATAGCAATACCCCACTACCTGGTACCAATTTCTGTAATAGTTATTCTTAACTATTGCTGTGAGAGAGCACTCACAGTTAAATAACGTAAGGGAGAAAAGGAAATTTATTCACCTTAAGGTTTTAGAGGAAAGATGCAGTCTTTCATGGCAGAAGCAGCATGGCTGGCTGCAGCTGGAGACAGGGTACGTCACACCTATCAGAGAAGCTAGTGATTGCTGAAGGATTCCTGGAAAATCTCTCTTCTCTCCAGTCTTCTGTTCTGTGGCTCCTTTTTTTATTTTTTATTTTATTATTATTATTTATTCAATTGTGCTTGTATCTGTGTGTGCACATGTATGTATGTATGTGTGTGTATGTATGTATGTGCATGTAGAACCACGGACGAATTCGGGAATCCGGGATTCACAGGCTCCGCTTTACCAGGACCAGAAATGCAGGCTGCCTCCGCTTCTGCCTGGCGTCTATACGTGGGTCCAGGATCTGAACTCAGGACCTTCCGCCTGCAAGGCAGAGGCTTAACCCCTGAGCCACCTCTCCAGCCCTCTGCGGCTCCTTTTATCTGGTCCACTATTGTGAGGTTCTAATGGGATCTATGGAGGTTGCAATGGTATTTAGGGCTCATCTTTGTATTATCCAGATAATCTCTTCAGGTGGTCTCAGCTGATATGCTTGGTATGGTTTCAGCTGATCTTAGTTAATGCCAGGTGTGTCAAGGTGACACCCAGGATTAACCATCACACCATCCTGTTTCCTACAAATTTTCGACATCCTGTACCCATTCCAAACTCTGACACCACTCCAAATCCTAGACTCTTTCCACATCCTGAACCTATTTCAAATCATGCAGCCGTAGGCAATCCCATACCCCTTTTAAAATGTGAACCTCTTCCATATTCTGAATCCTTTCTAAATCCCGCACCCATTCCAAATCCTGCAACCATTTCACATCCTGAAATCTTTTCATATCCTGAACACTTCCTAACCCTATACCCATACTAAATCATGTACTGACACCAAATCCTGAACCATCCCAAATCCTGTACCCATTCCATATCTTGCACCCATTTTATATCCTGACCCTATTCTAAATCTTATAGCCATGCCAAATTCTGAAACCATTTCAAATCCTGAATCCTTCCCATGCCCTGAACCCTTTCCAAATCCCTATCCTGGACCCATTCCAAATCCTGTACCTATTTCAAATCCTAGAACCACTCAAATCCTATACCCATTCCACATCCTAAACCCATTCACAATCCTGTACCCATGCCAAATCCTGAAACCATTCTACATCCTATACCTTTTCCCATATCCTAGACCCATTCCACATCCTGAACCCCTTCAAAATCCTGTACCCATTCCAAATCCTGAAGCCTTTCCAAATCCTACATCTTTTCCCATATCCTGATCCCATTCCAAATCCTGCAACCACTCAAAATCCTGAAACCATTCCAAATCCTGAACCCTTACCTTATCCTAAGCCCATTCCAAAGCCTATACCTTTCACACATCCTGTACCCTTTCCACATCCTGAACCCCTTCCGAATCCTGTACCCTTTCCATGTCCTGAACTTGTTCCATGTCCTGATCCCATTCCAAGTCCTGTACCCACGTGGAATCCTGAACCCTTTCAACATCCTCTACCTATTCTATATCCTGAAACCATTCCAAATCCTGAAACCATTCCAAATCCCGTTCCCATGCCAAAACCTGTACCCATTCCAATCCCTGAAATCACTCTATACCCAGAACCCTTTCCATATCCTGACCCCATTCCAAACCCTGAAACCTTTCCATTTCCTGCACCCTTACCTTACCCTCAACCCATTCCAAAGCCTATACCCTTTCCAAGTCCTGTACCCATTGCAAATCCTGAAACCATTCTACACCCTGAAACTTTTCTACATCCTGAACCCATGCTGCATCCTGTACCCATACCAAATCCTGCAACCACTCAAAATCCTGAAACCATTCCAAATCCTGAACCCTTACCTTATCCTAAGCCCATTCCAAAGCCTATACCTTTCACACATCCTGTACCCTTTCCACATCCTGAACCCCTTCCAAATCCTGTACCCTTTCCATGTCCTGAACTTGTTCCATGTCCTGATCCCATTCCAAGTCCTGTACCCACGTGGAATCCTGAACCCTTTCAACATCCTCTACCTATTCCGTATCCTGAAACCATTCCAAATCCCGTTCCCATGCCAAAACCTGTACCCATTCCAATCCCTGAAGTCACTCTATGCCCAGAACCCTTTCCATATCCCGACCCATTCCAAATCCTGAAACCTTTCCATTTCCTGCACCCTTACCTTACCCTCAACCCATTCCAAAGCCTATACCCTTTCCAAGTCCTGTACCCATTGTAAATCCTGAAACTATTCTACACCCTGAAACTTTTCCACATCCTGAACCCATGCTGCATCCTGTACCCATACCAAATCCTGCAACCACTCAAAATCCTGAAACCATTCCAAATCCTGAACCCTTACCTTATCCTAAGCCCATTCCAAAGCCTATACCTTTCACACATCCTGTACCCTTTCCACATCCTGAACCCCTTCCAAATCCTGTACCCTTTCCATGTCCTGAACTTGTTCCATGTCCTGATCCCATTCCAAGTCCTGTACCCGCATGGAATCCTGAACCCTTTCAACATCCTCTACCTATTCTATATCCTGAAACCATTCCAAATCCCTTTCCCATGCCAAAACCTGTACTCGTTCCAATCCCTGAAATCACTCTATGCCCAGAACCCTTTCCATATCCCGACCCCATTCCAAACCCTGAAACCTTCCATTTCCTGCACCCTTACCTTACCCTCAACCCATTGCAAAGCCTATACCCTTTCCACGTCCTCTACCCATTACAAATCCTGAAACCATTCTACACCCTGAAACTTTTCCACATCCTGAACCCATGCTGCATCCTGTACTCATACCAAATCCTGAAGCACTCCATGTCCTAAACCTTCTCCAAATCCTGTGCCCATTCCAAATCCTGCAACCACTCAAAATCCTGAAACCATTCCAAATCCTGAACCCTTACCTTATCCTAAGCCCATTCCAAAGCCTATACCTTTCACACATCCTGTACCCTTTCCACATCCTGAACCCCTTCCGAATCCTGTACCCTTTCCATGTCCTGAACTTGTTCCATGTCCTGATCCCATTCCAAGTCCTGTACCCGCATGGAATCCTGAACCCTTTCAACATCCTCTACCTATTCTATATCCTGAAACCATTCCAAATCCCGTTCCCATGCCAAAACCTGTACCCATTCCAATCCCTGAAATCACTCTATACCCAGAACCCTTTCCATATCCCGACCCCATTCCAAATCCTGAAACCTTTCCATTTCCTGAACCCTTACCTTACCCTCAACCCATTCCAAAGCCTATACCCTTTCCAAGTCCTGTACCCATTGCAAATCCTGAAACCATTCTACACCCTGAAACTTTTCCACATCCTGAACCCATGCTGCATCCTGTACCCATACCAAATCCTGAAGCATTCCATGTCCCAAACCTTCTCCAAATCCTGTACCCATTCCAAATCCTGAAACCATTCTATACCTTGAACCTCTTCCACATCCTGAGCCCATTCCAAATCCTCGAACCACCCTAAATCCTGTACCCATACCACATACTGAACCCATTCCAAGCCCTGAAACCTTTCCATGTCTTGAGCCCATTCTGCATCCTTTACGCCTTCTAAATCCTGAGCCCACACAAATCTGGAAACCTTCTGGCATCCTGTACCGAATGTCGAATCCTGTACCCATTCCCAATCCTGGAACCAACCATTCCACGTTCTAAACCCACCCCAAATCATTTCACCATTCCAAATCCTGAACCCAGTTTCAAATGTTAACCAATCCTTGATACTTAATCCCTTCTATGTGTTGTGCCCATTCAAATCAATTCAGAGCCCCTTTCAAATGCTGTACCCTTTCCAATCCCTGACCCATTGCAAATCCTGAACCCAGTCCATATCCGAAACCTTTCTAAATCCGGAAGTGTCACAGTTAGATACAGGCTCCAGTTTAAAGGTTGAAACTCTGCGAACATCTGTAAGGACCTGGTAGTTGAATTGATCCCAGAGCAAGCCTGCAGGAGATTGTGCAGTTGGCGGGGAGGCCCATACCGTGGTGGGTAGGGCTGGCCCCGAGGCAGGTGAATAAGATGGGGGGGCGCTGGTTACAGCCTGGCGTCCTCTGATGCGCTTGACCAGCATGCTGGTTTGGCAGGTAAGGATCACCCCTCTTTCAGCACTCTGTCTATATGGTGTGGCCAGTTCCCTATCCTCTCATGTTGGTGTGGATTTTCTTGACAAGCTGGAGTAAGAACTGTAACCAGACTATCATCAGAGAGGAAAAACCCCTTGTTTCCTTAAGCTGTTAGTGAGGTGTAGATGATAAGTCTGGCTATGTGAGGGTTTTTTTATTTTTATTTTTTTGAGAAATTTTGAAGCATTTGAAGATAACCATGTGTTACAAGAACCATTGAGCAGAGAGGATTGGGGCACGTGGAAAATAGTGATGCTGAGAGAATTAGGAATTGCCTGGAACAGCCCTGAGGCTTCAGATGAGACCAGGGAAGAGCCTTTATTCACTTGCAGCTATTCGAGAGATGAATGGCAGGGAAGGGAAACCTAGTGTTCGCATGGGACAGCGCAGGATAGCAAGTGCAATGAGCACCACTATGTGACAAGGTCATGTTTTGAAAACTCAGATTCCTTCAGGGCACACATGCCTACATCGAAGCCTCTTCCTCCCTCACCCTTCAGAGATTTTCCCAGGCTCAGCATGGAGCAGAGCCACAGCAGCTGCGGGTGGTGAGGGTCAGTGTGTCTCAGCCCTTAGGGGAACCTTGCAGTGCTGTCTCGGGTACCCTCATTTTGAGGTAAGATTGAGGGGTTCATGAGCGGCTGAAGCTTGCTACCAAGTGGCAGGTTTGGAGTACCCACAAAGGAAGGTGAAGCTCATAGCTGCAGAGGGGAACCCAGCATATTGCTGGAGATGCCAGAAGCATGGATGTGTGCTGAGGACGAGCAGAAATGCTTCTTGCAGGACTTGGAACTGTAGAGAGAGACTGGGATGGACAGAGTCTTTGAGTCACTGTGAGCACACGATGAGTAGCAGAAAATGGACACTGGGCTACAGGAGGTGCTGCTTGTCTTGCCAGAGTCTTCACTTGACATTTCCATACTCGGTCTTAATTCTTCCATGTAGTGTTCATTCGGTGCTGCAGGACTGGACTTAACATCATTTGGTTTGACAGAACTCGATGGTTAAGAGATTGTGAATTTTTTTTTTAGAGAAAAGAGACAAGTTCCAACATATAAAAATTTTAATGACTGACATTTTGAAATTGAACTATAAGAAATTTTATTCTTGGACTTTTCCAACCAATAAAATTGAATGTATTTTGTTTCATGTGATAACCGTAACATCTGTGAAGAAAAGAATTGGTTACAGTTTATTTGTTATATATATATTTTATTCATTTTTATTCAATTGTGCATGTGTGCACATGTGTGTATGTATGAGTGCGTGCGTGCGTGCGTGCGTGCGTGCGTGCATGTGTGCGTGTGTGTGTGTGTGTGTGTGTGTGTGTAGAACGACGGGTGAATTCCGGAACCACCATGGACCACCTCCACCTCCTCCTTGTTTACTCCGCCCTGGGATTCACATGCTCCGCCCTACCAGGACCAGAAGCGCAGGCCGCCCTGGTTTCTGCCTGGCGTCTATACATGGGGTCTAGGATCAGAACTCAGGACCTTCTGCCTGCAAGGCAGAGGCTTAACCCTGAGCCACCTCTCCAGCCCCTACTTATTATATTTTTATATTTTATTTACTGTGTGTGTATGTGTGTGTGTGTGTGTGTGTGTGTGTGTGTCACTGTGGAGGCCCAAAAGGGTGACTTCGGGAATCACCCTGGATTGCTTTGCCTCCTTTTTGCTTCCTTTGGGATTTTCAGCTTTATTCCGTGGTGAACAGGTGACTAGAGGTGTCATTTGAGTTTCCTGTATTGGTGTAGAGATGCTTCGTATCTGTTTTTGAGAATGCTCCCTGGGTGCTGAGAACAGGTTCCTGTTGGATGTAGAGTTCTGTAGATGTCACGCAGGTTTTCAGTTTCTTGTTCCATTTCATTCCACTGTGTCTCTGCCCAGTTTCTGACCTGTTTGCCTGTCTACTGATGAAAGTGGGTATTGCAGTTTGCCTGCATTGGTTACTGATAACTCGCCATCAAACGTCTTAAGGAAACAAGGGGTTTATTTTCTCTTATGATTACTGGTTACAGTTCTCAGTCCAGCTTGACAGAAGAGCACACACCAACACCAGGGCTGAGGGAACTGGCCACACCATCACCACATAACGGCTGAGAGAGGGAGGATCTTTACTTGCCAGACCAGCATATCTGACCAAGTGTACACAAGGATGCCAACTTCCTTTATTAGCTCTCTGTATCTTATTGACTTGCCAGGGCCTAGTCCCACCCACCATGCACTGGGCCTTCCCCATAAGCTAGACAATCTCCTGCAGATTTGCTCTGGGCTTAACTCAACCATTAATTCTCTATGAATGTGCCAAACCCTCACTGTCAAGTTGACACCTGTGCCTGACTATGAAGTGGGGTATGGAAACCCTCAGCTACTCTTATGTCTGGATTAACCTTTCCTTTTCACATAGTGTTAATGAATTTGGGCGGGCCCGTATTTGGTACATACATGTGTATTGTTTAAGTCTCCTTAGCAAACTTTTCTCTTAACCAGCATGTGATGCCCTTTGATTCTTTGGATTTCTTTTGGTTGAAGTTTATTTTGATAGATATTAGAATAGCAACTCCTCTTTGCTTCCTAATCCTGTGTGCTTGGAGAACCTTTGACCCTAAGATACAGCCTGTCTTTCATGGTGAGGTGTGTTCTTTGCACGCAGCCAATTGATGGGGATTTAGGATGTGGAATAGGGGGAGGTTGGGGTGTCCCTGTGGAGGCCCAAGGGTGACATTTGGAATCACCCTGGATTGCTTTGCCTCCTTACTGCTTTGCTCTGGGGTTTCCCAGGCTCCACCTTCCAGAGCCAGAATTGCAGACCATAACCATTTCTACCTGGTGTTTTTACAAGGGATCAGAACATGGTCCTTTTGTTTGTGAGGCAGAGATGTAACCCTGAGCCATCTCTCCATCACCTGTGCCCATTTAAAAAAAACTACATATTCAAAGTCCTTTCCGCCTTACATTTCTCATATTCCTTGCAAATCTCGCACCTATTCCAAGTCATGTGCCAAGCTGTACCCTTCTGATGCCTGTGTCCAAACCCACACCTGCCTCCTCCCATATCCTGAATCCCCACCTATTCCCACAGCCATTAGATCCTTTATCCCTTCAAATCCTGAACCACATCCAAGTCACCACATTCCCAAACCAGTATCTGGTCCAAAAACGTCATACCTTCAGAAACCTGTATGCATTCACTCCCTCTAACCACTCCTGTCTCCATTTGAAGCACCATACCCCTACCAAGCCTGCATCGGAATCAAAACTTGTTCCAATTTCAATTCCTGTGTCCATTCCCTACCTAGAATCCCCACAAAAGCCTTCCCCCATGCCAAATTCCCATTTCCCTTCATGCAAATCATACATCCACTCCAAACTCTGTATGTGTTTCAAAGCATGTACCCAGCCAAAAGTTGTTTCCCTTTGATATCCTGAATGTATTCCAAAAGCTGTGTCCATACCATACCCTCTTTTTTAAAACATTTTTAAAATTTTTATTCAATTGTGCGTGCGTGTGTGTGTGTGTGTGTGTGTGTGTGTGTATGTATGTATGTGTGTGTAGAATCATGGACAAATTCGGGAACCACCATACACTGCCTCCACCTCCTCCTTGTTTGCTCTGCCTTGGGATTCACAGGCTCCGCCCTACCAGGACCAGAAACGCAGGCCACCCCCGCAAGGCAGAGGCTTAACCCCTGAGCCACCTTTCCAGCCCCCACACCATACCCTCTTACCATCCCTGAACCTGTAGTCACTTCACAACCTATGCTTATTCCACAACCTGTATGCTCTCCAAAATCCGTAACCATGGAGAACTGATATGTACAGGGTAACATGTTCCCATTCCAGTCCTGTACACAGTTCCAAATCCTTTACCGATTCTAAATCCTGTACCAATTCCACATACCACTATTTCCAAAACCCAGATACACTTAAAAAAAACCCTGACACCTCTCCCCCAATACCTGTACCTACATTATAATCAGTGCACATTTGGAATCCAGGACTCCTTCCAAATTCTGTACCAACTTCACCCCTTGGACAACTTCTAAAGCCTGGGCCCATCCAAATCCTATACATACCACTAATCTAAAATCCATAATGTGCAAAACCACTTCCAAAATTTGTGTCTGTTCCGTAAAGCTTAACTCACTCCCAAACTTGTACATGTTTGAAATACTTCTTCCAAATCATGTTCCCAGCCAATGCTTTATCAGTTTCAAATCCTTTATTTATTCTCAACTCTGCACCCCGACAAACCTGCATCTGTATCAAACCCTGTACTCACTCCAAAATGTACCCGTTCCACCACCTTTACTCATTCCATGTCCTGAATCCACACCAAAGTCCTTCCCATTCAAAATCTGTCTTCATATTAAAAATCTCTAACCTTTCCAAAACATGGACCAATTCCACACCAGATGCTTCCTAAAACTTGTATCCTTCCTAAGACCTAACTCGCCACAGGCCAGAGCCATGACCTCGAAACCAGGTGGAGAGGGGCTGGAGAGGTGGCTCAGGGGTTAAGCCTCTGCTTTGTAGGCGGAAGGTCCTGAGTTCAGATCCTAGACCCCACATACAGACACCGGCCAGAAGACACACACACACACACACACACACACACACACACAATTGAATAAATTTAAAAAAAAAATTAAAAAAAAAAAAAAAAGAAAAAGAAACCAGGTGGAGAACAGAAACATGCAACTCTCTAGGCTGAGTGAATCTGGACCCTCTTTATTGAAACTTTGTGACAGCTTTTATACTAGAAAATTTTGGGGCAAAGAATGTTGCACCTGCAAACAGACCCGTATTCTCCTAGTCAGCAGAAATCACTTTCAGTATAGACATTTTTTCAAGAACCTAACCCAGGGCTGGAGAGGTAGCTCAGGGGTTAAGCTTCTGCCTTGCAGGCGGAAGGTCCTGAATTTGGACCCCAGATCCCACGTATAGACGCCAGGCAGAAGCGGGGGCGGCCTGCACTGCTGGTCCTGGTAGGGGGGAGCCTGTGAATCCCGGGGCAGAAGGAGGTGGAGGTGTCCATGGTGGTTCCCGAATTCGTCTGTGGTTCTACACACACACACACACACACACACGCACACACATACATATGCACACACACACGATTGAATAAATAATAATGATAAATTAAAAAAAAAAAAAACCTGGGGCTGGAGAGGTGGCTCAGGGGTTAAGCCTCCGCCTTGCAGGCGGAAGGATCCCAGATCCCACGTATAGACGCCAGGCGGAAGCGGGGGTGGCCTGCGTTTCTGGTCCTGGTAGGGCGGAGCCTGTGAATCCCGGGGCAGAAGGAGGTGGAGGCGTCCATGGTGGTTCGCGAATTCGTCCGTGGTTCTACACATACACAGATGCACACACACACACACACACATACACACACACACACACACAGACGCACGCGCGCACATACACATGCATATGCACACAGTTGAATAAATAATAATAATAATAAAAATTAAAAAAAAAAACCTAACCCATTGTTTGAGGGTAAAGGCACTTAACAGAACCATTCTCCCAGTATTTCCAAATCCAGCCAATCTATAATGCTCCATCAAATAGCCATGGGGCTGAGCCCACACAGTTGTCATTGTTTTAACAGAGACTGCATTTTGAGACTAGTTAAAATACACAGAGGAGATTTGAGCTCCTTTTGATTTCAATAAGAAGCATGTTTTTCATTACAATTAACTATATGCATGCCCAACGTCCCATAAGTCCCAGTGTGAGCTTTTGCTATTGTCCTGTCTGGGTTGGTGCTCTCAGTCAGGCGGGTTGACATCAGCACCAGGCATGGCACCAGGCATGGCAGCAGGTTCTAGCTTGGGAAAGTTGCATGCAGCTCAGACAATACAGGCCTGCCTGGTCCATTTCTCCTACATATCCATCCTTTTTGATAGCCAGTGGGAGCCAGAGTTCTTTGCTCTGACATTGTTGACCCTGCCTCAGAGGGGTTCCAGAATAATGGACTGACATCTGGCTTAGGTCATCCTGCCTTACAGGATCTTACCCATCATTGGCCACCAGCCCTCAAAGGACCTCACCTCTGGAAGGCATGCCAGGATATGTGTGGGTAGTAGACTAGACCAAAGCCTCACGAATCTCTGCAATCCAAGCTTGAACCACATTTCTAGGGGTGCCATGGCTTGGATATTCAAGGGCCATAAGTGTCTGTAGCGTGGTCTTGTTGATGGAGTGCTGCTGAGAGATGTGCTGAAGGAAACACTTGAGCAATATAATTGTTAAAAGAACAATTCCTGGGGCTGGAGAGGTGGCTCAGGGGTTAAGCCTGTGCCTTGCAGGCAGAAGGTCCTGAGTTCGGATCCTAGATCCCACGTATAGATGGTGGGCAGAAGCAGAGGCAGCCTGTGTTTCTGGTCCTGGTAGGGCGGAGCCTGTGAGTCCCGGGGCAGAGTAAACAAGGAGAAGGTGGAGGCGTCCATGGTGGTTCCCGAATTTGTCCGTGGTTCTACACACACACACACACATACACACACACACACATACACACATATACATACACATGCTCACACATGCATACACACACAATTGAATAAATAATAAATAATTTAAAAATTAAAAAAAGAACAATTCCTCCTATGATATCATAAATTACAATCCAAGAGGCATCAAACATCCTTTTAAAGTTCTAGTGAACAGATAGCATAGTCTCATACTTCTAGAATTTCTGAGTTAGTTCATAGGTGGGAATTTTACCCACCTATGATTTAAGACTCTTGAAGTTGCTCTCCAATTTCTTTAAAATCAGTAATCAGTGCATACATTCTGGCTAACAAGTCTATTTACTGTGTGTGACTAGACATAAAATCTCTAGTTGTGGGGCTGGAGAGGTGGCTCAGGGGTTAAGCCTCTGCCTTGCAGGTGGAAGGTCCTGAGTTCGGATCCCAGATCCCACGTATAGACACCAGGCGGAAGCGGGGCAGCCTGCGTTTCTGGTCCTGGTAGGGCGGAGCCTGTGAATCCTGGGGCAGAGTAAATAAGGAGGAGGCGGTCCATGGTGGTTCCCGAATTCGCCCGTGGTTACACACACACACACACATGCAATTGAATAAATAAAAAAAAAATTTAAAAAATAAAAAAATCTCTAGTTGCAATTTAATTTAAAGTTAAAAGCAAGCTTTTTCTCTAGATCAGAGAGCAGGAAACTAGTCCCCAAAAACCTAAGAACAAGTAGAAACACACCCAATTCTCAGAAGAATTCCTCCTGCCAGAGGCAAAACTTAAATTACCTAGGAAGGAATTCCTAGCACCTGCCCATGGGCGTTACTGTGACATTCCCCAGAGAACAGGCTTTAGGCCTGAACTGGGCCAAAACATCAAGGCCTGACAATTCCTATATTTTACTTATTTATTCAAATAATGCCATAGCCTTTTTCCAAAAGACGTTTCTTTGAATCCATCTTTTCCAAACTGAAACCTTGTCTACCAGATTGGTTGGATAAGGATGTGACACTAACTCATGTCTTAACCTCTTTCAATTCCTCCACCACTTCCATGTACAATAGCTTTTCCCCAACTTGTCCTCTTTCCCAATCCTGTCAACATTCCAAGTATGATAACATTACCAAATCTGTGTGCTGTATGAATCCCAAAACCTACACCCCTTCCGAATTCAATGCCCATTTCAAATCCTGCACCCCATCTATTCAAAATGCCATATTCATTCTGCACACCAAACTCTTTCATAAACCTGTCTCCATACCAAAGCCTGCACCTGCTCGAATTCCTGTGTGCTAATCTTGCACCTCATGTACATATGGTATTCATTCCGATCACTGTTCCCATTCTAAACCCTGTACTTGTCTTCATACCAAAACCTCTACCCATTCCAAAACCTGAATCAATCCAAGCAGAGTTCCAGGGCCATGCTTGCCACGCATAGCTTGTCCCTAGTGACTCACAGAGACTGTAGGGAGGACTCCACGACCGCATTGCTCTCTTCCCCCACCTTTGGTTTCTTACTCTGTCATTGTCGAGCTGAATAAGAGCACTAAAATGTAGCCATGCCACAGATTCAAGGCTACTCTCTTCAAACTTCCTGCAAGCAACACATCAGTCTCTCACACTTCAGTGCAACTTCAGCTGAATTTTCAGAACATCTGCTGCCAAAGTGTTACGTAAATGTCCAGTTCCCTTCGCTGTCCGTGTTTCCCTCAGCATAACTCTCTTGCAAGCTCTCACTAGAATGGGTCATTGAGCTCCACTTGAAGCATACAACAGCTTTTCAAAGTCCACCACATTTGTCCCACAAAACAGTTCCAGAGGAACAAAAAGCCACATCTTGGTCACTATCATGCCACACTTCTCTGGCACCGGATTCTCTTAGCACGATTCCATTTTGTGGGACCAAATTCTTGGTCCCACAAAACACCCTACTTCTCAGTACTGATTTCTGTCGCAGTTAACTCTTGTCTTGCTGTGAGACAATACTCAGAGCCAACCAACTTGATGGAGAAAGGCTTATTCATTTGGCTTGTGATTCCAGATGGGATATAGTCCAGTCATGGTGGTCATGGTTACCGCATGCACCAGAAAGTAGAGAGAGCAAGAGAGTGCAAGGAAGCAGAGCCAAGCCACCAGGCCTCGAGCCCCTCCCCCCCAAATGTGTCTTCCTTTACTGAGGTTCCACCTCTTACAGGTTCCATTGTCTTTCCAAAGGTGCTACCAGCTGGGGATCAGTCCTCAATCGCATGAGCCTGTGGGTGGTAACTCTCATCCAAACCACCAGAAATACCCAAACTGTGCAAACTGCACAACATGTTCACATTCGGTGACCTGTTAAGATTTCAAAACCTGCACTCCTTCAATACTCTGAAACCACATCGAAGCTTACACCTCTATAAACTCTGTGTTCCTTCTAAACTGACTTCACACAAGAACCCTCAACCGTTCCTGAGTCTGTTCACCTACCATAACATGTACCTTCCCAAGCCTCCGTACATACCGAAATGTGTACCATCTCCAGATCAGGGATCCCCAGCGAGCCCTATAACTATTCCAAATGCCAAACACATTCCAAATCCTATATCCTCCCAAATCATGCCCCATTTCCAACCCTATACTCCTAACCTTTATTCTTTCATAACTTGTATCATTTTATGAGCCAAAGGCTTAACCCCTGAGCCACCTCCCCAGCACCTGTATCATTTTAAAAACCTGTATCAGTACCAAATTGCACCCACATTTCAAAACCCCTACCTATTCCAAATCCTACAAGCATCAGAATCCTGTACCCTTTTTGTACCAGTTAGATGCAGGTGTCAATTGACAAATAAGGGCTGAGCCTTTGAGCCAACCTGTGAGGATTATTTAGTTATGACAACTCTGAGCAAGCCTGCAGGATATCATCTAATGGGCATGGAAGGCCCAGCCCGTGGTGAAGGTGGTGGAAGGGTCATTTCCTGGACACGTGGGCTCAGCACTTAGTCACACAAACATGCCGGCGAGTGAGAGAGTATGCTCTGCTCTCAGCTCTGTGTGGATGTGGTGTGGTCAGTTCCCCCACTGCTGATATTGGTATGGAATCTCCTGGCAGGTGGCTCTAGAAACCATAACTGAGAATCATAAGTTATAAAAATTCCTTGTTCCCCTAAACTGCTTAGTTTTAGTCCTGCATTTGTTGAGCACTGGGAAGAATGAAGTTTTCACGTTTGCTCCCAGTCATGTGGGGTGTTGATAAGAAACAGAATTCAATATCGGGCTGAGACTATGTGACTGTTGTGCCTTTTGAACTGTGTTCTCGGAGAAATGTGGACATATTTGGAGACTTTGAGGCTGAAGGCTAGAAAAGCCATGGAGCAGAGCTTGGCCTTGGAAAATTGCAATATTGAGAGTGATGTAAATTGTTTAATCCCAGCTCACAGTGTCTTGAAAAGGAACAAGGACTTTAGTGAAGTTGAATTTAAACTATTTATTTATTCATTATGAGTGTGTGTGTGTGTGTCAGAGGGCACAGTGTGTCCCTGTGGAGGACCAAGGATGACTTTTGGAAGCATCTTGGATTGCTTCTACCTCCTTTTTGGTTCACACTGAGATTTCCCAGGTTCCACCTACCAGGGCCAGAAGTGCAGGATGCTGCTGTTTCTACCTGGCATTTTTATGTGGGACCTAGGATCTGAACTCAAGACCTTCTGCTGTTGGGGCAGAGTCTTAACCCCTGAGCCATCTTTCCAGCCCGTAAAGTTGAATCTAGAGATGGACTGGTTTGCTTGGCAGAGGAGAGCTGTGTGGGAGCCTTAAAGTTTTGGATGCAGAGAGAGGGCCCAGCTGAGCAGCTCTGGCTGTTGGAGACTTTGACACCATGGCTGACACATGGGAGAAGAACCTAGAGCTTTGCACTGGGACTCTGGGTATCCCCAGCTACCTCCAGGCTTATGCAGAAGAGATCGCTGAAGCCATGCAGCTTCCTGCTGCCCCCGAATTCCAGATGCCTGAACACGGGCTTTGCCAGGTCCTCATGCAACGTTGATGCTGCTGCGATTTGAGCCTTGTCTCAGCTGCAGAATCTGGCAGCATCATCCAGGTGTGACAGAAGTGAAGGGTTTGGGGAGAGCAGCTGAGGTTCAGACTGCGTGGCAAGCTTGGGGCCCCTGCAAAGGAAGGTGCAGCAAAGAACCAGGATGTAGGAGGTGCCGTGTGACACATGAGGCTTGAGGTGGAGTGGTGCAACCATGTGACGTTTCTGAGCCACTTAACAACATGACAAGCGACAGAAGAGACACATCGAGCTGCAGTATTGACCTTCTAGGCTTTAGTCTTGATTCCGATCCAACACTTCCATTGTAAAATAACATTTGTCTGGTGTGGTTCTATGTCGAAGGTATTTAACCAGGTTTTGACCTTACAGAAAGGCACAGTCAAGAGACTTGGCCTTTGAAAATGTTGGAGCTGAACTATGAATGACTATAAATGCTTAAAACTTCACCCAGAGAACTTTCAGGGTTGGACTTTGAGAACTTTTGAAGTTGAACTGGATGCATTTTTACTATTTTATAAATGTAATGTCTGTGGAGACCAGGGCCGCAAGGCTGCAGTTTAAAAGCAACATGTCTGTGTGTCGAGTTGACAAGGGGTGACTTGTGCCACTAACAGATGTCAACTTGAAAAATGGAGGGCTGAGCCTTTTGGCACATCAGTTAGGAATTGCTTGGCTCAGGCAAGCCTTGAGCTGTCTCATGGATGGGGGAAGACCCAACTCACAGTGGGTGTTGCCGACAGAGCTGGGTCAGTATTTTGCAGACTGGCAGGCTAGAAGACATTGGTCTTGCCCCTTCTCAATGCTTCCTGTGGGTGTGGCCTGTCTTTTTGGCTCTTGCTGTTGACACAAACCTGTGCTGTGCTGTGCTAATGCAGTGTGACTGTGAACCCCAACCTTCGAACCCTCGATTTACTTGTTCAGCAGCAGTGAGGTGACAGCGATGCGTTTGCACGTGCTCCAAACCCTGCGTCCACCCCAAGACCTGTGTGTCCTCTGAGACCCTTAGTCATCCTCAAACCCCTCTGTGTTCCACGTGCTTAATCCTTCCCAGCCCAGCCTGCCAGAACCGAGTCCATGCCAAACCCTGTTCTCACGGCTGATGCAGAGCGAAGCTGCCACCATTATCGATCTGCACACCCTCTCCCACGTGTCCGCTTTCCAGACAGCTGTTCCTTTCACCCCAGAGTCGTTCCTAAGGGTAACTCCGCACCCCAGCACATGCCCATTCTACCTCCAGTTCCTCTTTTATGCCAAACCCTGGGCCCACCCCAGGGCAGGATTCACGACAAACTTGTAGCGACTCAACCCTGTGCATACTCAGCATTTCCTAATGTGACCCCATTCCAAATCCTGAGCCCTTCTAAAGGCTGTGGCCACTCAGGACAAGAACCAAGAACCATCCCAAAACCTGTCCCCACACTGTAACCTGTTCACCTTCCAAATCTTTTGCCCACTCCAAAACCTGTACCCATTACTGTTGTGCCCAGATTTCTGGGTCCCAAGAGACCACCACAGAGCCAACACCAATGCAAACACACAAGGGTCTTTTTTCAAGCTCAAGCCTGGGCTCTTGCTGTCACTGACATAGCAGATCAGGAATGAGAGCCCTGGTCTTTGTTTTACAGGGTCTTTTATAGGCTATTTCTATAGCAGGATGGCGTTTCTAACCCAGCAGATACATGATTGGGTAAATTGAAGCAAAAGTAGTGTTGGCATGTGGAGATTGGTCACCTCCAACCCCCAGCAGTTTTGAGTACCCCATAAACAGTTTCTTTTTTTTTAAATTTTTTATTATTATTTATTCAATTTTGCGTGTGTGTGTATGTATGTGCGCGCGCATGTGTGTGTGTGTGTGTGTGTGTAGAACCACGGACGAATCGGGAACCACCATGGACGCCTCCACCCCCTTCTGCCTGGGGATTCACAGGCTCCGCCCTACCAGGACCAGAAGCGCAGGCCACCCCCGCTTCCGCCTAGCGTCTATACGTGGGATCTGGGATCCGAAGTCAGGACCTTCTGCCTGCAAGGCAGAGGCTTAACTCCTGAGCCACCTCTCCAGCCCCCCCCCCCATAAACAGTTTCTAATATCCCTTGCATTACTCATGGCCCTTGGAATTCCTTGAGCAGTTAGTGACTTGCTTCTGATTGGATAGTTCCACCTGCTCTGACCACAATTCTTACAAATTATCATATTAATTCTGTCCTTGACAAAGTTGGTGAGGCAGTTGATTATGCAAGGACCAAATGTTACTGTAAAGACTACTCTTCCAGTTTAGGGGGCTCCTGGAATGTTACGTATTTCCTAATTTGGAGCTGACTGGTTGTGGTTATAGTCACCTACACAATTGGGTCAAACAGTCTTGTCTAGCATGTGTGGTGTTTCATAGGGAGGACAAATGAACAGTACAAAATGGAGATAAATATGTTCAGGTCCTACACTACAAATCTGTCCCCCTGTATTCTGTCTACATTGGTGGGGTCCAAAAGCTGTCTCCCTTCAAATCCTGTGCCCTAAACCAACTTACTCAAAAGTTCCAAATTCTGCACCAGTCCTTGAAGGTGTGCACCGTCTGAGCCCTGCGCCCCACCTTCCAGAGACCGTATCCACTCCAGAAAGGAGTTCTGCACGTGCAACACCATCTGGATCCGTGACAAGTCCCGTGGGGCATTTGCAAAGCCCCTCCTGTACGTTTCCTCCTCACAGCATGGGACACTGCAGACACCCGTGTCGTGGCTAGTGGCCTGGCCCAAACTGACTCACAACGTTGTCCTTTCCAAGTCATGTGTCCACTCCAAAAACTCAACCATTTCTAAAGCTGTGGCCACTTCAGATCTGACACCCACTTCAACCCTGTACTTCCCCCGAATTCTGTATCCATTCAAAATGATGTACCCCCTCCTAATTCTGCATACACCTCAACACCTGTACCCATTCCATATGCTGAATATGTTTCAGAACCTGAAACACCTCCAAAACCAATAATCATTTCAAATCCTGTATCCCCCTTCTAAATCCTGGATACCTTCCCAAGCCCGTGTTTCGAACATTCCCCCTACTGAAACCTCCAGCCTTCACTGGAACCGTGAACATGTCAGTCTCTGTCTGTCCTGATCTCGGGGAGACGCCATGCCACCATCTTCCCTTCTTAAACCGGAGTAACAGTGACATGAAGGTACAACCGGATGCACCCCCAAGTTTACAGGAACAGGGGTGAGGGTTACTCTCAGCAGGATGATCCGAAGGTAGCTCCATCCCCAGAAAACCTGCTTGCAAGTGCTTGGAGCTTCCTGAGCCTTGGGGTTCAGCCTCTTCCTAGCAAGCAGACGGTGCTGAGTTCGGATCCCAGATCCCACATTAAAACACCGGGCACTAGTGGCAGAGGCCTGCACTTCTGGCCCTGGAAGATAGAGTCTGGGAAACCCCAGAGCAAAACAAGAAAGAGGTAGAACAAGCCAGGGTGATTCCTGATGTCACTCTTGGGCCTCCACAGGGACATACAGACACACACTAAATAAAATCGTATTTTTAAACATACACACCAGAATCTGTCCCTTCCCAGAACGCAGCTCTGCCAGAACCTGAGTCCATTCCAAAATTTGTCGTCAGATCAAATTTACAAACCTTCCCGGAGCCTGCGACATGACGCTCCTGCCCAGCCCTTTCCAAACCCTCAACCGTACCCATTTCCATCCAAACCGGCAACCCTGTAGCCCTCGACCTTCCCAAGCTGCCCCCTCAAAACCACTGCCTCTAGCATCACTGATTAAATCCATGATCTTGCAGCGAGGGGGGGGGAAGGGGTTCTGTTCTGGCTCAGCAATGTCTGGCTGAGGGAACGGGCCCCACCAGATGCACACAGCAGCGGAGGGAGGGACAGGCCTCACTGGCAGACCTGCCTGTGTGGCCAAGTGCCATATCCTCACCCAGCTCCCCCATATTATCCCCACACAGGCACTAGGCCCCCCAGCTCATGAGCTGTATACTGCCCACCAATCTGACCATCTCCTGCAGGCTTGCTCAGGGCTTCACTATAACCAGCTCCTCACAGCTGTGCCCAGAGCTCAGCCTTCAGTCATCAAGGTGACGCCCGTCGCCGACTATGCCAGTCATTGAAACAGAAACAAAAAATCCGTGGTTGTTTCAAAGCCTGTGTCAGGCACACATCTCTCTCCGTAAGAAATTCTGTGACCCCCCAAAACCCGCCCCCACTCATAAGCCATGGGGTTCCAAAGTCTCCAACCCAGTCCTCAAGCCCAGCCTCAGAGAGGGGGATCTCTGGCTGGGGGGGGTCTCTCTGGCTGGTGAGAGGGCTCTCTGGCTCAAGGGGGGTTTCTCTGGCTCGAGGGTATCTCTGGCTTGGGGTTTCTCTGCCGCAGGGAGGGGTTGTCTTTGGCTCTGGGTTTCTCAGGGGATCTGGTCCATTATGGAGGTGTCTTCTAGCACAGGGTAGGACTGGAGGCGGGCGCTGGAGGCCGGCGCCGGAGGCTCAGCCAGATCACGCAGCCAATGGGAGGTAGTAGGGCCAGGCCGCCCCACCTCCAGACCCCGCCCCCTGTGATCTGCCTTCTCCAGCAAGGCTCCGCCTCCTAAAAGTGTAGCGGCTTTAACTTCTGTGGAGGATTGGAACCCATGAGCCTGTGAGGGGGGTGACTGTCCTTCAAACCCTGATGGCCCGTAAGTATTCCAACGCCTGCATCCCTGTTACTATCACCTGGACCCATCCCAAAACCTATGCGCATTCTGCCATTTCATTGCAGCCACTGCAAAATGTGTTTCTGTAGCGATAGGACACCGTGGTGCTGTTGTGAGTAAGCTTGTCACTCAGTCCAGGGCCACCCCCAAGCCAGGGACCAGCCTGCAAACCCACCTGCCCGGGAATGGTCCTGCCCACTGTGGGTGGGGTCTTCCCCACCAGTCAGAGCAGTTCTGCAGGCCTGGTGAGGGCCCCACTATAAACAGCTCCTGGCAACTGTGCCCAGAACTCAGCCTTCCATTACCCAGTAGCTCGCTGCTCAGCACCTTACAGGAAGGCGGCCGCGCCCCCGGCTCTGAGATTCTCGTTTATGTGGAAGTGAAGGAGGCAAACCTCGGCCCTAGGGGAGCACTCACATCCCCCTACAGAAAGTGGGGTACATTCTTCCCTGCAAGGAAGCTCCACCTGACTATCCTCAGCAGCGGGCATGGGAGTAGGGGGTGTCTGAGGCATCCCACACCCCCCATAACCCTGTGCCCAGCACTGATCTTTTGGGATCACGACAGTCATCGGCCACATGTTGGGGCGGATCATTGACCCCCCCCAGATCGGCTGGCCCTAGGAACAGCTGATGGCGGGTATCTTCACAGCCCCCCACAATATCAGTTGTAGGACATTTCGTTGTGTGTGGCGACGGGCACTGTGTGACTAGAGATAGGGAACCATTGTGCTGGGAGGAACCCAGTGTCCCAAGGGAAGGGTGTGGGCCCAACTCAGGGACATGAGAACTTACAGACCAAGCATGGGGCCACTGTGCTACTCCCCTAGGGCCGAGGTTTGCCTCCTTCACTTCCACAATGTCATCATTTATACCTTCTGTGAGCTGGTCCTCCGGCCCCAAAGCCTTGCAGAAACTTGCTAGCCCTGGAACTTGGCTTTCTATCCATCTTTTTTTTTCCCCTGAAGCTGCGCTGGGGGCCTTCCCATGTCCATGGGATAGTCTCCCACAGGCCTGCTCAGAGCTTGCCCAGATTGACTGACTCTTTGCAGATGTGCCAAAGGCTCAGCCTTTGGTCGTTCTGTGGGTGTTTATGTCTTGGGTCTATCAAGTGGCCCCAGACGGATCCCTTTTCCCTGCTTCTCCCCTCTCTCCTCTCCTCGAGGTGACGTGACCATGGCATGGACATGATTTACACGTGGACTGAAGTGTCTCAGCTTCTCCCTTCTTGAAGAGCACGTCCCATCGAGGGACCCCCAAGCCCCAGAGTGCAATTTCCGTGCCTGTGAGTCACTTCCTACGCCCCCTCCCGCACCCGGCCCTGGGGGCATCGTGTGTCCATCTGTCCCCTGCTATTGGTGGAGACCTGGGTGGAATGACAAGTGCCCTTCCGGCCCGAGCGAGTCCCCCACCCCCCACACTGCCAGAGCTTTGGGGCCATGGGCTGAAGGGGGTTCCATATCTCTCCTGCCTCTGGCATGCACCCTGCACCAGGTTCCCTAGTGGCTGCGGCTTCCAGTTTTTTCCGCACCAGGCAGCTCGAGCAGAACGTCGCCTACCACCTGCTTGGGACCAACGCCGAGGCCTCTGCTTCCTGCAGGCCAGGGACCCCGTTCCATCAAGGACCAGACCCCAGGACTTCATGCACCTGCCCGCCGGGTTCCACTCCTCACGCTCTTCCTGGACTTCCAAGTGTGGGGAACTGGGGTGCAGCTCTAGCATGGAGCTAACCGAGCCCATCCTTGTCTTCATCGGGGTGTTTTTTCTCTCTCTCTCTCTCTCTCTCTCTTTCTCTCTCTCTCTCCTTCTCTCCCTCCTCCTTCCAGTTGACTCCTCCCTGGGCGACAGTGCTCTGAGCACCAGGCTCCTGACAACCACAACCTTCTGGTGTCTCCATGACAACATCAGCTCCACCTTCACGGCTCCACCCAGTGGCCGCTCAGGACCTCCTTGAGGGCTGGGGGCAGGGCTCAGAGGGAGAGTGACAGCCCAGCATCTTGCAGTGTGGGCTGGGGGCAGGTCTCAGAGGAGAGTGACAGCCCAGCATCCTGCAGTGAGGGCCGGGGGCGGGCTCAGGGAAGAGTGACAGCCCAGCATCCTGCAGCGAGGGCTGGGGGCGGGGTTCAGAGGAGACTGACAGCCTGGCATCCTTAGTGAGGTGGGGGGGGCTGGCGCGGTGCTGCTGCGCTGTTCTGGTTAGAACCCCACAAGAATCTTGGGGCTCTGGAAACACAGTGTGGTCTGCTTCCATCATCCTGGGCCAGTCAGATGGGGGAGGGGGTTCCACCCTTGTCGCTGATCCTGGCTGACTTCGGCCAGTTCGCGTCCTTTGTGGGTCCCCCGTGATCATCTCTGCAGGGATCCAGACACCGACCGAGCAGAGAGAAGGATGCCAGCGGCGCCCACGCTTCAGCTGCACCTGCTGCGGTCTGGGCTTCCCCGTCTGGGGGCGGCAGTCACGGCCTCAGGACTCCAGGCAGGAGGCTGATCGCTGAGGACCCCCGTGAAGAATGTCTGGGGGAGACCCAGGGAGTGACAGCCATGCCACCTGCTGTTTTAGAAGTCCAGTGTGTGACGGGCGTCACGTGATCTGTGCAAGTGTGTGAAGGGCGTGGACGTGATACGTGTGTGGTTTGCATGTACCTGATGTGTGTGTGTGTTTGATGGACATGCACGTGATTTATGTACGTGTATCCACGTATGTGCATATGTATATGTGAAGCAAACAGGAGAGAGAGAGAAAGAGAGAGAGAGAACCGGGAGATCCACTTGCGCAGTTCAGTGAGACTCAGATTGTCACTGGTTTTTATTGTTACAAGTTGTATACTGTGCACATTGGAGGTCACCAGCCCCGCCCCCTCAAGTGTCCACCATCCCCAGTCCCCAAACGATGGGGCCTGTCAGGTGCGGTCTCCAGCCACAGGTCGGACACCTCCCCAGGAGGCCCCTGGTACGGAATGGAGCCCTGGCCGGGAGACGGAGCAGAAGCAGACAGCGCCCCTGGCTGTGGCACGGAGGGTAAGGGGGTCGAAGGCAGGCAGCAGGAGAAGGGACTTGTGCACATGGCCACCCTCCGTGTCCCACAACGGCCCGGAGAGGACGTGGGTGGCTCTCCCGTGCACCTGTTCTACCTTAGCACAGGCCGCGCCCGGCCCAGCCAGCCTTAGGGCATGGCCTACGCCGCCCACTCGCGCGAGGCCCCGCCCACCGAGCCCATCTAACCGGTGCTCGGTTGCTGAAGATCCAGGACGCCCAGGTGGCCGCGGTCACTTCTCCTCGGCAGGGGACTGCGGCTCCGGCAGCGCCTCGGCCTCTGCCTCCGGCTCCCACAGCAGAAACTCGTGCAGCAGCGTGTTGACCGTGTCGGGACACTCAAGCATCACCATGTGGCTCCCCTCGTCGATGAGCTTCAGGAAGGCCAGCAGGAGGATCTGCGGGCACGCGGGGGCGGGGCCGGCACGGATTAAGCGCTTAAGGTACACGCGCCCACACCCCGCCCCAGCCGCGGCCAGCTGGGTCCTACTCTGTGGACATTGCCTGCAGTTATTTTCATTGGTAAGCCGGGGAGAGCGCTCAGGGATCACAAAAGACCCGAGTTCAGGTCCCATGTAAAAATGCCAGGCAGATAGAGCAGTTTGCAATTCTGGTACTGGAAGGATGAGCCTGGGAAACCCCAGGGCAAAGCATCAGGCGGAAAGCAACCCTACATCGCCCTTGGGCCTCCACACAGGGACACATGCTCAAGTGCCCTCTTATACACACGCATATGAGAACACATTTATGGGAGGGAGAAACTGTACACGGTGTCCCACGGGTGGAAGGCAGAAGACTTTGGGAGTCAGTTCTTGCCTTGCACTACGTGGGTTTGCGAGACTTGAACCCAGGTCACTAGGTTTGGGGGCGGCACCTAACGCCGCTGAGCTATCTCGCCAGCTTCGGCCGCAAATACTTGGAGCCTCCTGGCTGACGTTGCTGAACTTCCCCGGTGAAGAAGCAGCTGGCAGACCACTAGCCAACGGACAGCCACACCCCCTTGGCAGCCACGCCCCCTCAGCAGCCACATCTCCAGGGACCCCAGTGCTCAGTGTACGGCCACTGAGAAGACTCGCAATGCACCAAGACCACCCTAGTCCTCAGCCACAATCCACTGGGGCCCAAGGCCTTCAATCTCACACCCAGATTTCCGGGCAGCCGACCCTGCAGGTTCTAGGGGGTCCCCCGCCCACCTGCTCATAAGCCTGGCCCCCGCAGGCCCCGCTCCCGGGCAGCAAGGACGCTGGGCTCGCACCTCAGCCATGCGCTGGTCCTCCTCCACGGGCACGAACTTATCGTGCATGCCGTGCACCAGCAGGACAGGCACCGTCAGCTCGGCGTGGTACATCTCGTCCCCCTCCGGCCAGTACTGGCCGCTCATTGTGGCGCGCAGCACGAAGGACGACACGTTGAAGGCGTTGCGCTCCTTCAGCAGCTGCTTCTCCTTGGCGCCTTGCCGCGCGAAGCCCGCTCTGGGAGGGAGGGGGGAACAGGCTCATGGAGTTAGGGAACGGAGGAGGGGGGTCTTTAGAGCCCTGGGGGAAGACAAGCTGGGGAGGGGGGGCTGCAGGGTCCTGGGCAGGGAGACTGGCTGGTGGATGTGGGGGTAAGGGGGTGCAGGGCCCTGGGGGGAGACATACCAGGTGACCCAGGAGACGGAGGGGGGGGGCTGCAGGCCCTCGGCATCCTCCCTCCTGCACCCTGACTCCTCACAGAGGGTCCCTGGAAGGGGACAGCCTCCGCAGGTGCCCCCTGCCGCCCTCGGGGGGTGGGCCCTGCAGCCACTCACTTGAGGAAGCTCCAAGCCAGGCAAGGCGACAGGCATTGCAGGACGCAGGCCGGCATGTTGAAGACCGAGCAGAGACTGGGTTCCAGCGCCGTGGGACCCCCGCCATTGATCATGATGACCTTGTGCACCAGATCCGGGTACTCGTGAGCCAGAAAGGTGCAGAAGGATACGCTGGTGGGCAAGGGGACAGCGAACCCAGTATCACCGCCCAGAGCACGACGTCTATACTTTCCACCCACAGCCCCGGCGCAGGCAGCCTCGCAGAAGAGGGGGCGAGAGCCGGAAGAGGGCGTAGCCAGACACACTGTTCTGACATCTTAGAGCAGCGGCATCCGGAACTCAGGGCAGCTCTGTGTCCTGCCGACATCTCATCCCGAAATCACACCACCCCAGATTTCTCTCCCAGTGGGAATACAGCTCAACGTGGTGGGGTTCAGGACCCTCAGACACACAGGAGGCAGATTCTTGGAAAAAGCCAGGCAGCTTTGAAAACCTCTGGAGCCCAGAATTACAGCGGATGGGATTCGGTGAGCAGCTGGTTTGGGGGGGGTGTCTCCAGAGTTCAGAGGGACCTTTGCCTTACCAGCCAGCCCTCAGCCTCTGCCCTGCTAGGCAATTCTGTAGATGTTGGGGGCAGAGATGGAGGGAGCTATGGAATGTGGGGCTTTGCAATGGACCAATGTTTTTTCTCTCCATCTCTTAGCTGTGCGATGAAGACCCGAAGTTAATTAAATTCAGCACATGAGGACAGCTGCAGAACCGCCCACTTGTAGCTTTAATTAATGCAAATACATTTATGGAGGAAGGCGTTTTATTTTGCATGGTGTGTGTGTATCAGATGTGCTGTGTGTCCCTGTGGAGGCCCAAGGATGACCTTGGGAATCATCCTGGATGCTTCTCTCTCCTCATGGCTTCACTCTGGGGATTTAAACTCAAGTCCTTTTGCTCTGGCGGCAGTACATCCTAGATACAAGATGTAGCACTATTTTTAAAAAGACAGCACGTGCTTGCCATTACAACATTAAATAGTGGAAGGAAAATATATTTCATGTCCTCCAGCTGTTTTATTTTAGATGTGTTATAGATGTGTTAGATAACAACTTGTTTTGACATGCAATGAATTAAATGTCTCTCTTCCGAGGGGGTCGGAATGCTGATATAACTGTACCTGTGAACAGGAGCTAGACTAGCCTTGAACTCATGGCAATTCACCTATTGAGTGATCACATCCAGTAAAACCGGTTTATCTTCCAACAGTGCTGAGGATCGGCTCCATCCCTGACCTTGACTTGAGGGTCTGTTGGCTTTGGTTTGGTTGTGACATGGTCCCATCTATCCCAAGCTGACCTCAAACTCAGGGCAATCCTGCCTTCACTGTAGCTGGACTGGAAGTCACTTGTGCAGATCTGCCTCAAACGCCCCGACTTATTCCTCAGCGCTGAGGTGAAGGGAACTTTGCAGATCTTGAGTGTATGTGGTACTACAGGATGCTGGGCTGTCACTCTCCCTCTGGGCCCCACCCCCAGCCCTCACTAAGGATGCTAGGCTATCACTCTCCCTCTGGTCCCGCCCCTTGCTCTCACTGCAGGATGCTGGGCTGTCACTTTCCCTCTGAGCCCGGCCCCCAGCCCTCACTGCAGGATACTGGGCTGTCACTTTCTCTCTGAGCCCCGCCCCCAACCTTCACTGCAGGATGCTGGGCTGTCCCTCTCCCTAGCCCCACCCCCGACCCTCCCCGCAGGACCACGCTCTCAGGCGAATCCCAGGTCTCCAGGCTGTGATCTGGGCTTCGGGCCTTGGCTGCCTGGTGAGTTGGGGCCTGGCCTGGGCGCAGAGCACGTCTCACGGGGTCTCACCCATAGCTGTGCCCGATGAGGACGTTGCGCTTCTTGGCGTAGCGCTTGAAGATGGCGCGCATGTCCTCGGCCAGCGCGTAGAAGGTGTAGGCGGCAGCCACCTGCGGCGCGGAGCTGGCCCCGTGGCCCGCCAGGTCGGGCGCCACCACCTCGTAGCCCAGGCGCACGAAGAAGTCCAGCTGCTCCTTCCAGATGGCCAGCGAGCCTCCCACACCATGGATGAAGAACAGGACTACGTCGGTCTGCGCGCCCTTGCAGCTGCTGATGCGCTGCTCGCAGTCGATGTAGACTGTCCTCCTGGGGCGCCGCGGACGCCGACGCCGCCCGACCCCCGGCGTGGACCGCGGCTCGCCCCCCGCGGGCTCGGCCAGCTCCACTTCCAGCGCGGGAAGCGGGTCCCCTGCACCTCTCAGGCCGCGCAGGTTTTCCACCACCAGCCGGCCGTTGCGGTAGACGGTGATGCGGCGCTGGCAACGCACTACACCCGCCCGGCGACCCCGCTCCTCCTCTTCGGGGACCCCCGGCGGCGACGGAAGCGCGGGGGAAGGAGGCACGGGGCCGGGCGCGGGGCCCGCGTGCTTGACGCGCAGCACGCGGCCCGGCTTCACCTCCACGAACGTGTAGCCGTCGCTTGACTCCACGCTCTCCAGCGGCCGGACGGCATTGGGAGGGGTCCCCAGCAGACAGCACAAGAACCCATCCGTCACCCCGGTCAGCATGGTGCGTCCCTGGGGGCGAGGGGACAGCGGCTACACTCAGGGAGCAGGTCGGCAGCAGCCACCGGGCACCCACTGAGTCTTGGCAGGGGCAACACCACCACACAGCGGGAGGGAGGCTCCCTGAGGAGGGGTCAGGCCGTCCAGGGCCCCTCCCAAGAAAACACAGCTGCAGCCCGGGGCCTGGGGTTCATCTCCGGATCCCCAAACCTAATCATGATTCCAAGCATGAATGCACTTATTCGTTGGGTGTGAGTTCATTCAACCACACGTGCATTCAGACAACTTCATTTATTCACTCATGCATGCATTCCTGCAGTCAGATGCATGCATGCATGCATTTGTTCGCTCGTATAATGGATGTTTGTTTGCTCACAAATGCACCTGTTAATTCACTCATACATGCATGTGTGTATTCATTCGCTCATGAATGCATGCATTCATTCTTATGCGTATATTCATCCATACATGGGTATGTTCGTTTGCCTATACCTGAATGCATACATTCATTCATGCATGTACATGTGTTCACTCCTTCGTACACGCATGGATTCATTCATACATGCAGAAACGCACACATTCACAGGCCCCTGTATGCATATAATAGCATATTCGTTCATTCATGCATGTGTGTGCACACGCACACACATGCAGATAGGCATTCATGCATGCAGTACACACACATGCAGATAGGCCAGAGAGGTAGACCGTCATTGATGTGCTTGGTCATTCACTTACGCTCAAATGCCTGTGCTCACGTCCACATGCACTGATGCATTCACTCATTCATTCATCCATGTGGGCATGCACTGCTTGTTCACCTGCACATCCATTACCTCATTCATACACTCAAGCAGTCGTTCACTTGCACAACACGCATCTGTGGGTGCATGTGGGGTCATTTTTTCCCAATAGCTCCATTGGCTGGTTCATCCCTGGCTCGGATGAAGTGCTCTCTGTAGCCCAAGCTGGCTGCGACCTGGTGGCTCAGGGTCCTGAGTGTCATCTACACCTATCCTCCAATGCTCGGGTGCTATGGTAACTTTGAACCCCATCCTCCTGCTCCACCTCCCCAGCCCTGGGATGGCAGAGGAGCTCCTCCACACTGGCTTGCATATCATTTCATTAGCACGCTGGGCAGAAAGTGTGGAAGGCAGGAGTGAGTCCTTCCAGGTTCCCTTATTCTACTTTGGCTGTCTTCGTTCTTAGCTTTTCTTGAGATGCATCCTGCATGTCCTAGAGGCTGATCTCAGACTCCTGGCAATTCTCCTGCCTCTGCCTCTCCAAGAGTTGAGATGATAGGCCCGGGACCTGGCTCCGTAGCCCTGGACTTCCCTAGAACTCACTGTGGTGTACCAGCTTCCTGGCAACTCTCCTGCCTCCACCTCCAGCAATACTGGAATGAGTGGCCTGTGTGTGTTTGTGTGTGTGGGGGGGGGGAGGTCTAGACAGTTCATTTTGTAGCCAGACTGGCTCGGATGAAGCGCTCTCTGTAGCCCAGGCTGGCTGCGACCTGGCAGCTCAGGGTCCTGAGTGTCACCTACAGCATCCTTACAGTCCCCCATTGACTGGTCGGCAGCTCAGGCCTGATCATTGACGCGGCCAATATGCTACAAGCAGCACGTTAGAAGGTCTCACCCAGCTGCTCAGGATGGGGGGAGGGGGCTCAGCCTGTTTTCAGAGGACCGAGGTGAAGTCGGTGCTCAGAAGACACCGGGGCCTGAACCCCAGAGTTCTAGAGAATCACTTAAGTGAGGGCCTCCGTCTCCGTCAGGTTCCCTTGGGCCACCTATCCTCCCCCCACCTCCGTTGTCCAGGACAACCACAGGCGGTTACATAACTCCAGGGGATCCCGGTACCGCGCACCTCCATTGTCTCGGGCCTGGAGGTGGAACCTACTTCATTCTCCCCCCCCACCCCGGCCTGGGCGTCCCGAGGGTGCTGCACGTTGAATGTGGGAGAGGCAGGCCGCGGCCCCTCCTTCTGCAGATACCCCGCAACCTGGACTGCGGGGCGGCGTCAATGCGCCACAACAGCCGCCCGAGTCTCCCGGGTGTCTGAGGTCGCTGCGGCGATGTGCGGGCCGCTGGGGCCCCGTAGCGTCCTAGGAGCACTAGCGCAGGGCTCCATGGACGACCCCCTCCCTCCGAAGCCGAGGCCTGGGAGCCTGAGAGGCGTCTCTTTGGGGAATTTGTCCCGATCGCTTACCTCATAGAGCGCCCCGGGGCGAGGCGGGGCGCGGGGGATCCCGGGCCGAGACGCCAACGTCCAGCTGCGGGGGCCGTTTACATGGTGCCGCGGGGTCCTGCGCGGTCGATCGCGGGGCCCCCGGCGGTCAGCGCCCGGGCATCCCGCCGCCGCGCAGCCAACCAGCCCTTTAAGTCCCTCCCCCGAGTGAGCGGGGCCTAGAGCCGACAGGCAGGTCTCTTGGCCTATCATAACTGGGCACTGACCTTGGCCTAGATAGCCGTCCAATCAGACACTCAGCGTGGGTTCTGCAAGCATCAGTCCCGCCCCCCAGGATTTAGGGAGGTGGGGGAGGGAGCGAACCCGCTCGGAGCACAGAAGGGTCGGTCTTGCACCCCGGGGTCAGGAATGGAACCCCCTCGGAGCGTGACTCTGGAAGCGTGTACCCCCCAGCCGGCTTGCGCCTCCGAAGCGACCATCATGGAGCCCTGCTGCTCCTCTGTGTTGACCTTTGTGTTCTACAAACAGCTTCTCAGACGGGGAAACTGAGGCATCGCTCCCGGCTGGCGTTGGCACCGTCTGGGAACAGTGACCGACCCCCAAGTCTTGAAGCTGGAGAGAGCTGATGCTTTGGGGGGGTTCATCCTGAGCCGATGTCACCAGGGACTCTCGAAAAACAACTCCCCCCTAGTTCTGAGGTCGTGATTCAGCAAGGTAGATCACACACACACACCCCAGGAGAGCCCGGAAGCCAGGGAGTGTGGCCTGCCCGCGGGCGCGCCAGCTGCAGAATCCCTCGAGGGTTCTCGAAGCAGCCCTGGCATCACGCCCTTTCCTTCCTTGCTTAGCGTTGGGCACCTCGCTTGTCTTATTCTTCGTAGATTTGAAGGGTGAGTAGGGACCAGAAAGGGGGTGATAGTTAACAGTGAGGGAGCAGTTGCGTGGAAGACTGCACGCCTGCCTGCGTGGCAGAGATGAACTCGTTCTTCGGAGGGTGAGGGAGCAGGAAGGAGGCGCGCAGATCCGAGGATCAGGGAAGTTGCTGTTGGATGGCGGGAAGGGTAACACTGGCCCTGCGCGGACTTGCCACTCAGGAGTCTGCGCCGATTGCGAAGGTGCAGGCCACCCCAAGGACAGACAACCGGATCGAATTCGGGCTTCCGGGCTGCCCGCCAAGGAGAGGAGACTTGGCTGCAGTCACCGAAAAACAGTTGTGTGCCATCTGCCGGTCTCCCGCAGGAAGGGCGGTAGGGGCTGAGAAGACCAGCCAGACACTTTGCTGGGCGTCGCGGCGACCCTGGGACACCCCCTGTCGGTGGGCAGGAGAAGAAACTACAACTCCCAGCGGCCCCCGGGATAGAATGCCTCGCGCGCACGCGTAGATGGAGGAGGCCCTCCTGCCATCTGCTGGCTGGTGGGACAACTACAACGCGGGGCGCTCCGGGTTACGGCGCGCGGGAGTGAAAACCGCAGCTCCCAGAAGTGCCCCGCGGCGACTGTGGCAGGAGAAACTACATTTCCCAGAAGGCTTTTGTTCAGCGCTGCGGGCTCCGGCGGCGGCCGGAACGACGTGACCCGCAGCTGAACATGGCTTTCTCCGCGGGATCTTTGTTGGGCCCCGTGACGAGATCGGCGGCTCTGCTGGGTGGCAGGTGAGGCCTCGGGGAACCCGTTCGCCAGGGCTGGGACCCAGGGCGGCCGATCGCCACGTCCAGATCACACGGCACCCACCCGTCGCCCGATCTTTCTCAACGGTCTCTGTGTCCGTTCCCCCCCACACCAGGTGGCTGCAACCCCGGGGGCACATGGGCGCCTGGGGTCCCCCCGCCCTGCAGCAGGCCCGCGGCAGGACGCGCGGGAACGAGTACCAGCCCAGCAACATCAAACGCAAGCACAAGCACGGCTGGGCCCGCCGTCTGAGCACGCCCGTCGGGGTGCAGGTCATCCTCCGCCGTATGCTCAAGGGTCGGAAGTCCCTGAGTCATTGAAGGGGGCCCTCCGCGTGGGAATCCCGGACCCCACCCGCCGGCGTCTTGCCAGGAGCGGAGACGCGCGGAGAACCGACGCCAGGAGAGACTTTGCAAATTGGAGACTGCGTAGGGTGGACAGCCCCTTCAGGATGAGGACGCATCGATGACGCAGCCCTCGGATCCCCCAAGACCCAACGCTGACCCCTAACCTCCAACGCCGCCCCCTCCGGCGGCTGCCTTCCCTTCTAGGTCTCCATCGACATTCTGGGAATATTTCAGATCTGCGGGACAATTGCTCTTTGCACGTCACCGAAAGTCTGCCAAATAAACCTCCCACCACATCAGTAGCCTCACTGTCCTTAGATGTCTCACGCACAAACCCTTACGTCTCCACTCGAGTTTTACATGTCACAACTTAGAGATCCTTAGGGGCTTTCGCCAGGCCTCTAGATATGAGCACTCGCTATGTGCTAGGTATCGGCTCCTTGTTTTTGGAATACTAAGATTCCACTCTTAAGGAGCCCTCCTGTCTGGTTGGCTGAAAGGATCTGGAGTCAGCCAGGGAGAATCAGAGCTGAAAGTTGGGGCGTGGGGGCGACGTGAACCCTCAAAGAAGGGTTTCTCCTGGGGCTGGAGAGGTGGCTTAGGGGTTAAGCCTCTGCCTTGCAGGCATAAGGTCCTGAGTTCGGATCCTAGACCCCACGTATAGACGTCGGCGGAAGTGGAGGCAGCCTGTGAATCCCCGGGCAGAGTAAACAAGGAGAAGGTGGAGGCGTCCATGGTAGTTCCCGAATTCGTCCGTGGTTCTACACACACACGCGTGCACACACACGTGTACACGCACAATTGAATAAATAATAAATAAAAAAAAGAGGGGTCTCTCCTGGCTTGGCCAAGGAAGACATCCTGAAGACAGCACAGGCACGGGTGTCCCACAAGTAGATGAGGGACAGTCTGGGGCCTAAGTCCAGACTTCAAGAGGTGGGGGAACCCATCCTCGGGTACTAGGCAGCTACAGCCCGTAGTGGAGTACCACCCGTGCCACACCCAGCACTTGGGGGACGGTCCAGGCTAGCCTGGGCTACAGAAAACCCACTTTAAGGAGAAAAAGGAAGTCTCCTTGCGGGTTCATGATGATTCAAGTGACAGTCCCGAGACCAGTATGACGTCGTGACTCAATCTGACATTCCACCACTTGGGAGGCAGAGGCAGGAAGGTCTGGGCAGAATTCCCGGCCAGCCTGGGCCCCATCGTGCGAACCTCCAAAACAAAAGTTGAGCAAGTTGACGGTTGAGCAAGGCACATGGCTCACCCCTGCCGTCCCAGCAACTTGGGAGCCTGAGGCTGGAGGGTTGCCGCAAGTAACAAAACCCTGCTTCCGAGAAAAAAAAAATAAATGAAAGGCCGAGGCCTTACGAAGGAGGCCGGGTGTTTTGTCTTATCTCAGGGCTCACCGCTGCGAGAACCTGGGACACCCATTAAAAAAAAAAAAAAAAAAAAAAAAAAGGTTAAAATTAAAAAGATGTTGACCCGGACCCCAGAGCCCTAGCGGCCCGGTGGGAGGGAGGCAAGGAGGGGCCGAGAACTACAACTGCCAGAAGGCCCCGTGGGCGCGGTCTCCGCCCACCTCCGGTCCTCGCTTGGGAGTCCCGGGCGGGGTTCTGCGGGCTCAAAGCAACTTGAGTGAGGAAGGCGGGGGCGCGGGTGACCAATCGCGGCGCAAGCAGGCGGGGTCCTGGCCAATGGCAGCGCGCGCGGCGCGGGGCCGCGAGGGGCGGGGCCGGACGCTCGGGCCAATGACGCGCCTCGGTGTCGCCGTCGGCCGGAGCCTGTGCGGCAGCTGGAAGTTGCTTGTGCGGCGGCGGCCGGGACGGAGACGGCGGCGGCGGCGGCGGCCGGGGCGGCGGCGGCGACGCAGGACGCGGACGATGGTGAGCGTGGCCGCGCGGCGCGGTGCGTTCCTGCCCCGAGCGATGAGCGGGGGAGACTCCACCCATGGGTGTCCCCTTCCCCCCATCCCGAGACCCCGGCTCTTCCCCCTCCTCGCGCTGACCTGTAACCTCCAACCCCTCCCCGACCCCCCACCGCACCTTTCTCCGCGACCCCTGACCCTAGCTCGTCTCTCGGGCCTTGACAACTCATTCATTTCCGGGTCGCGTCTGCCTCGCCCCCCTTTTCCCCCCGGAAATCGCTGGGGATGGGCCGGGGGTCTCTCGAGACCCCCCGTCCGGGCTACTTCTCGGCTCCCGGCCTTCGGTTCCAGCGCGTTTGGCAGGACGGACTGTGCCGGGGCCGGGCCGGGCCGAGGGGGTTGGGCCAGGGGTGATGGTGGAGATGGGGGGCCGGGCTGGACGCCGCGATCGCGGGGCTTTGTCACCAAGAGAAGTGCGACATCGCTCCGGCCCGCAGGACCTGGGGCCCCCACGGCCCGGGGGCCTCCCTCTGGTCCCATACCTCGTAGCGGACGCGCGCCGCCCCAGGACCTGATCCCACATGGCCAGTCACAGGGATGGGGGGCGGGTCACCCCTTGGCCAACTGCCGGGAGGTTCCCCTCCAGGACGTGGGGCCACAGTCTCTCCAGCCACACACAAGTCTTTCCACACCCCTTTGCCTCCCAGCCCTAGGGGACCGGATAGAGGATGGCAGAGAAGGTCACTTCCCCACCCCTACCCCCAATCCATCAGGGACACCCACCCTGGTTCTAGTGCTGCCCCGGGCTCTGTCTTGCTCTCCTGGGATCTTCCACTTGGGCTATCTGTAGCTCACTCGGAACTATGTTTTCAAAAACATCTGTCAGTTTGTGGGACAAAGCCTCCCACCCCCTGGGCTCCCAGCTCTCCACACCCCACCCCACCCCACCCCTGGGGGGCCCTGCCCACCTCTGTGACCTCATCCTCCTCAGCCAGCTCCAGTCCTCCTGACCTTGTTTTCCCTTCCCATGGCTCTTAGCTCCTGCTGCCCCAGGACCTTTGCAAGGCTGCAGCTCCCAAGACCCGGGAGGAGGCTGGCCGTGTCCACAGACGTCCCTATCTCGTGGGCTAGAAGGGAACCCTGTCTTCACATCCTTTGCCGTCCCCGCAGGGGGCTCGTTTGTTGGTTGTGTTAAGACAATGTAGCCCAGGCTGGCCGCCACCCACCTCCACCTCCGGGTGCCCAGACAGCAGGAGTGGGGTGTGTGGGCAGAGTTGGGGTCCCCTCCGCCTTCCTGAGCCGCACGGGTGCCTGCAGGCACCTGACCTCATGCGGCCTCCTGGGGGCTCCAAGCGCCCAACAGAGGTGGGTGACCACATGTCAGGACACTCGGCTGCTGGTCTCCCTCGGTGGGGGCAGCCTGGGGGGACCTGGGGGGCCACATCTCTGTGGGGACTTGGCCCATCCAGCTGATGATGGCCCTGCCCATGGGGACGTGTGGGGGCACAATCCTCTGCTTCCCTCCTCATCCCTGCCTGGGAGAGGGGCTGTGCCAGGCCAGGCTCAGCCTGCGGCTCCCCAGGACCCCCCTCCCCCACCCTGCAGGCCATCGCTGACTCTTTGAGCTTCCGAAGCGCCAGGCTTCCTGTAGCCCAGGCTGGACCCAGCCCCTCAGGCCCTGTCCCCGAGGGAGTGGCAGGTGTGCTCCCTGCCAAGCCCGAGGCAGCTGCACTTTTTATTGTTGCTCTTCATTTCCTGGTTTGGGGCCAGGGTCTGGGGCCTGGGAGCAGCACCCCTCCCTCAGCTTCCGGGGCTGGGGCACCGGGCACACACCACCCCATGCACCTCAGCCTGCCCTGGTGTGATTCTAGCCAAGATGCCTCCGTTCCCCTACTGGCTGGCGAGGACCCCGAGGCTGCCATCTGTCTAGGGGCAGCCTTTGGGCTGAGAGGCATCAGAACAGGCCTGGCACTCAGCTTGCACCCCGTCTTCCAGGCAGACTTCTTGAAAGGCTTGCCTGTCTACAACAAGAGCAACTTCAGCCGGTTCCACGCGGACTCTGTGTGCAAAGCCTCGGTGAGGGCTGGGGAGGGGGAGGGGGGATAGGACAGGGGTACCTGGAGGGGGGACGGGGAGGGTACTCTTGGGAGGCTGCCAAGCTGAATCCTCTCCTGTCTCCCCCATAGAACCGACGCCCCTCAGTGTACCTGCCCACCCGAGAGTACCCGTCAGAACAGAGTGAGTACAGGAGGACGACACCCCAGCTTCCCTTGGGAACCCTGCTTCCACACACTGCTCCCACGTCAGGTCCTCATGTCCCTGACTGTCCTATGCCTCCACAGGACCACTTATGGGCAGGACCCAGGGGGTGCAGCGCCCCCCCAGCACACATGGGCACAGATGCCAGCCTCAGGGTGGCTGCCCATCATCTCACAGGCAGGGTGGGAGGCGAGGCTGGCTGCAGAGAGACTTCTAAGGGTCCTTAGCTACCGGGAGACGGGGACCCAGCCCGGGGCCCCAAGACAGAAGGTGGGGAGAGTGGGCGGGGCCTCTATCCTTCCTCTCCCCCCCCCCCCAGTCATTGTGACAGAAAAGACGAACATCCTCCTGCGGTACCTGCACCAGCAATGGGACAAGAAGGTGAGGTGCAGTGGGGTCCTGCAGGGCCCTGGGGGGTTGAGGGGCCCTTGAGGGGGGCTCCATGGCTGGGTTCCCATGGAGCCTCTGGGAGCAGATCTGGGGCGCCTGCTCCGCTGGCCTCCCCTTGGCCAGAGACCCCCACACCTCAGTCACTTCACTGCACCAGCGGGATGTATACAGGGTCTAAGCCCCGCCCTCTGTGCCAAGGATCCTGGGGTCCAGGCCTGACTACGGGAGGCCTTGTGCTTGTTGGGCTCTTAATAATTTGTGCATTTATGGGACGGAGGGAGCAAGAGAGAGAGAGAAGAGGGAGGGAAAGAGGGGTAGAGAGAATGAGGAGGGGGCCGTAGAGCAGGTGGGCTCTCTTCTTTCTCCTGTGGGCTTCTGGGGATGGAACTCAGGTCTCCGGGTTTGCTCGAAGTCACCTCCCGCCAGGCTGAGACCACCTTGCTGGTTTGGTGGTTCTGGAGGCAGGAAATCTGTGTGTAGCCCAGGCTAGGCCTGGGGGATCCTCCTGCCTCAGCTCCCCTGCCCCCTAGCTGGTGATGTGAGTGGGCCACCAGGCAGCTGAAACCAGGTTGTAAATTAAAATAAAAATGTCCTGGGCGCTGCGCATCTGGGGTCTGCTGGGTGCCTCCGTTGGCCTCTCTGAGGTGTCTTTGGGAACTGTCTGCTCAGCCGGGAAGCCCTTCTGGTTCATGGTCTCTGGAGGAGTCGAGCAAAGCCAGTAGTAGGCCTTGGGGTGCTCACCAAGCCCCGCCCTCCCACCCCCCCAGAACTCGGCCAAGAAGAGAGACCAAGAGCAGGTGGAGGGGGAGAGCTCCGCGCCGCCGCGCAAGGTGGCGAGGACCGACAGCCCGGACATGCCGGAAGACACCTAGGCCCCCCGTGCCCCATGCCCGGCAGCTCCAGCCCCCCTATGTAAGCTCCGCCCACCTCCTGCACCCACACCCGCCGCCCACACCCCTCCACCTCATAGGAGCTGTGTATTTATTTTCCTTGAGTTTTTATTTATGCCGCCGTCTCCAGCGTGGGGTCACAGGGCGCCAGAGCAGCCGCAGGGCCCCGCCACAGCCGCCGCCAGCCTGCGAGGCGGGCTGCGGGGTCCCCCAGCCTTCCGGACACGACCCGAGCTGCAGCTCCCCTCTACCCCGGCCACGTCCCTGGGTTCTGGGCGCGGCTGCAGGCAGGGGAGAGCCGGCCCTTCTGGATCTTTCTCTTAAGTGCTCCGCATCCACCCCAATAAAAGGATCTTTGCTACCCACTCGCCTTGGCCTCTTTGCTGCACTGAGGAGGGCGTGGCCTTGGCCAGCCCTCCCCGCGCCTGGTCAGGGACCCCCAGCTCCCCCAGTTGGCCAATTCCAGGCTCAGTCCACAGGCGAAGGACCCAGAGCCGTGGGGTGTCCACACTCCCCCACAGCCTGTGGGCCCCGCTGGGGGACGCCCACCCCGGGAGACCCCCAGGCACAGTATCAGCCATTGGCGGGCGCGCCACCTGCCACCAGGGTCTCTCCACGGTCACTGAGAACCAAGTGGAAGTCAGTGGGCTGGACCTCACTTCTCGGCTTCATCTGCTTGGAGTGAGGGTCCCAGGGCCACTCGGCCAGCCTCTAATGTCACGTGGTCCTGCTCTGCCCTCAGGAACTGTGCCCCATGCTCAGCCTCCTGCGGAGAACTGGGGGGGGGGGGAGTAGCCAGCTGCTTCCCGGTGCCCCCACCTGCCCCAGACCCTACTGCTACCACAGGGTGTCTGTGCCCGAGGGAAGCCCCTGGGGGCCAGTATTCCAGAACATTCCTTCCACCCAGCGCTGGCTGGCCTCGCCCCCCAGGTCACACCTGGATCTCTAACTCTTGGTTAGCGGGGAGGCCCCCTCCACCCCTGCGCTTTCCTGGGCTTGCAAGGGCCAGGTCAAACCCCCAGTCAGCACCAACATCCCCTGTCCTGTGCAGTTTTCCACTGGGTTCTTGAGACCAGGTTCTTGAGAGATGGCACCCCAATAAGCACTTGCGCCTGAAGCAGGCCCGAAGAGGACCCCCAGCCTCCAGTGTTCTGACCTCGGCCACTGTTGAAATAGACTTTTTATTGCATTTCTGCCATTTTACAAAAATATGACAAAATAAATTAAAAACAAATAATCGTCTATTCTGGTTTTTTTAGGGGGGTTCCATTCGTCTCCCCATCCTGGTCGAAAGGAACACGGCAGATGGGAGGCCTGCGCAGGGTGGCCAATACTAGGGGTGTCGGGGTGGGGCGCCCCGCGTGGCACTGCCTTGGGCGTCAGGCGCGCTAATGCCAGGCCCCGGGCCAGCACGCGGCCTGCGGGCTGGGGCTGGGACCGGCTGGGGGTTCTGGTGAGTCGGGGTTTGCGGGGGAGCCGGGGGGCGCGGGCGGCGCGAGGCTGTAGAAGCTGGCAACCCCCGGCAGGGGTTGCTGTGGGGCAGGCACGGCCAGGGCGCAGGGCGGGCGCGGAGCGCCGTCACCCCCACATCCCCAGGGCGCGTCCCACTGCCAACAGCCGGCGGGCGGCGTCGGGGGCCGGGTCGGCAGCTCCGGGCTCCGGCTGCAGCGGCCGCGCTCGGTCCCTGCGGAGGGGAGAGGGGCGGTTCCGGGGAGCCTGTCGCCCCGCGGACCCTGCTATGCGCGTGCGCCCCTCCCAGCTGCCAGGGACGTGGAGACCTTATTGCTTCGGGTCAGAGGCGGGGACCGCGTCTATCCCCCTAACTTCTGATCTGCGTCCCCTAGGGACGGCAGAGGGGCGCCCCCGGGCATGGTGGGGAGAACTGGGGCTCCGCGCGCCATGGGGAACCCCACGTCCCTTCCTGCACGGCGGGGACTTTGCATAGACGCCTGGGGGGATCCAGACCCCCCAAAGTGAGCTGGGGTGTGTGGGCACCCCTCGGGAAGAGTGGGGATCAGGAACAGAGCGCTTTAGCGACCCTCCCCCGGAGGCGAGAATGGTCAGGCACAGGGCAGGGCGGGACTGCAGCAGCTCCAGGTCCCCCCCACCAGCCCCTGCGCCCCAGCGGGCCCGGAGCCCCCCGCCCCCGAGTTAAAGCTTATGACCTGAGGCTCCGTCCTCGGGCCGGGTGGCTTCCAGTTCCTCGGCCGGGACCTCGTCCCCCGGCCCGTTCCTCGGCGCCCGGCCGCTGGGGACCGCGTCCTGCCGCGCCCCGCCCGGCGCCCCGTTGGCCGCCGCCTCGGCTCGGGGTCCCCCAAACGGGAAGAGCTTGCCGGCGTGGAAGGTCTTGGGCGGCGAGTGGCTGCGCTCGGGGTCCCGCCGCGTCTCGGGAGACTTGAGGAACTTAAAGCTGAGGAAGGCGGGGAGCCGCGTGTCCCCGGCGGGGGGCGACTGCGCGGGAGCCCGGGGCGCGGGGGCGGACCCGGCGGAGGCCGGGGCACCCGCCAGGAACTTGGCCTGCAGCGGGATGATCTGCCGCAGTCGCATCACGTTATTGGGGGCCAGCAGCGAGCCGGGGCGCTTGGGGCGCTCGGCGTGACCCCCGCCGCCGCCCTTGGCTTTGGCCGCGCCCTTGTCGGGCGCCGCGCCGTCCACGCCCTCGGCGCGCGCCTCCTCCCGGCCGCCCGCGTCCCGCTCCCGCCGCGCGTGCTGCTCCGCCTGCCGCTGCCGCTCCTCCTGCTCGCGCCGCCGCCGCTGCTGCTGCTGGAAGTGGTGCTGCGCCTGGCGCTCGTGCCGCTGCAGGAACAACCGGACCTGAGCACGTGCAGCGCCGCCCGCATGCTTCGGGCCGCCGGACATCCGGGGGAGCAGGGAGTCTGAGCACACATGCGGCGCCGCCGGCATGCCACGCGAGATCTTGGGGAACAAGGGACCTGAGCAGGCATTGGGTGCCTTCTGCATTGCATGTGATTGCTCAGGTGCTGGGAGTCTGCGCACTTATTAGATGCCACCAGCATTCTCCATGGATGCCAGGACGCTGCAGCAGTGAGAGGACCAAGCACGTATTGGGCACCACCTGTGCCAATCCATAAATGTCAGGACTCTGTGGCATGAGGAGAGCTGAGCACTTACGGGCCTCCTGAGCCCTAAACAGACCCTAGGGTGCTCCGTGGAACCGAGACCCCAGATATACTTAGGAACCAGATTCAAGCGGTTCGCTCCAGGAATATGGGAGGAACGGAGCCCCGTACTGCGGGAACCTGAGGACCTCGGGACCAAAGGGCCGCACGGAGCTTTGGGGAGCACATGAAAGTCGCCAGTGCGATCAGGAACACAAGGCTCAGAGCCTCCGCCTCCCCAGCGCGGGGACACAGGCACCAGGGCCTGCAATAGGCGTGGGAGGCTGATAAATTCAACAGGGCTCAGAAGAGAGTGACAGCACAGCATCCTGCAGTGAGAGCTGGGGGCGGGGCTCAGAGGAGAGTGACAGCCCAGCATTTTGAAGTGAGGGCTGGGAGCGGGCTCAGAGAAGAGTGGCAGCCTAGCATCCTGCAGTGAGGGCTGGGGGCAGGGCTCAGAGGAGAGTGACAGCCCAGCATCCTCAGTGAGCGTTGGGGGTGGGACTCAGAGGAGAGTGACAGCCCAGCATCCTGCAGTGAGGGCTGGGGGCGGGGCTCAGAGGAGAGTGACAGTTCAGCATCCTCAGGGAGGGCTGGGGGCGGGGTTCAAAGGTACCAAACTTTCCTAGAATCTGCCCCAGGCCCAGCTTGGCTCCTCCCCTTCCAAGGACTTTCAGGAGATCTCAGATGGGGTGGGCAGGACCTGGCCGGTAGACAACCAGAGAGATGCTCCACTCCAACTGACACGCCCACACGCGGGCGGGGGGCGGGGGTCTGACTGCAGTCGTCCTCAGTATTTGCACAGCACTGCCTCAAGGACCCCCAAAGATGCAGGAATCCACGAGCCACGCAGTGTTTGGCCATCCCAGGCGCACAGCCTCGGAGAGATTTTAAATTTGTTCCAGCTGCTAGGAGCTAGTGGCAACCCTGAATCCCTGGCTGTGCTATGTGAGGGGCAACAGGGGACTTTAAGCAGGTGTAGGGAGCACACCTGTGGTCACAGCCCCCAAACCCCTGAGGTTGAGGCAGGGTGATCGCTGGAGCCTAGAAGTTCTAAGCCTGGGCGACCTACTGAGTGTTGTCCCGGCACTTAGATGACTGAATCAGGGGCCTGCGAGGTTGGAAGTCAGCATCAGACGCAAAGAACCAGCTCAACAGATGATAGATAGATAGATAGATAGATAGATAGATAGATAGATAGATAGATGGTGGATGGATGGAAGGATGGGTGGATGGATGGGAGGATGGGAGGATGGATGGATGGGAGGATGGGAGGATGGATGGGTGGGTGGATGGGAGGATGGATGGGTGGGTGGATGGATGGATGGGAGGATGGATGGATGGAAGGATGGATGGGAGGATGGATGGGTGGGTGGATGGATGGAAGGATGGATGGATGGGTGGATGGATGGGAGGATGGATGGATGGATGGATAGATGGGAGGATGGATGGATGGATGGATGGATGGATGGATGGATGGATGGAGAAGAAGGGCTTAAATGGGTTCACCAGGGAGGTGACTCTGGGCAAACTTGGGGACTTGAGTTCTATCCCCAGAAGCCCCCATGGTAGAAAGTGAGGACTTCTGAAAGTTGCTCTCTGACCTCCAACTGTGCGCAATGGCGTGTAACTTCTGTGTGTGTCTCAGAGGGCACCGCGTGTCCCTATGGAGACCCAAGGGTGACTTTGGGAGTCACTCTGGACTGCCTCCTCTTTTCTCTGTCTGGAGTTCCCCAGGCTCTGCCTTCCAGAACAGGAAACACCCACCTGGCACTTTAAAGTGGGATTTGGGATCTGAACTCAGGTCTCTTCCGCCCACTGTTGGCGCGTGGAGATGAGGGTCACCCAGGCGGACCTAGAAGTCCTGATCCCCTGGCCTCGAGCTCCGGAGCAAGCCCTCCCGTGACAAACACGGAGTGCTCACTCCCACGGTGGCGCCCTAGGAAGGCTGTGGCCGCCTCCCCTGGCGGGAAGACTCCGCCCCTGGCTCACCCTTGCCTGGGCACCGCCCATCCCTGCCCGACTCACCTTGAAGGCCTCCCGCCGCTGATACTCCAACTTGGCCATCTCCTCGGCCACCCAGCCCGGGACATCGGGGATGGCGGCGTGGATGATGTACTTGAGCAGCAGCGCAAAGTGCTGCGGACACGGGACAGACCGGACGCTGCAGGCTCCGGGGCGCCCCTCGCCCGCCCCCCGCCCGGCCCCGCCCCCCACAAGCCCACCTCCAGCACCACCACCGACACGATGGCGCCCGCAGGGCTCAGCCAGGGGAAGACGCGCTGCAGCTGCCCGCACTGCCCGATCAAATAGCAGTTCACCACGATGGCGAGCACGCCCATGGCCTCCATGACCTTCTGCGGAGGGGGCAGAGCTCAGCGGGAGAGTGACAGCCCAGAGAGGGCTGGGGGCGGGGCTCAGCGGGAGAGTGACAGTCGCATCTCAGAGAGGGCTGGGGGCGGGGTTCAGAGGGAAAGTGATAGCCCGGAGAGGGCTGGGGGCGGGACTCAAAGGGAGAATGGCAGCCCAGAGAAGGCTGGGGGCGGGGCTCAGCGGAAGAGTGACAGCTATATCCTCCCGGAGGGCTTGGGGCGGGGCTCAAAGGGAGAATGACAGCCCAGAGAGGGCGGGGGGGGGGGGGTGAGGCTCAGCGGAAGAGTGACCACTGCATCCTCAGGGAGGGCTGGGGGGGGGGCTCAGGGAGAATGTGACAGCTCAGTGAGGGTGGGGCGGGCTCAGAGAAGTGCGGGCTGTTCGTCCCGCGCTGCCCACCTGCCAGTGCCCGATGCTCTGGACCCGCTGGCCGAAGGGCCGCTGCAGGCCGGTGCACAGCTTGAAGGCATCGCTGCGGATCTCGATGAGGTTGTTGACCAGGGCGCAGAGCGCAGCCAGCGGGAAGGCCGAGGAGAACAGGACCACGTAGCCGAATTGCACGAACATCTCCTGGTAGTCTTGGAACGTGTCCTACGGGCGGGTGGGCGTCAGATGCCCCCGCCCAGTCAACAGGGTGGATCGTGAGTCCTGCTCATGGGCTGGCTGCACGAGCCTGCTGGACCATGAACCCAGCACTGCACGGGGCCGGGAGTCACCCCAACTGCCTCACTTGCACCTGAGAGTGTGTGTAGGTGAAGCACCTCGTGTCCCTGCGGAGGCCCCAGTGTGACTTGGGGAATCACCCTGGATAGCTTCCACCTTCTTCTTGCTTTGCTCTGGGGTCACCAGGCTCCGCCTTCCAGGGCCGGAAGTGCAGGCCGCCACCTGAATTTCTACGTGGGTTGGGGGATCTGAACTCAGGTCCTTCTGCTGGAGGCAGAGGCTTCATCCGGGAACCGGCTTCCAGCCTTCGGCCGCCTGCCGCCTTCCTTCTCTTCTCTTCTCTGGCCTCTAAACTGCTGACCCTCCTTCCTCGTTTCTGGGTTCCCCCTGCCCCCCATTTCCTCAGCGCTGGGATAGAACCCCCCTCCTGGAGCTGAGCTGCAGCCCCACCCTGCAGGCTTGTGGTTTTTGAGGAAGACTGTAGCTTCTGTGGGTCTCCCCACTTCCCGCCCCCTGCAGCCCCTCCCTCCTCACCTCATACTTTTTCATGCAACTCTCCAGCTCCGCCTGTGTCAGCTGCGGGGAGCCGTCCTCCTCGTCCTCGGGCGGGTCGATCCACGAGGCCCGATTCTGGCGCTTCTGCCTCCCAGCTGAGTCCCCTGAGCCGGCCTCCGCCTCCTGGTCTCCATCGACACCCTGGTCTCGACCCTCGCCTCCAGCCCGGCGGAGCAAGACGGTGGGGGGCTCCCTCTTGGGGCTGCCTGGGGGCCCCTCGGGTTCATCGTCCTCCTCCGCCAGTGTGAACACCCCAGGTTCCAGCCCTTTCTCCACCAGGGTGGGGCTCCCCTCTTCCAGGAAGGCCTCCGGGCTTGCGCCGGGTCTGCACCTCCCGGCGGCGCTGCGCTCTGCGAAGCTGACCTTCTTCAGCCGCAGCCCGCAGTCCAGGACGCCTCCCTCCTCGCTCTCGCCCTCGTCCTCGTCCTCGTCCTCCTCTTCCTCGTCCTCGTCCTCTTCCTCGTCCTTGACACCCCGAGGCCCGTCCCCGACCTCCCCGCCTTCCCCGGTCGGCCTCCGCTCCACCACGGGCTCCTCTTCCTCCTCCGGAGCCCCGCAGCCCGCGCCCAGACACCTGTGGCCCCCCGAGCTGCCACCGCCCCCGCCCACCTCCTCCACCTGCGGGTCCAGGCGGCGGGTCGCGGAGCGCCGCAGGCTCAGCAGTCCCAGCAGGGCCCGGAGCAGCTCCCACAGGACCCCCAGCCCCAGCTGTCCACGGCCCAGGCGGCTGTACAGGTGAGGTTGCAGGACTTCGCGCACGTTCTGCAGCAGCTGGCGCGTGATCAGCAGCGTAGCCAACATCTGTAAGGGCGGAGAGGGGCGTGGGACCCCGCGGCACCTCTATGACTCCAAGGCTAGGACCCCCCAAGACTGCACCAGGCCCCCAGCACACTGCCCACCCACCAATATCCCCCTGACTGGGAACCCCCCTTGGACGGGGGCTTACCTCCCCTCTCCCACCCGTTCTGGGGATGCCCCCGCCCCCCACTTCGACCCAGAGCTGCTAGCAGGTGATCCCCGGAGATACAGGAAGCACAGCCCCCCATCCTGCAGCTGCAGCCTGAGGCACAGAGAACGTACTATATATAGCACGGACAGAGAGGAAGGAGGAAGGGCTGGAACCCCCCACCATCACTTGTACGCGGAACCAGGTCTCCGGGGCAGCTGGCACCCGGGCACAGTCCCATGTGGGGGGGAGTGAAATGCAGGAGAGGGAAAGAGGGAGGGAGCCTCTAACCTCTTTGAGGCGCTCCATGTCTTTGAGGTAGAAGCCGATGTAGAAGAGACTCAGGTACGAGTTGATAAACTGGAACTTCAGGAAGCAGAGGAGGGTGTGGAGGGTCACCCCGCGCCCCTCTCTTCCCTCCCCCTCCCCCTCCCCACGCTCCTGCGGCTCACCAAGACCATTTTGATGATGAGATGCTTCTCGTAGGCGCTCTCCAGCCGGTAATTCTCTGGGGAGGGAGCAGGCGAATGAGGGGTGGAGGCTAGCAGGGACCCCCGCCCCCGCCCCGCCGCAGGGGACCCCACGGGCGCCGTCCCCCGCCAATGCCTACCCATGTCGTTGAGCCACACGGCCACCTTTTTATAGCCCTCGGCGCTCGCACTGACCAGCAGGGCCAGCGCCACCTTGGGCAGGAAGCGGGCAAGACGAGGGAGCCCCGGGGCGCTCAGCACCAGCTCCTGCGGTGGAGTGGGGCCGGTAAATGCAGGGTGAGGGGCAGGGGGGACAACGGGAGGCCGGTGACTGCGTGGGGCGCAGGGGGCGGTAAACAGGTAACCGCGTGGGGTGCAGGGGGGTACGGGAGGCCGGTGACCACGTGGGGTGGGGATGGGAGGACAGTGACCGCGTGGAAGGCAATGGGTCCGGATGGGGAGACGTGAGGACGGTGACTACATGGGGCTCAGGGGGGGATGGGAGGCCGGTTACCGCATGGGGCGCAGGGGGACCCCGCAGCCAGGAGGGGCGCGGGTCACCTGCAGCTGGAAGCAGCCCAGCATGAGCACAAAGGCCGCGGCCAGGCAGGCGAGGCCCAGCGGCAGGCTGACCAACAGCTGGAACAGCAGCCTCTTCCAGCCGGGGTAGTAGAGCTCCTCCGCCCGCGTCACGGGGCTGATGCGACGCACACCCTGCGGGGCCGTGGCAGCCACTGACACGGAAGCCACACCTCCCCAGCGACCCTGCTGCGCCCCGAGACCCCCAGCCGGGCTCCTCTAGCCTTTACCACCCGGAAGCCCTAGAGTCGGACCCTCCCTACGTCCTCCCCCCTCCACTCACCCTGAACTGGGGTCGTGGCTCCTCCAAGGCTTCCCCGGGCGTGTCGAGGGTTCCCCACTTGTAAGCCAGCTCGGCCCCCCTCCGTTTCCACTCTTCCAAGAACAGCGTGGACCAGATGACATTGAAGAGGGCAAAGACCACACAGGACACGTCCCGACTCGTCTGCGGGGGACAGAAGGAGGGCCGACACATTCCCCACCAGCCAGCTGGAGAAGAAGCTTCTAGAACGACCCTCTGCAAGGCCCCACGCGGCACTGGGGGTACCTGATCGGCCTCGGTGAACGTGTACAGAACGGACCCGAACACGGCAGGGTACACCATGGCGGACGTGTAGAAGCCCAACCACGCGAAATACATGGCGATCTTCACCCCGAAGTAGTCACAAATGTCGTCTGCGGGTAGGAAGGAGGGGCGTCCAGACCAGCGCCTCGGCCCTTGCCTCCCGGGGTGCTCCCCACCCCAAGCCCACATTCTCGGGGGCTCACCTAGGGGCTGGTTTTCACACACCGCCTGCACCCAGGATTTCATCAGCCGATTCAAGATTCGCTGTTCGTGGACGGGAAACACCTGCTGGATGATCCCCCGGGCAGCCAGCTCGGGGACTGCGGGAAGAGACGCCCCAAGTGACCCTCCTGCCCCCCACCGCAGGCCGCTCGCTCTAACTAGGGTGCCGACCACTTCCAAAACTGCGGGGGCACGTGACACGGGGGCTGCTGCAACCGATCTGAAGCAAGGGGGGGACAGCACGACCACCCTTTAGCACCCCCGTGGATGGCTCTGAATGGACACCCCCCCCAAAAAAAACCATGGGGCGCTGTCCACGGTCCTGACCGAGCTAGTCCCAGAAGCAGGGGAAACCTCACCTAGACACGCGCCGAGGTCACGCCCCCTGCTGCTTCCTGATTGGTGGGGTCCCACTCAGCGGAGACCACGCCTCTAGGGCGCTACGCACTGCAGACTTTACTAGTCCCTGATTGGTTGGCTCTAGGCCCCGCCCTTCCGCTATGCACTGGGTGGTGGTCGCCCCACCCACTCACTGATGGGCTGGTCCTGCAGGAAGCGCACGTTGTGCAGCGTCTCCCCGTGTTTGGCTCGAAGGTTCCGCAGCCAGAAGCGAATGATGCTTTGTCGCTCCTGAGAGGGGAGGGAAAAGTGGGGGTTGGTGGGGTGCGCCCCTCCCCAGGGTGGACCCGCATGCAGGGGGCGGGGAACTGCAAGCGGGGGTCACCTGGGAGGTGAAAAAACGCAGCTCATTCTCCACATTCTGATAGATGAAATCCTCCTCGCACGAGAAGCCGCGGGTGCCCCCGCCAAACTCGGCCTTCACGGCTTTGGGGAGACCCAGCTCGTCAGCCCCACGGAGCAGGCTGTGGGTGTGCGGAGGGAATGCCGGAGAGTGGGGTTCAGAGGGGGAACACCCACATCCCCGCGCTTGTCAACTCAAGGACCTTGCGCCTAGTGGTGGAGATACGGGAGGGAGGAGGGGGGCTGGCCAGCATGGGGGACCCCTAAAGAGACACGACCAGGAGTCCCGGCGGCTAGGGACGCACCTCTCGTAGGTGGCCGTGACGAAGAAGGCGTAGGCGCGCGTGTGCCGGTGGTGGCGAACTTGCACGATGAGCTCCGGGATCCCCACGCGGATGTGGTTCAACAGCCAGAGCAGCGTGTGGTCGTCGGTCGTGTCTGCCAAGGGGCACGGGAGGGTGAAGCTGTGGGGCCTCGGGAACCCCCCACGCCTCGCAGGCACGCACCGGGGGCGATGGCCACCACACACACACACACACACACACACACACACACGCACGCACACGCGCGCGCACGCACCGGGGGCGATGGCTTTGGGGACCCCAGGCCTGGGGAACCCCCTACACCTCACACACACCTTGGGGCGATGACTTTGGGGACCGCAGACCTCGGGAACCCCCTCACACCCGGGGGTAATAGCTTTGGGGAATCCCAGGCCTCGGGAACCCCCACACGCACACACCCAAGAGCGATGGCTTGGGGGACCCCAGGTCTCGGGAACCCCCACGCCTCACACGCGTGCACAGGGGCGATGGCCGCGGGCCCCCCCCCGCACGCACCGGGGGCCCTGCCGGTGGGCGTCAGTACCTGCGAGCGTCACGAGCACGTCGCAGCGCTCGGTGGGCACCGTTTTCATCCACGCCTTGTGGGACACCAGGTAGCGCCCGGCCTGCAGCAGCCGCTTGCCGAAAAGTTTATCTGGAGTGTGCAGGGGTGGGGTTAAGCCCTGGGCGGGAGGAGGGGGCAGCCCCCGCTCTCTCCGCCCCCCCCCAGTCTCTCCGCACACATCTTCCTCCTGGCCGAGGCCCAGCTCTGCCTCCCAAGACCCAGATCCGCGTGGCCCCCATGGCAGCTTCTCCTTATGACAGCGCGTCCGGGAAGCACCCGCACCCACGAGGGTGTGGTGCTTATCCCCCATTTCGTAGGTTGTTTCCCCACCCCACCCCCATCACCTCTAATAAGGCCCAGCGAGGTCAAGCTAAGAGTCCAAGGTCACCCGGCACCGGTGGGATTTGAACCTGGGACCATGCGATCCAGGATTTTCCCCCACATCCCCTCTACCGGGAGCCTCGGGGTGGCGGGGTTCACATATATCCGGTTGGAGGTTGGCCGAGGGGCGTGTCCACGTCCCGCCGCCCAGGACCCCCGCCCTTCCCTGTCTCCCCAACCCACCACGGTGCCGCCGCAGTGCCCCGCAGACCTGGCCCGGAGCGGCCTGCCAGGTGGGGGATGCGGGACCCCGATGGTCCCGCCCGGAGCCCCGCGCGTACCCCGCGCTACCCGCGCCGAGCCCCCCGCCGCGCACGTACCCAGGACTCCAGACGCGGGGGCTGCGGGCTCGCCCTCCGGCGGGGGCCTCTTACCCCGCTCTCCATCCTGGGGCGCGCCCCCGGCGCCCGAGGCTGTCTCGGCCATGGCGAGGACAGGTCAGGTCAGGGGCTGCGGGACGCCCGGGCGCCGGGGGTTCGCGAGCTCATGGGGACCCCAAGTGTCCCGGGAGGAGGAGACAAAGGCCGCACCCGCCCGCGCCGCTCGCGGTGCTCGGGAGCGCCGGCTGCTTCACGTCCCCGCCCGAGCCGAACCTGCGAGTCTCCCTCTGCCACCCGCCTGACCGCCCGCCCGCCCGCTGCCCTCCCTGGTTGCCGTCGCCGCCCGCTTTGTTTTCTGGACTGCGTTCTCGCCTACCCACTTCCCTCTTTGGTGCTTGTCCCCGCCCGCACTGAGAAGGCTCCGGTCCCTTCCATGCGTCTCCACCCTCACTGCCACCTCCACCATACCACCCCCACCGCACGCGCCCACCGTAAACCTGGGTTCCCTTATCTACACACTTCATGGGCACGTAACGTGGATTGGGAGATGCGCGTGGAATGCGAGATGCGTGTGATGTGGTCGCTGCCGGATGTGAAAGAGAGAGGACCCACCTCGTTAGGGGAGATTCCTGAGAACAATAACTCAACCACCCCATGGGGAAGCCAATCATCATAGCAGGACCTGCCTGCCCCTGGGCCTTTGCACTCACTATTGGAATGCCTGGCACTCATTCCCGTCCTCTCTGCCCACTGAGCACTACTCCCGGGGGTCAGGCGAATCAAATCAGCCTTCTTAGGAGCTGGGGTTTAATGTCGCATGGAAGTCGCACCTAGTGCCATTCAACTGTTACAACCCCTTGGGGAGCTCACACACTGCCCAGGATTTGAGCCCCCCAGTGTTCCATGAAAGTCCGGGGTTCTCAGAGCCAGCAGGAGGCGGTGGGGTTCAAGGATCAGAATATCATGGGCAGAACTTGGGAGGCGGCCGCGTGGCTAAAGGCGCTTCCTGGGAAGCCTTATGTCCTGGGTTCAACCCAGAGCCCGCATGGTGGAGGGAGAAAACCGACTTCTTCTTCTTCTTCTTCTTCTTCTTCTTATTATTATTATTATTATTATTATTATTATACACTTTGGCTTCTTTATTTTTAATATTTATTTGTTTATTGTGTGTGTGTGAGATACACTGTGTGTCCCTGTGGAGGACCAAGGGTAACTTCAGGAATCAGCCTGGATTGTTTCTACCTCCTTCTTTCTTTGCTCTGAGATTTCTCAGGCTTTGCCCTCCAGGGTTAGAAGTGCAGGCTGCTGCCTTTTCCACCTGGCATATTTCATGTGGGACCTGGGATCTGAACTCAGGACCTTCTGCTTGTGAGGCAGAGTCTTCTTTCTTTCCATTGGTGTTTATATTTTAATCTATTTGCCATTGACATAAACCAAAACCCACAGGTGCTTTACCAAAGCCTTGACCCACCTTGCTCTTCGACTCTTGAAATGAAAAAGATGCATAGAAGGAATTCAGAGTTTAATGGAAAGACATTGAGTTTGCTACTGAAAATGTTTTAAAGCTCAGAAAAGCTTAAAAACAAAAAGAAAAACAGCCCTCAGCTTGGGGTGACTTTGGTGGGTGGGTCTGTATGGACTCAGGATCTTGGGGACCAAACTGGTTCTCCATGTTCCCAAGGCAGAGTCTGAACCTCTGCCCAAAAACCATCTCCTGAAAGTTGTCTTCTAAACTCCGCATGGGTACTGTGGAACACACACACACACACACACACACACACACACACACACACACACACTCTAAAATAAACATTCAAGGACTGAAGAGATGACTTAAGGGTTAAAGGTTCTGCCTGGAAAGCAGAAGGTCCTGAGTTTGGATAGTGGATCCAACAAAAAACGCCAGGCGGAAATAGTCTCAACCTGGACTTCTAAAGCAAAGCTAAAAGGTAGCAGAAGGCTAGAGAGATGGCTCAGGAGTTAAGACTCAGCCTCAAAAGCAGAAGGTTCTGACTTCAGATCCCAGATCCCACATGAAATATGCCAGGTGGAAAGCACAGCCGCCTGCACTTCTGACCCTGGTGGGCAGAACCTAGGAAACCCCAGAGAGAAGCAAGAAGAAGCAACCCAGATTGATTCTTGAAGTCACCCTTGGTTCTCCACAGGGACGTATAGAGCATTTGATACACATACACAGGCACATACAGTGCCCTCTGATACACAGAGACACACAATAAAAAATGATAAAATAAATATCAATATTAAAACTAATAGACGTCCAAGGGGATCGATCCCCCAGTACAGAAGAAGCTCAAGGACAGCCTGGGGTAGATGAGACTCAGAAAAAAAAAAAAAAGTTTCTTCCTAATCGAATAAGGAAAAGAACATTTAGTATGTCCCAGATACTACAGGAAGTGCTCAGACATACACATTAGTCACCGCTTACTCAGAATTCACATTTTGCTGGATGCAGGGGCGGGGTCCTGGAGGGGAGCCAGCTTATGCCCCTGAGGGTCCCCATCTTGCACTAAATGACACTGACCCTCCTAGCTGGTCCCCTCGATTAGCCTGACCAGAGCAAAGATCTTAAGAAAGAGAGAGAGAGAGAAGAGAAAGAAGAAAGGAAAAGAGAGACAGAGAAAGAAAGAAAGAGAAAGAAAGAAAAAAGAGAAAGAAAGAGAAAAAATGAAAGAAAAAGGAAGGGAGACAGGGAGGGACGGAGAGAAGGAGGAAGGAAGGAAGGAAGGAAGGAAGGAAGGAAGGAAGGAAGGAAGGAAGGAAGGAAGGAAGGAAGGAAGGAAGGAAGGAAGGAAGGAAGGAAGGAAGGAAGGAAGGAAAAAAAGAGAGAAAGAAAAGAAAGAAAGGTAGATTGAGCAAAAGCGGGAAGTAAGAGGGATTCCTAGAAGTGTGCACTACACACTCATGGTCCTTCTGACACGCGACACCCACAACTACACACGAAAAATAAAACCCACAAGTGCACATTGTTCTCCAACAGCAGCGGCGCCGCGTGCTCCCGCCCGCCCGCCCGCCTGGCCGCGCTGGGCGAGAACCTGAGAGCCGCTCCGCGCCCGCGAGGCCCCGCCCCCCGCTGCCTGGAGCTCCGCCCTCAGCGCGTCTCCCGCAGCACCGCGCTGTCCTGGCTTAACCTGAACGCTCTCGGCGGGTCCCCGCGGGTTGGCTTTGGGGGAGCCTCATGGACAGCGGGACCTTCGGCCGACGAGAGAGACAGAGACAGAAACAGGCTGCAGCAGCCAAAGCCAGGATGGCTTCCTGGAGAAGGAGGAAAGACTCGAACCTAGAACTCCAAGATCCGCTCGTCAAGTAAAGAAAAGACATCGGGCCAGGGGTCCTCAGCGGGGAAAGCGGGGAATGGAGACCCCCAGGGGACCGGCTGGGAAATGCCTAGAAGTTTGGTTGAGAGTCCCACACACACACCCCGAACCAGGGCGCGGCTTCACCCCTTCTTCCCTCCCGCCCAGAACTATCCGAAGAAACCACTGCGATGCTCAGCTCCCTCTAGCTCCAGTTAGAGAGGGGGGGTGTCCAGAGACATGAACCCTCTTCTCAGCCGGAAACGTTGAGCCCCCCAGCCCATCCTGCATCGCTTCAAATTCCCGAAGAGGAAATGGAAAATTCGAAACTCGCACCCGCGCCCGGGGATGCTCCCCTGGACCTTTTGTCTTTATAGCTTTGGATCTCGGCCGTCATAGGAACCGAAAAACTCAGTTTCACGTTGCTGGGGCGGGGGACGTCTTTGCGCTGCCTACCTCCAACCGACATCAGTCCCTTGCTCCAACCAATAGAAACCAGGGACTTCAGCTGGTGGGCGGGAGCACTCGTGAATGACCCAATGGTAAACAGGAACTGCTCAGCGCTGAGCCAGTCACGCCGCGAGGGGGAGGGACTTCCTGTCTTCGCTTGAAGCCGCAAGAAAGGTCGGGCAGGCGTCTTCGGCCTTTGAAACCCATGTGGTGGGCGCTGCTGGGCGCGGCGGCCAGGGCTGCTCGGGCTGCTAGTGGGTGGGGCGACCTCATGGGTGGGGAGTCCAGGCGCGGGGTGCTGTTGAGGGCCCCATCGTCCTTTCTTAGGGACCCCTGCAAAGGTGCTGGGCGCAGAGCTGCCTGCCATGGCCCCCTGTACGCCGCAGAGCGCGCCCGGCTCCCGGCAGGTGTCCGATGCTGCAGCGCAGCCGGAGCTCCGTGCGCCGCCAGCACCATATTCGCGCTGAGCTCAGGTCCGGGCCGCTGCGCCATCGCCGTGATCCGCGCCAGCGGCCCCGCCTGCAGCCTGGCGCTGCGGAGCCTCACGGCGCCCCAAGACCTGCCGGCAGCGCGCACCGCCAGCCTCCGCCTGCTGCGCCACCCGCGCTCCCGGGAGCCGCTGGACCGCGCGCTCGTCCTCTGGTTCCCAGGTGCGGGCGCCCCACACCCAGCGACCCCACTTCCAGCGTCCCCCCCAGGCCCCGCCTGCCACCTGATACTTGTTTTGCTTTGGTCACTCGAGGTCCCCAGAGTTTCACAGGGGAAGACTGCGTGGAGCTGCACGTGCACGGAGGCCCGGCCGTGGTGAGCGGCGTCCTGGAGGCGCTGGGTGAGTCGGGGACACAGGTTGGAGCCCCAGCCTGTAGGAGATTGGGGGGGTTGAGATCGGGGCGAAACCGCGGGAGCTCAAGTCCCTGGGGAGAATGGGGGCCTCTCACTTGCAGGTAACGTGCCAGGGCTACGGCCAGCGGAGCCTGGGGAGTTCACCAGGCGGGCATTCGCCAACGGGAAGCTGAACCTCACCGAAGTGGAGGGGCTGGCCGATCTGATTCACGCGGAAACCGAGGCGCAGCGGCGCCAGGCCCTGAGACAGCTGGATGGGGAGCTGGGTCAGCTGTTCCGTGGCTGGGCCGAGACCCTCACCAAGGTGAGCCCACCTCGTCCACTCCCACTCATAGATGCACCCCCCCACACACACACACACCTATCCACCCTTACATCCATCCACCCACCCATTCCTCCACCCATCCATCTACCCATCCATCCCCATCTATCCATCCATCCATCCATCCATCAACCCGCCCGCCGGCCCACCTGCCTGTCACCCCCCATCTCCCCAGGCTCTGGCCTACGTGGAGGCCTATATCGACTTCGGAGAGGACGACAACTTGGAAGAGGGTGTCCTGGAGCAAGGTGCATCTGCCTGGGGGGTGTGGGGAGGTGATTGGCACCTGGGCCCCCAGCCCACCACCCATCCTGACATGCTCCTTCTGTCCCTGCCCCGCAGCGGACCGGGAAGTGCGAGAGTTGCAGAGGGCACTGAGCGCACATTTGCGAGATGCCAGACGCGGGCAGAGGCTGCGCTCGGGGGCGCATGTGGTAGTCACTGGACCTCCCAATGCCGGCAAGAGCACCCTGGTCAACCTGCTCAGTACGTAAACGCAGGGCCGGGAGCTCGAACCCTGCTGTCCTAGGCCCTCCAAGGGGCGCAGTGTGCAGGCACGGTGGGGGCCCTCCCCGGTCCCCGACTCTTCTCCTCCTCTCTCCCGCCCACTACAGGCCGGAAGCCGGTTGCCATCGTGTGCCCCGAGCCCGGGACCACCAGGGACGTGCTGGAGAGTCCAGTGGATCTGGCGGGCTTCCCCGTGCTGCTGAGCGACACGGCAGGGCTGCGGGACGATGCTGGGCCTGTGGAGAAAGAGGGCATAAGACGGGCGCGCCAGAGGTGAGCGGGGTGCAGGGAGGAAATTGGGTGATGGGTGGGGGAGGGGAGCTCACCACCCTTTCCTCCTGAACTGAGCCAGCAAAGGCATAGGCCACAGTGCCTCCTGTGCTCCGCATTTGGCCAAGTCCCCCTGCTCTGTCCTGCACCAGATCATTTGATGACCACGCCCTGGAGCTCGGCCTCACCCACTTTAGTACTGCCTTGGCAGCTAAGCTAAGCCCCGCCTCCCCCACTCTGTTGGCCACTCCCCGTAACTTGATTCAGCCACCTTTATGCCTTATTGAGTGGTGCCCCACGTTCTTGGCTATGCCCACCGTCAGAGTCCCACCCCCTTGCTCTAAAGTCACCTTTAGCTGCTAGCCTGTCCTCTATTAAGCCAGTCCATACTAGCCACGCCTGCTCTTCCCACAGTCACACCTCAAGCCCTGCCCATGCCCCTCCCCAGCCTGTGGGCACACCCCTCTTACATCCATGGCCATGCCCACTCCCATGACCACGCCCTTGTCCCGGCCTCGCCCCGCAGATTGGCACAGGCTGACATCGTCCTAGCAGTGCTGGACGCCGCGAATCTGGCGTCCGCCGCCAGCCGCCGCTTCCTGGACACGGTGGTGACGCCTCTGGCCTCGGGGAGCCCCGACAGTGGCGTCGGCCAGCGCCTCCTGCTGGTGCTGAACAAATCCGACCTGCTGCCCCCCGGGACATCGACCCCGGACCCCGCGCCACCCGCACCTCCGCTGCTGCTGTCCTGTGCATGTGAACACGGGCTGGACGCGCTGCTGGAGGCACTGCGGACGGCGCTGGCCGCAGCGTGAGTCCCGGGGTCTCTGGGAGGGTTCCCAAGTGTCTCTGGACATCTCTGGGGGTGTCCCTTGGGAGTACCCGGACACAGGCAGGTCCCACGTTCCCCTACGCAGGTCTGTACCCAGGGTACAGAAGTCAAGGGGGGCCTTGTCTCGGTAGGTGCGGGGACTCGGCCGTGAACCCCCCGCTGTTGACCCGCGCGCGCCACCAGCACCATGTGCAGCACTGCCTGGACGTGCTGGACCGCTTCGCACCGGCCACTGACCTGGCCCTGGCCGCCGAAGCCCTGCGCCAGGCGCGCAGCCACCTGGGTCGCCTGACGGGCGCGGAGGGCACCGAGGACGTGCTGGACGTCATCTTCCGGGACTTCTGCGTGGGCAAGTGAGGGGCCGCGGCTTCGCCCGGTGGGAGGATTCTCACACAGAACTTGATCCAGCAGGGGATGAGATAGTCCCTCCCGCTCGTGACCTGGGAAGCCCCGCTTTCCCTCTCATGCTTTTGGGGGACAGCTTGTCAGGAGCCCACATTGGCCTCAGGCTCAGTGCCGGCCCACTTCCTGCTCTGGGAGCTGGCACACGCTCTGGAATGTTCCCCAAGCCTGCCCACCTCGTGGCTGTGTCTCCTTCAAATACACATGTTATTTATTATTTTCAATTGTGTTCACTGTGGGGCTCATGAGCACGAGCACGTGTGGGCTCCACCCAACACCTAATGGGATCCTTTGTCTTCATGTTCTTTTTTTTACATGTTTGAGATAGAGCGGGGCATTCCGCACCCTGTACCTCCTTCCACACTGCGGGCTTTGGGGGATCGAACTTGGGTCTTGGCATTTGGGAGCAGTGGCGTCCCTGCCGAGCCCTCTCACCAGACTTTATCTGACGTATTTTATAGTTTGTTGTTCTAAAATAAGTATCTATCCTGCTAAGGACAAAGCGCTGCCCTTTCCATCTTGGAAGTTGTCCGATGTAGTCAACCTGCCACCATGTTGCTGGTTGGTCACCCCGGGGAATGGCTCCATATTGGGGACTCAGCATTGGTGTCTGCTGCTGGCCAATTTGACACGCAGCAGCAGCCGTAGCCAGGTGAGCCTTGGTGAGTGGAAGTCCATGTTGTTGAGCCCATGCATAACCTCCATCTCTGCCAACATGCCCAGTTTGTTTACAGGCCCATTGGGCAATGATTGGGATGGCCGGAGAAACAGGTTGGCGTCCACAGAACAAGTCATCCTATCCATCTGATTATTAAATGACTCTTCTGGGGCTGGAGAGGTGGCTCAGGGGCTAAGCCTCTGCCTTGCAGGCAGAAGGTCCTGAGTTCGGATCCTAGACCCCACATATAGACGCCAGGAGGAAGCAGGGGCGACCTGCGTTTCTGGTCCTGGTAGGGTGGAGCCCGTGAATCCCGGGGCAGAGTAAACAAGGAGGAGATGGAGGTGGTCCATGGTGGTTCCCGAATTCGTCCATGGTTCTACACCCACACACACATACATACACACAGGCGCACACACGTATACACGCACAATTGAATAAATAATAAATAATAGAAAAAAAATCTTAAAAAAAATAAATGACCCTTCTGCTGAAGTCACTTTTTGATGAGCATTTACATGGGACACAGATATCTTTGTATCCTTTGTTCATTTGGAGAGATCTATCCACATGTTTCTTCCCCAAATGTCTTTCTCGCCAATTTTCCAATTATATTCTCTCCAAGTTCCTGACCCTCCAGCCAAACCATAGGCTACAGCCCATGAATCAATTGATATAGTCCCACATCTGGCCATTTTTCCTTCCAGGCTCGAAATTCTGCCCACTGTATAGACTCCCTTCTCCAGTGTCCTTCAGAGTTGTTGCAGAAAGGGGTTGTAGTGCCGCAGCTGTCCACTTCTGGGTAGCACCTGAATAGTGAGCAGAACCATCTATGAATCAGGCCCTAGTCTTCTCTTCTTCAGTTAGCTGATCATAGGGCACACCCCAGGAGGCCAAAGGTGCATATTTAGAGACAGGCATCACAACAGGCTGAGGAACCATAGGCATTTGGACAACTTCTTTATGCAACTTACTTGTCCCTTTAGGGACAAGTCTGCTCAGGCCCTGTCTTGTATGTACATTTCCATTTGATAATGGATTGCCGATGCGCCCGTCCAATTTTATGACTTGCTGGGTCAGACAATACCCAACTCATGATGGGCAACTCAGGTTGCATGGTAACTTGATGACCCATTGTCAAATGTTCAGTTTCTACCAGGGCCCAATAACAGGCCAAAAGCTGCCTCTCAAAGGGAGAGTAGTTGTCTGCCGATGATGGCTGGGACTTGCTCCAAAGTCCCAAGGGTCTTCGATGCGATTCATCCATGGGAGCCTGCCAAAGACTCCAGACAGCACCTCTATCTGTGACAGACACTTCCAATACCCTTGGGTCTACTGGATCATATGGTCCAAGTGTCAAGGCAGCCTATATAGTAGCTTGAACCTGCTGAAGGGCCTTCTCTTGTTCTCAGCCCCACTCAAAGCTGGCAGCTTTCCGAGTTACTTGGTATATGGGCCTGAGTAACACACCCAAGTGAGGAATGTGCTGCCTCCAAAATGCAAACAGGCCCACTAAACATTGTGCTTCTTTCTTGGTGGTGGGAGGGGCCAAGTGCAGCAACTTATCTTTTACCTTGGAGGAAATATCTCTGCATGCCCCACACCACTGAACTCCTAAACATTTTATTGAGGTCCTAGGATCTTGGTTGGATTTATTTCCCATCCTCTGATGCGCATATGGCTTACCAGAGAATTCAAAGTGGTTGCCACCTCCTACTCGCTTGGCCCAACCAGCATAATATCATTGATATAATGGACCATTGTGATGCCTTGTAGGACAGACAGGTGATCAAGATCTCTACGAACCAAGTTATGGCACAGGGCTGGAGAATTAATATATCCTTGAGGTAGAACAGTAAAGGTGGGCTCCCTAGCCCCTCATGGCACTCTATTGCTATGAGCTCTGTTTTATTTCTGCTTCTCATGGAAGCACCCTAGCTCCTCATGGCACTCCATGTCTGGAGTCTGTGAGTTCCAACCTTTCTCTTTTCTAATAAACACTACCTTAATTCTCTAAAAAAAAAAAAAAGAACAGTAAAGGTATACTGCTGGCCTTGCCAGCTGAAAGCAAATTGCTTCTGATGGTCCTTATGAATAGGTACTGAGAAAAAAGCATTTGCAAGGTCAATAGCTGCATACCAATAAGTTCCAGGAGATGTGTTAATTTGCTTAAGCAAAGAAACTACATCTGGCACAGCAGCTGCAACTGGAGTCACAACTTGATTAAATTTGCGATAATCGACTGTTATTCTCCATGATCTATCTGTCTTCTGTACAGGCCAAATAGAAGAATTAAAAGGAGAGGTGATAGAAACCACCACCCCTGCATCCTTCAAGTCCTTGATGGTGGCATTAATTTCTGCAATCTCTCCAGGGATGCGATACCATTTCTGGTTCACTATTTTCCCTGGCAGAGGCAACTCTAAAGGCTTCCATTTGACTTTTCCTACCATAATAGCCCTTACTCCGCAGGTCAAGGAACCGATATGGGGATTCTGCCAACTTCTGAGTATGTCTATACCAAGTATACATTCTGGAACTGGAGAAATATCCACAGGATGAGTCCAGGGACCCACTGGACCTACTGTGAGATGAACATTGGCCAAAACCGAATCAATCACCTGTCCCCTATAAGCCCTATTCTAACTGGAGGGCCACAATGCTTTTTAGGGTCTCCTGGAATCAATGTCAACTCAGAACCAGTATCCAGTAGGCCCCAAAATGTCTGATCATTTCCTTTCCCCCCAAATACAGTAACTCTTGTAAAAGGCCATAGGTCCCTTTGGGGAAGGAAAGGAGAAATATTAATAGTAAAGGTCTTTGTTATTGTGCTGAAATCATTCCTCAAGGTGACCCGGCCTCCCCTTCATTCAAGGGGTTCTGGATCTGCAAACTGACTTTAATCTGGAAACTGATTGATGGGTTGTGATTCTCTACTACTGTGATTCAAAGCAGCCCTTCTTTCATTTGCTTTAGAAAGTTTCTCCTTATACAGGTCATATTAAAACTTTGTAGGCTTCTTATCATTTTTACTCTTGGGAACACTCTGATTAATTGACCAATTCCAAAGATCTAAGCGAGTCAGACCACCATGAATACTGTTCTTTCTACGCTGTGCATTATGGTTGGTAGCTCGCTTTGCCACTGGCGATTCACTGCTGCCACTTGGTCCCCGCTGCTCCTGGATCCACCTAGACCCATTGGGTTTAACTCCTTCAGTTGAACAGCTGCATCGCCCATTGTTAATGATGGTGCAAGGAGAAGAGCAATGGTGGGGCCCTTGAAATTCGGTGCCCCCCCTCACCAATTTGTAATAATACAGTCTTGGTGAAAGATATGTCATCTGGATTCTGCCACTGAAAGTTAGATTTTAAATGATGAATCCAGTCAAGCATACCAACTTCCCTGAGTCTTTTAATCACATCGTCAACACTAAACCAAGGAATATCTATCTGGTATCTCCAGCTCTCTTTCTGAAGGCCAAAGCTAATAAATGTTTCAGCCACCCACTCAAATAAACTCTCAGCACCATTTTGAACTCTTTGAGCTGCAGCATTAAACCTAGAATCACTACTCAATGGATCCATTTCAATAAACTCGGTTTGATGTGGTTTTATACTCCTTCCACCAGTATTCCACAGCTTTAAAATCCATTCCCAGGGGTATTCTCCAGATTGCTGTTTTAACATGTTATAAAACTCATGAAATTCTCTAGGAGTACAGCAAACATCCTTATGTATCACACTTTCTATATCACCTCTAGGGGCCTGCTTAGACCTGAGTCTGGTAATAGGCCTACAGGCAACCACAGGTGGGCACTCTATAGTATCAGCATTGTCCCGAGGGAAAATCCTTACTCCCTCCTCAGCCAAAGAAGGGTTAGTTTCCTCAGGCAAAGGCTGAGACTGAGATGCTGTGGGAGGTGGAGGTGGAGATTCATTCTCTACCAAGGGTGGTGAGACCACTTCCCCAGATGAAAGAAGCCATCAGAATTTGAGGGTTCGCTGGCCTCATCCCCCTCTGAGTCTTTCCACACATCAACATCCCAGTTTTCAGGATCCCAGTCCTTTCCAGTCAGTGCTCTGACTTTAACTACAGACACCTGAGGCTGGGATTTCAATTTATGTTGCAACTCAGCCAGTCTAATAATTAAAGCTTGAGTTTGATTTTCAGTAGTTCAAGCCCTATTACTACTGGAGAGAAGATTCTCTTCCAGAGCACACTTAGAAACTTCCAAATTGTTTGGGCTGGAGAGGTGGCTCAGGGGTTAAGCCTCTGCCTTGCAGGCGGAAGGCCCTGAGTTCGGATCCCAGATCCCACGTATAGACGCCAGGTGGAAGTGGGGGCGGCCTGTGCTTCTGGTCCTGGTAGGGCGGAGCCTGTGAATCCCGGGGCAGAAGGAGGTGGAGGCGTCCATGGTAGTTCGCGAGTTCGCCCGTGGTTCTACACACACACACACAGACACATGCGCGCGCACATGCACACAGTTGAATAAATAATAATAATTTAAAAAAAAAAAAGAAACTTCCAAGTTGTTTACACGCATCTGAAGCTGATTATTTTCATCTCTGAGGTCTTTTCCTTCTCTATTTTATCCAGAGATGCTTCCAAAGCACATTTAGGAGTCTTTAGATTTTTTATGCTCATCTTGAGCTTGGTAATTTCATCTCTAAGACTTTCCTTCTCATTTTGTACTTTTATCCAGAGATGTTAAAAGCAACCAGCCAGCATCATTATTTTCCCTATTTTTCCTTAGATTATCAAAAGTATTATATACAGAATCACTAAACACCATACTTCTCACAACAGGTGATTCAGGACTATCCATCACCCCCACTTTTATCAGTTCTTTGATAAGTTCACTCCACGGAGTTTTCAAGATCTTCATATTCTAAGGCAGTCTTTAGTAGCTGGGAATTTCATTGTGTTGGAAAACCTGCTCCAGATAAGCTCAAGCCTACTAGAGAAATTCATCTTTATAATTCTGTTCCTCCAGAACCAATGCTGGTACCCAGTGTCTTCCACTAGGTCTCCAGGTTTGGTGGCAGTCACTTTCTTTGCCAGGCCCTTGCATCTTCCATTCTTCCCCTTCCTTCACGTTCCCTGAGGCTTTGGGGTGTCGACAGAGTCCCATCCAGGGCCAAGCACCTCAAGGTCCCTTCCTTAGGAAACAGGGTGGGGGCGATCTAGCCCCTCATGGTCCTCTAGTGCCATGAGTCCGTTTCCAGCTGCCTACTTCTCTTGGAGGCTCCCTAGCCCCTCATGGCACTCCAGTGCCATGAGTCTGTTTCTTGTTCCTTGCTCCTCATGAATTCCATGCCTAGGCATCGTGAGTTTTCCTGGGCTCCCTAGCCCCTCATGGCATTAGTGCCATGAGCTCTGTTTTATTTCTGCTTCTCATGGAGGCGCCCTAGCTCCTCATGGCACTCCACGTCTTTCTAATAAACTTTCTCTTTTCTAATAAACTTTACCTTAATTCTCAAAAAAAAAAAAAAAAAAAGGAAACAGGGTGGGCGACTCCACACAGGGACCATCTGTGCCGTGATGGCTGGGGGGAGGTGTTTTCTGGCCCTAAGTGCAAAGGCCCTGGGGCGGGACGTGCAGGGAAAAGAGCCAGTTCTTGGGGGACACTGACGTTGCTAGGCTCCGGCGGCAGATGGCGCCCTGACCTTGCGGATCCGCCTGTCCTGCCCGCGCGACCTGGTCACCGATCATCAGGACTCTCAGAGGCTCGCCGGCACATCCAGGCTGGTTGGGGAGGTTATGTGGGGAAACCCTCCATCAGAAAAATGTGTGTGTGTGTTGGGGGGCGTCCCAAAGCCTCCACCTGGGTGTGGCCAAGTGCTCTCGGCTGCCCTCCCGCCTCGCCTGCTAGAAGCCTGGCACGCAGCTGTGCGAGGCGCTTGGCCCGGGTCCCTTGTCTTCCAAGAAGGGCGCAGCGCTGTGGGAAGCGCGGGGCTTATTTTTAGAGGGTGCAGGAAACCCGCCTGGGGGGGGACAGCTGGGCCTGGGGCGCAACGCAGCCATTGGCTCCCCGCTGGGCACACGGCACCCCTAGCTGAGGAGGAGGAAAGGTCGGGGAGCCCCAAAGGAGCAAGGGCCATTGTGAGTCTTTGGAGGAGACTGCTTGAGAGGGGGGCGGTGTCCAGCTAGGCAGTGCTGTATCCACGGGCCTCTGAGCCCACTCGCTTTGGAAAGAGGCGTGTGGGGTCCACAAGGACGAAAAGGGATTTCGGTGGCCAGCAGCAAGTGTCTGTCTTCCCGGCGCTGGCTGGCGGGGCGAAGGTGGGAAGATCAGGGGTTCAGGGGCGATGTGATGCCCTGTACTGGGAAAAATACAAATCTAATCAAATCAGATTGTTACTTATTAGCGGGGATTTGGGCCAAACCTGGAGACTGGAGTTCGATTCCCGCAAGTCCACATGGGGGGAGGAGGGTACTTGACTTCTGACAGTTGACCTCTGACCTCCACCCATGTGCCATGGCTCAGGGTTCACTCTGAGAACAGAATCTCCAGACATAGAGTTGCGTCTGTGCCGCCCCCCCCTTCCCCCCAGCACCCCAAGTTCGGGGCCTCCAGGCTCTGTCTCAAGTCTTGGAGAAGTTCAGAGGGCGTGTGAGTGAGAGGGACCACTAGGCTGAAATCTCGCTAGACCCCCCCCCATGGGAGCTGAGGGACAGGTCTGAGCCAGGGCTGGGTTATGAGGGGCTTGCATTGGAATATTCTAGAATGTTCCAGTTCACCGAGACCTGGTCGTGTATCCTTCTCCAGGACCCTGGGCTATATAGCTCATGCTCAGGCCCGGGGGGTCCCTGGATTCCAACTGGCCAGGCAGCTTCCCTGGCTGACCCCCCCCCCCCCCGTGTCCAGCTTGGCGGGGCCCCCAGCCAAGTGTTTCCTGTGGTGATCCGCTCTCGCCCTGCATTTCCGGATCCAGGAAACATCCATCTTTTGTCCCGGTGGACTGGCAGCTCCTGAGTCACCCCCCTCCCTCCCAGCCAGGGGACAAGGGGAGCCAAGCACGCGTTTCCTGATCCCAGGACCATGGCAGCAGGACAGACACATCTTCCAGTTTATTGTCCTCTGTGGAGACAGACAGGGCCCCGCTATGGGTGGGGCTAGCCTGGCATTAGGGGGCCCTGCCCTTGCAGCTTTGGGGATTTGGGGTGACTTCCACCATGCATCCTTTCATTGCATCTCACCAAAACACGCTGGAAGGGTCCCCCGATCCCAGGGAATAATGCTTTTCTCAAGACAGCTTCACCAGCGGGAGGTGTTGGGGGTTCTTTTTTTTTTTTTTTAAAGATTTATTATTATTATTATTTATTCAATTGTGCGCGTGTATGTGTGTGTGTGTAGAACCACGGACGAATTCGGGAACCACCATGGATGCCTCCACCTCCTCCTTGTTTACTCTGCCCCTGGATTCACAGGCTCCTCCCTACCAGGACCAGAAGCGCAGGCCGCCCCCACTTCCGCCTGGCATCTATACGTGGGGTCTAGGATCCGAACTCAGGACCTTCCGCCTTCAAGGTGGAGGCTTAACCCCTGAGCCACCTCTCCAGCCCCGGGGGTTCTTAATTTTATTTGCTTGGAATTTGGGTTTGTGTGTGTCTGTGTGTGCATCTGTTTGTGTGCATGTGTGTCTGTGTGTGCGTATGTATGCCTATATCTGTGTGCACGCATGTGTGTGTGCATCTGTGTGCATGTCTGTATGCACATATGTGTGTCTGTGTGCATGTGTATGAACTCTGGATCGTCCTGCCCCCCCCCTCACTGCCTGTTTTCCCAGCCTGTCCCCCCCCCCCAACCTCCTCAGTTCACTGTTCTTCAGTACTTGGCCCCCAGTGGTAGCTGAAGAGGGGGGCTTCTCCAGGGCCCCGGCTCCCATAGACTTGGGAGTTTGTAGCAAGAACCAAGCAGAATGGGGGACTGTGGCAGAACCCGTCACACACCCTGGGACGAGCCCTCGTGTGCCTCCAGAGACCATTTTAATGGTCGAGAAGGTGAAGTGCCTGCTTTGTGGTTTTAATTTTTTTTTTATTTATTCAAGTGTGCATGTGTGTGCGTGTGTGTAGAATCACAGACGAATTCGGGAACCATCATGGACCTCCACCTTCTCCTTGTTTACTCTGCCCCGGGATTCACAGGCTCCGTCCTACCAGGACCAGAAACACAGGCCGCCCCTGTTTCCGGCTGGCGTCTATACAGGGGTCTAGGATCTGAACTCAGGACCTTTGGCCTGCAAGGCATAGGCTTAACCCCTGAGCCACCTCTCCAGCCCCTGTTTTGTGCTTTTAAAAGGAATCCTGGGGCCTCTGGAGGGCTCAGGTGGTGAGTGACTGCGGCCAAACCTGGTGACCTGAGTTTAATTCCCAGAACCTGCAGGGTGGACAGAGAGCTGATTCCTGATGTTGACCTCTAACCTCCCCCCACCATGCACCATGGCATGCCTGTCTCTCTCCCATAAGCAAACAAAATATTTTACATGTAAGCATGGAGCAGGCGTTGGTCACCCGCACCCCAGCTCCCCCAGTGGGAGCTGAAGGCCCGGCCCCCGAGAATAACTGGATCCTGCAGCCTTTGAAGAGTTTGGCTACATTTATTAGGAGCCACTATAAGTGGGGCTGGGGTGGGGAGTGAGAAACCTCGACTACAGAGGCCCAGAGGGACCCTCAACCCTAGGCACAGATGATGCCTCTCAAAGAGGTTCTGGAAACCCTTAAGGAGGGGGCCTGGAAACCCTCCAGGGAAGTCTGGAAACCCTCAAGGGGAGTCTGGAAATCCCCATGGGAGCTGGAGTGCAATGGCTTCCTGTTCTCACCTCCCTTGGCCCAGGCGGGGAGATAAGGAAGTCGGAGGAGTCATGAGGGAAGCCCCCCTCCCCTTAGAATGTGTGTGGGACTCCGGGTGTCTGGGCCCTGGAGGGGGCGAGGGGTGTGGGTCAGAGGGAGGAGGGGTGGGGGGGCGTTGTTGCTGGGTGGTGTGTCAGCTGCAGACAGGGTGCTGGGGCCCGGGGCTGCGGTGGGGGAGGTTCGGGTGGGGGGGCAGCCCTGTGCTGGGGGCCACCGTGGACCTGCTGCGTCCTCAGCCACTGTGGAAGGAAAAACACCTTAGAGAACACACAGATGGGGTGCCCCCCAATGGTCCCCAGCAGAGACAAGTGCCCTGAAAACCCTCTTTGCCCTGCCAGGGGCCCCCACGTCTCCCCTGGGGGTTCGGTCTGCCTCAGTACCCCCCTCCTGAGGCCATATGAAGAAGAGACTGCGGTCACAGTGGCCACAGCCCCATCTCCTTCCCTCGCACAGGTTCTGGGGGATGGTGAGGATTGGCCTTAGGGCCCCTCCTCCTCCCCAGACTTCTACAGGGGTCCCTTACTCGGGACAGAGGGGAGGGGCTCCTTGCTCTTTCTTCGGATTCTGTTTGCTCGGTTCCTGGGCTCCTCCTCCAAGCGCCTCTCTCTAGTTTGGCACTCAAACCCGCCCAGCCTCAGCTTCCCCAGCCGATGGGTGGGTCCCTGCCGGCCTCCTCCATCCACTCAGGGTCCACACCTGGAGCGCTGCCCCCCAGGTCCCAGCCCAGCCCCCCAGCTCCAGCGGCCCAACAATGCCGGAGGCTCCAGGCACCCGCCCCTCCCCCAGAGCTGGCACAAGGCCTTGGGGTCAGGGGTTGACGCGGAGACGGTTTCCTGGTGGGGGAGGAGGGGGCTGCGCTGAGTCCGCTTCCTTCCCCTCCCTTCCTTCCCTGCTCTTCCCTGGGGCTCTGGCCGCCCCAGCACTCCTCCTCCGCTGGCCCCGCGCTTCCATCTCCACCCCCCCACATATCACCCTCCTGCCCTGCGGGTCCCTCCACCTGCTCAACTTCACTGGAGCACACAAGCCATCCCAGGACCTTTGCAGAGACGCCCCTCTGCCCCACAGGCACGGGTCCCTGTGCCCCCCCCAACTCGGGCTCCTCCCTTGTTCCTGGCCAGGTCACCCCCGGTCTGGAAGATTCCAGCACTCCCAGACCCCTTCTCATCCCGAAGGTGTGACGTCATGCACGGATCGCTCCGGAATGTCAGTGTCCTGGAGAAATGCCCCAACTGCTCCTGACACTCTCTGGAGACGTGTGGGTTGGGAGGGAATCCGAACCCAGGTCCCCCTGCCTGCAGGGCGGGCACTTTGCCCCCTGAGCCACGTCCCTGACCCTCATCTTCCTCCATAAAGTCAGAGAGTTCAGGAAAAGCTACCAGGATCATAGGGGGGTGCGAGTCGCTTAGCAAGGGGTGAGCTCCCCAACGCAGGGCTGTGCGTGAAGAGGGACGGGCATCATCACCCCCTTGCCGAGCATCTGAGCCCCTCGCTCCCTGCCGGCTGTTCACACGCTTTGCTCTCCCTCCTCGGCCTCACAGGCTCTTCCCACCCCAGCCCGACCCCGCGCCCCCCAACTTTTCTGCTCCCCTCCCCAGCGTGCCCTGCGCCGCCTCACCTGGGAGGAGCCGCTGCGTTGAGAAACCGCTGGGACTCCAACACCCGCTTTTTAAAGTCTTCCAGGGCCGCGGGGTCTGTAGGAAGGAAGAAGATCTGGGTCTCACCATGAACAACCCCGCGGCTGCGCTGAGGTGTGCCAGGAGGCGCCTGGCTGTTCCCCCTTCCCAACATCACTTACCCAACGGGGGCGGCTGTTGGACCACAGGGGGTCTCACCACCGGGGGCAGCGGCGGTGACTGCGGGAAGACAGGCTGAGTCAGATGGGGGAGCAGGTCCCTGGAGCCCCAGATCCTGGTCCACGCCCTACGCTCCCCAATGGACCCCCCTGCACCCCATGTCGCCTCCAGCCCTGGCTGGGTACCCCTTAGCCTCCCATCTGACCCGGGGGGCTCCGCAGCTGAGATCCCAGAATCGGCCTCGGGACACCTTGAGGTTGCTGGGCGCTGGCGTTTATCAGAATCTCCCTGTTAACCTTTCCCAGCGCCAACTCCATACTCCTCCCGCCCGCCACCGGAGAGAGATAGTCGAGGGGCACCCTGACCCTCCCATCTTCACCAACCCCAAGGTCAAGTTCATGGGACCCTCTGAGTCAGCTCCAGAATGGGGTTCGCCGTCACCGGGGTTGAGAACACCCCAAAACCTACCAAACTCTACTTCAAGGTCACCTCCAACCCAGTGGCCTCCATACTCCACCTAACTCAAAACAGAAGTTTGGGGGAGCAGCACCCCGAAGACGGAAACCTGGGTTGTTAATAAAGCTCCCATACCCCAAAACTCAATATCCTGGTACCTAGCCCCACTGGGTGGCAGAAGGAGTGGGGGGGGGTGACTGGAGGGCAAAAGGGGGCACAGGATACAAGACCAGCTCATTTTATGCTGGCGCATGAAAATGTCAAAGAATAATAAAGGGCTGGAGAGGTGCTCGGTGAAGACTGCAGCCCACACAGAAGGTCTGAGTTCAGATTCCAAGGTCCCACATGAAAATGTCAGGCAGAAATGGCAGCGCCTGCACTTCCGGCCTGGTGATCAGAGCCTGGGAAATCTCAGAGTGAAGCAAGGAGGTAGAAGCCATCCAGGATGATTCCCAAAGTCACCCTGGGTCCTCCACGGAGACACGCGGTGCATGTGACACATAAAATTCAAAGATCATAGTTATCAAAAACAATAAAAAATGAGTTCAGCGTGACCTGCAAGTGGACCCCAGCCAGCCCTAGACCCCTCCCGGGGTCCCCCACACTCACCCGCGCCCTGAGGCAGGCATCCAGCGCGTTGCCCCGCGCGTCCAGCTGCGTGCCCAGCCTGGCCACGTCCTGCGTCCTGGCGTCCAGCTGCGCCGCCAGCACGTCCCGGTCCCCGCGCAGCACCCGCGCCACCTCCTGCGCCTGCTGCACGCGCCCCGCGCACTCAGCCCCCGCCTTGGCCAGCGCCGCATCTGCCTCCTTGCGTGCGGCCGCCTGGGCCTCGCCTGCCGCCTTCAGCTGCCGCTGTGCCTCCTGCAGCTGCCGCTGCAGCTCTGCGTTCTCGCGGCTCACGCGCTCGATGGCTGCACGCAGGCTGCGCGCCAGCTCCTGCAGCTTGGTGCTCATGATGCCAGGCAGCTGGTCGCAGGTCCGGCGCACGGCGGCCAGCTCTCCGCCCAGCATCGTGTGGTAGGGGTAACTGTCCAGGGTGCGCGGGATCACTGAGTCGCGCCACAGCTGCAGCGCCTGGGCTTCGAAACTGTCCCCGTCCAGCGCCAGGCACAGGCTGCGCAGCCGGCCCAGCTCCTCCACCGCCTGCTGCTGCTGCAGCTGCTGCTGCTCGCGGGCCAGCCCGCAGGCAGCCAGCTGCTCGTCCGCCTGCCGTCGTCCCTCCTGCAGGGTCCCCCGCTCCTTGGCGAACCCCACTTTCTCCCGGCTCAGCTCCAGCTCCAGAATCTTGGTCTTCTCGCTCAGTTTGAAGATCAGAGCTGTGGGGGGGTGTCAGGGAGGAGGGGAGGTGATGGCCGCCCTGGGAGCCCCCCTTCCCCGTGAGGGGCGTTGCTCACTTACCTTCACACGTCTTGTTGTTTTCCTTCAGCTGGTCGTGACACTGCTGCTCGCTCACAATGATGGCTGCCATGTACTGGTGGCTCTGTAAGTGGGTCATCTGGGGGCCAAGGGGAACACTCGCGGCTCAGCCCACACAGGGCTGCCCACGCCATTTGGACAGGGGGTGACATGCTGGAAAACTTCCCTGCCCTTGCAGAGCTCTTTCAAAATATTGTGTTTACTTTCAGAAGTCAATTCTCTCCTTCTACCATGGGGGTGGGCAGCTGGGGATTGAACTCAGGTCTCTTAAGTTTCTCCCAATTGCCTACCCTGCTGAGCCCTGTAGCAGACCCTCATTCCTGTAGGGCTTTATGGGAGCCTGGGGGGCCTTGGCTGATGGGACAGGGTGGTCCCTTGCCCAGCATGCAAGAGGCCCTATGAGGCCCAGAGGCTTAGGCGTTTGCCTCCACCCTCAGCTACATAGTAAGTTCTGGTCTAGCCTGGCACCAGGCCAGCACCAGGCCAGTGGGGGTGGGGGGGTGGGGGGTGGGTCTCACCGAAAGACTGTCTGACAAGGGAACTTAAGCTGAGCACACACCTGTCACCCAGGGAAGGGATATGATGAGGGAGGGTCCTGAAACACTGGGGCCCCTTGGCCTGTGCTGAGAAAGAGGTTCCTTCTCCCTCCCTCCAGGGTTCCCAATGGCTTGCTGTGTAGCCCAGGCTGGACCTCCAGCTAGTCCAGGTCCTCTAGGCTGCCTCTGAACCCAAAGCTGCCTGCCCCTGCCTCCCCCCATCGATGGGCTCTCACAGGCCAGCGCCCCGGTTTCTGGGGGTGCTGGGGATGGGGCCCAGGGAGCTGGCCCTGCCCACTGAGCCGCGCAGCCCAAGATGAATTAGAGGAACATTAGGCACAGGAAATGCCCGTGTCACGTTCTGGCCAGGAGTCCGGGAATGTCGGGGGTAGGGAGACAGTGTCAGGATTAACGTCCACCTAGTTCCTGGTGTGTGACATGTGAGGTGCTCCCTGTGGGGGGGTGCTCCCTGTGGAGGAGGGGATGCTCCCTGTGGGGGAGGGGGTGCTCCCTGTGGGGGGGAGGGGGTGCTCCCTGTGGGGGGGAGGGGGTGCTCCCTTTAGGGTGAAGGGGCCCTTTTCTGGGAGTCGTGGGCAGAGGGAACCCTGTCTCTCCTGCCCCCGGGAAAAGGGCTCCATTAGCTCCTGAGAAGCCCAAAGCAGGGTACATGCTATGGGGGGTCCTTGACACGGTCCTCAGCTGCCCCCCCACTCCTTTCTCTGATGTCAGCCCCACCCCTCAGCCCAGTACTTGGTGAACAGGATGCCACACATGACCCAGACACTGTGGGGGTGCACTTTGGATGTTTTTTGGGGTCACAGCTCTGAGGCCATCTATCTAGGGAGCCCCCCCACCCCCTGGCCTTCTCATGCCGGCCACCCGCAGTGCCATCCCACTTGGCCCTTTCTTTCTGCATCTGAATTTCGATCCACAGGGAACTCAGGCTGGGGGGAGGGGGCTGATGCAGTAGCTGATCTCGAACCCGTGACCAGCCCCCCTCCCGCTGTGGCCACAGGGGAGCACCTGCGAGTATAATTGGAGTACAATTGTGTTGTCCCTGCACAGTGTTTAACTGCAATTCCATGTGGACAGGGTTAGGGTCTGGCTGCCCCCCCCAAAGTCTGCTGGAGGTCCTGAGCAGCAAGGTGTGGCCACCCACGTCTGCCTGTTAGCCCGGGCCCCCAAGGCTGAGGAGGGAGCAGGTCAGGCGTTGATGTCCATTCGCGGCCACACAAGGCGTTGGCGGCCAGCCTGGGCTACCTGAGACCCTGTCTCAATAAAGTAAACAAAGAGGATCCCCAGAGGGCTCAGCAGGGGAGGCTACTGCGGGCAAAGCTAAAGGCCTTGAGTTCAATCCCCCATGGCGGAAGGAGAAACTTGACTTCTGAAAGTTGTTGTGCCCACTCTCTTGAGTAAACCCCCGGCTGCCCGTCGGGGGTGCCCCCGCCCCGCCCCGCTTCTCCGCTCTTCCTGGCACTGGAGGAAGCTGGCATTCATGGGCCCCCCACTCTCGGGGGGCGCCCCTTGCCCCGCTCCCCTGCTCGGCCTGGCACTGGCAGAAGCTGGCGTGTATGCGCCCCCCGCCCCCCGGGCGCCCCGCTCACCCGATCGACCTGGCACTGGCGGAAGCTGGCGTTGATGCGCTCCAGCTCGCGCCGGGCGCCCTGCAGCGTGTGCTCCGCTGCATCCCGCGCGCCCAGCGTGAGGTTGAGGCGGCGGCTGAGGTTGGCACGGGCGGCGCTCAGCCCCTGCAGTTGCGCGAAGAGCCCGTCGGCGCGGCGCTCGGTGGCGCGCAGGTGGCCCTCTGTGGCCAGGTGGGCGTTGCCATAGACCATGAAGAGCACCAGGCCGACGATGATGAGCAGCTGCACGAGCGACGCGAATAGGAAGAAGTAGCGCAGGTAGAACCAGCAGCCGCGCGCGCCCGGCGCCTCACGCGCCAACGCGCCCCGCTCCGCTGCCAGCCCCATGGTGCCCCCGCTCGCCGCTGCGCGCCCCGCGCCCCGCCGCGCTTATAAGCTTCCTTCTGGCTGCCCCCCGCTTCCCCCCGGCGTCCGGCCCCGCTTCCTCCTTCCTGGCCGAAGGAGACGGCCAAAGGGGGGCTGGGGGGGCGATACGCGGGCAGGGCGGGGCGCGGGGCGGGGCGCGGGCCGCCCGCCAACCCCATCCCCCGCCCCGGTTTCCCGCCTCGGTACCCCCAGGGCGCCTTGACCCCGGGGGAGAGAAGGGGGCAGCCGCAGGTCGTGGCGCCCCACCCGGAGGTGGTGGGATCGTCGCCGTGCGCGGCGGCCGGAAGATAAGACTGGAGACCCAAGTTTAATCTCCTTAAGCTCACGTATGGACCGAGAGCGCTGAGTGAGGAAAGTTCTTGTCTGATCTTCTCCTGTGTGTGTACTCGCTCTCGCTCTCTCTCTGTCTCCAATAAATACAAAGATTTTTTTGAAGATATTAAATCTTCTCTTGACCAATCCCCATTTTAAAAATAAAAATAATAAATGCTGTGTGTCCTGAGCACGGAGAAAAACGCGGCTCATGTCCCAGTGCGGAGCCCCACGTATTGGGGACGCCCGACCCCTCGCTGGGATGCTGGAGTGGGCTAGGGACGTTCAGGGCCAAGGGCAAAGGATTCTGGGTACACATCCCCCCAGGAGCCTGCAGGGGGCTTTCTGGGGTGACTCAACAGTAGCGCTCAATGAATGCACATGGGGCCTCAGAGAGGGCTAGTTTGTGGGGGCGTTGAAGCTAATCCCAGGTGTCATTCTACCTGGTTAAACAGGGGTTTGGGGGCGGGGCTCGGAGGGAAAGTGACAGCGCAGCATCCCCGCGAGTGCCTCAGGGTGGCTCTGTCCCCTTGGGAGAGGCTGAGGTCTTACCTGAGAACCTCCTACGCTCGGAATCGCAGCCCCCACACTTTGGGGTGCACCAGCTTGGTCAGCTCAAGGAGGAGGAGCTGGTCTTGTTTAGCTTGAACTCGGGTAATGCAAAAGTTAAGATTTCTCCATTTAAGGTAGACTTTCTCTTATTTCATTTCCCACGGTAACATCTCTACTCTAGTTTCTAAAGTAACCAAGAGAAGAAAGCTTCTGCCCCCCTGTACTGGAGGAACCCCAAGAACTGTTTGTTGTTCTTTGTTTTTCGTCTGTGGTGACCTCATTTTAAGAGTTACTATAAAAAGTGTTTGGTTACCTGGACTATGTGTTTTGTGTTTCAAAATAACAAAAGGTAGCCACATACATCAATTTTTTTTTTTCATTTTATGGGCACTTACATTCTTATTTTCGTTTTTGACTCTGTTTATCATTTGGTCTGTGCAATTAAAATTCATGTGCACATTTAAAATGAACCATTTTGATAGCATTGAAAGGCCCAAGTACGCACTGACTTAAATTCTCTACCTTGTTTGATCTTGATTTTGACGAAGCTTCACAAAAGGTGATAATTGTGTTCCTACCATCACTTTCGCAATTCCTTTAAAGATTTTTTTCCCCATGTGTTCCCAGAATAACAAAGCCGCTATAAATTTACTCGGTCCTCCAATTTCTTTTATGGAATCTTATACCAACATATCTAGGGACCAGAAAAGAATGTAATTAATTTTTGAGAAATTCATTGGAATGTCTTCATTCTCCTGCTATGTATGAGCTCCCTTTCTTGGAGAAAAAATCTGCTTTCTAATTCCATGTTCCCATGTGTTCTGCTACAACCTTGTTAACTTAATTCAGATCACATGATTTGTAAATGTTTCCATCGACATGTGTCTAATTATAGATGCTATACTATGCCTACGGGGTTTTAAGAACCATGTTGCTTCTTCATTCCATATTTAATAGTGTCTTGATATCTACTTTGAAGTTCATATTAACTTTTCTTTCAAAATTTCCAAATCAGACTCAACTCTTAATTTCTTTTAAAGATGAGAAGTACTGGGGTTGCAGAGGTGGCTCAGGGGTTAAGCCTCTGCCTTGCAGGCAGAAGGTCCTGAGTTTGGATCCCAGATCCCACGTATAGACGCCAGGTGGAAGCGGGGGCGGCCTGCGCTTCTGGTCCTGGTAGGGCGGAGCCTGTGAATCCCGGGGCAGAAGGAGGTGGAGGCGTCCATGGTGGTTCCCGATTCGTCCGTGGTTCTACACACACACACACACACACACACATGCGCGTGCACATACACACACACACACACACACACACACACACACTTGAATAAATAATAAAAAAAATAAAATAAAGATGAGAAGTACTGTTATCGCCTCGTTTAAAAGACATTGCTTGAGAGATATCTAATGTGAAAACAGCAGGGAATAAAGTAGAAGGAAGAAAATGTGAAGAAAAGATGTATGTTACTTAGAAAATGGATTACGCACAGGAGGTTTGGAGAAGGTTCGTGGGATGAGATATTTTACTTAGGAAATGTGTTAAAGTATTGTAAAGGTTTGTGGGATGCTAAGTTTTTGAGATGTGTGGGTGAGTGTCTACTTGAGGGTGGGGTTTCCCGTCTGACCTCTGCCCTTCACCATTGCCGGTGCGGTGATTCCGGATTCCGTGGGGGAAGGACACATGGGGGGCTGCAGCCCGGCCCACCCAGCTACGGCTCAGGGTTGGCCGGGTCCCCAGAGCTCTCGCCCAAGAAAGGATGGAGGCCACAAGTTCCTTCAGGGGCCAGGGGCCGGGTGGGCAGTGAGCAAGGGGGCCACGGAGAACTTGGTCAACAACCTTCAAGGTCCGGTCTGCAGTCAGTTTGCCAGCAGAGAACAGGGTTTTTCTGTTTGTTGTTTGTTTTCACATTTATTTAGTGTGTGTATAGGGTGGGCACAAGGCAGCAGGGGTGGAGGTCAGAGGTCAACTCTCAGCAGTGGGCTCCTGCCTTCCACCATGAAGGTGGTGGGGATCCAGTTCTGGTCCTGAGGCTTGCACGCAAGCCTCCACTGAGCCCTCATGTTGGCCCTCGTTTGGGTCAGTTCTGTTTCCTTTAAAACAGGGTCTCACTGGGCTGGAGAGGTGGCTCAGGGGTTAAGCCTCTGCCTTGCAGGAAGAAGGTCCTGAGTTTGGATCCTAGACCCTACGTTCGTATAGACGCCGGACGGAAGCGGGTTTCTGGTCCTGGTAGGGTGGAGCCTGTGAATCCCAGAACAGAGTAAACAAGGAGGAGGTGGAGGCGGTCCATGGTGGTTCCCGAATTCGTCCGTGGTTCTACACACACACACACACACACACACACACCACACACACACACACACATGCGCACACGCACAATTGAAAAAGTAATAAAAAAATTTAAAACAGGGTCTCAGGTAGCCCAGGTTGCTCCAGCTGGAAGGATCTAACCCCAGGCCCTTCCACTGAGTCATGCCGTCAGTCCCACAACTTTTCTTGCAAACTTACTGTTTGTTTCTGTGTGTGTGTGTGTGTCAGATGCACAAGTGTCCCGGTGGAGGACCAAGGGTGACTTGGGGAATCATCCTGGATGGCTTCACCTCCTTTTTGCTTCACTTTGGGGTTTCCAAGCTCCGCCCACCAGGGACCTGCAGGCTGCGGCCATTTTCCTCTGCTGCATTTGACCCCCCACACGGTGACATCCCACTGCGTGGAAGGCTCTGGCTGCCACCAAGGACAGGCTGTGAAATCAAATGCGGTTGGTCTCCACACTAACTGGGTGGGGGCGTAGCCAACCTGACCTTCCAGGAGTTTTCTTTGCATAAGGGCTCTGGCCAGCTCAGACCCCTAAAAATAGACTTTCTCAAAACACGCCAAGGACTTGCCCCGGGCCAAGGGCCCGTCCCGATGGGACCCTTGAGTCCACAGGAAGCTCCATGCCTAAGGCCCCTCCAGAGGTGATCAGGCTCATCCCCCCCCAACCCTTTTGCTGGATTTTTAAATAAATAAATAAAACAATCAATCAGACTTGACTTCTTTGTTTAGATGGAAACAGGGTGTGGGGGAGAGGAAGTGGGTCCTGTCACTCCAGACGGCCCAGGCGCTGGGCAAGATGGGAGGGAGGCTGGGAGAAGCGAGACAGTTCAGGAAGGTTCTAGTGTGTTTTTCCATTGTCCAAAAATTATTTCTTGGAGAGAGAGAACACAGAAAGAGGAGACAGACAGAGACACAGAGAGAGACAGAGAGACAGACAGAGACAGAGAGAGACAGAGACACAGACTGCATATTTGACACAAGCAATGTGGGCTGTGAGATTGTTGCCCCCTGGTGGCGGAACGCGGAACAGCAACGAGGTCTCCATCTGTGCTACAAGCTCAGCGACCCCCCCCCCCGCGATTCTTTCTTCATTTTTCATTTTGCTGTAGGGTCTTGATAAGTCTCCAGCCCTCCGGGACTTCTGACCAGGACCCCCCAACCTCTAGGTGGGGAAATAAAATTAAACGTTTGATTCTAGAAGTCAGCGCCACTGCGCAATTTAAAAACATGAGACTTCAGCACTGCCCCCTCAGATTCTACCCCCCACACACACACCAGGATATCAGCCAGGATCTCCTTCAGAGATTTCAAAAACAGTCTCTTCGGCCCCGTGCGCTTCAGTTTTTATTTTTTAATACATTTTTTCTTATTATTTCCGCTCATACAAACTTAATAGGTACACCAGTTCCCTCTCTCCTTCCTCCTCCCCCCCGAACCCCCTGCTCCCCCTCCCCTCACCCTTCCCTCCCCATCCCCCAGTGCCTCCCCAGTTTTTATTTTATTTAATGTTCTCAGATCAGTCTCTGGACTTTTACTTTCATAGATTATGTAGATCTGTCCTTGTTCCCTTCCCACACATATTTTAGGGTTCTCCTTCCACCATCTGGGCCCTGGGGAATCAAACTCAAGGGCTCAGGCTTGGCTGCAAGCGCCGTTTACCTGCTGATCTATCTTACCAGCCCTTTCTTGCCTTTTTACTGGTTGCATAGTATTCCACTCCAGCAAAGCAGTCACTGACTCCTTCAAACCCTGGTCCACCTCCCACTAACTGCTTCTTCCCTGGTTTATTCTGTAACTGTTTCCCACATGGATACAATATATCTTGATCATAGCTGACTCTCCCAGCTACTATTCCGTTTTAAATGTATCTGTGTTCCCTGAATCTGGGTGTCCAGAGGCGCCCCGGCAAGTTGCCAATGGCCAGCCACACATTGAAGAAAAATGACCCTCTCTGCCCATCTTCCAGGATGCTCCTGGTGAGGAGCAGGTGACAGTGCTTTGCGGGTTTAAGTCCCAGGACTGGGCTTGGGGAGAATCATGGGGGGGAGGTGCAGTCTTGCCCTAGAACCGATAGTATCTGGGTCATTTCCTGCACACACAAATGCAGTTGTAGAAAAATCCCCTGAGGCCAGAGGGAGGGGCAAAACCTGAATAGGAAAATTTCATTTTGTCAAATTCTTTTTTTTTTTTTAATTTTTTATTTATTCAATTGTGTGTGCATGCGTGTGTGTGTGTGTGTGTGTGTGTGTGTGTGTGTGTGTGTGTAGAACCACGGGCGAATACGGGAACCACCATGGACGCCTCCACCTCCTCCTTGTTTACTCTGCCCCGGGATTCACAGGCTCCGCCCTACCAGGACCAGAAACGCAGGCCGCCCCCGCTTCCGCCCGGCGTCTATACATGGGGTCTAGGATCCGAACTCGGGACCTTCCGCCTGCAAGGCAGAGGCTTAACCCCTGAGCCACCTCTCCAGCCCCTCATTTTGTCAAATTCTTGACAGTTTCCCTCCCACACGACTAAGTCACACGGGGTGCGCTGCAATGTGCAGTCCTCCCTCTTCCTGCCTCTGTCTCCAAATTTCTGAGATTATAAGCTACACTGTGTGTATCGCTTCTCGGCCTTTTGGCTAAGATCAAGTGTAAGCTACACTGTGTGAACCCCGCTCCCTCCCCCCATGTACTGTACATACTTGATAGATTAATATACAGCTATTAAAAGTCATGGACCTCAGGAGGAAGCAGGGACAGACTTTGGAAACCTCACATCTGGTGCAGTGAATCACCAGATAGAAGCCACACAACTGTTTCCTGGGTGTGCTAGGATATGAAATTAAGAGGGAATCAGTTTAATCCAACAAAGATTTTCGCGGGGCTGGGGGCGTGGCTGTGTGACAGAGTCTTGCCCAGCATGCTTCAGGCACTGTCCCCAGCACTGAACACAGAAAAAAAAAAATAGAATGGGTCATTACTTTTATGTTTTCCCAACTTTAAGAGTTTATTGGGCTGGTGAGAGGGCTCAGTGCATGAGGTGACTGCAGGAAAATCTGGAGACCCGAGTTCAATCCCATGGTGGATGGAGAGACGAGACTTCTAAAAGTTGTCCTCTGACCTCCACTTGTGCACCATGGCGAGCGTATTCTCTCTCTCTCTCTCTTTCTCTTTCTCTCTCATAAATAGAGTTTTCATTGAAAAATAATCGTTTATTAGGTGCACAGGCTGGGGACTGGAGTGTAACTAGGGTTCCATCTGCCTGACATGAAGATTGTTCAGGAAGAAATGCTTGTGGCCCCAGCAGGCAGTGTGCTGGCCCAGAATGTGGGCAGGCCCTGGGCGTGGTGGGGTCCCAGGAGCTGAGAATGTGGGGTACACCTGTTACCCCACCAATGCGGAGGCAGAAGCCAGAGGATCAGGATTCCAAGGCCAGCCTGAGCTATGTGAGACTGAGGAGGGAGGGGGAGGAGGGAGAGGGGAGGAGGGAGGAAATCACTATAGTTCTGAGCTGCAAAGAGCAGACACATTCACACCCTTTCTGTTCATTCCCCACGTTTCCTTTGTGACTTGGGGCACTGCCCAGGGTCCCCAGAAGTGTCCCCCTGCAGGCGCTGCACCCTCTCCGAGGTTCCCCCACATCTGAACACCCAGGCACACATGCGGCTGCGGCCCTTGGGCGCGGGTGTCTGTCCTTCTTTCCGCCCTCTGCTACGCGACACCCTCGGAGGGGAGGTGGCGCCACGGGGCTCACACGGGCCTCGGTTTCCCCACTTGTCCACAAGAGGCTCCAGGCTTCTCCCTGTGGCCATGACGTCTGCGTTCCAGGGTGTGTGTATGTGGTCAGAGGTTCCTGCCCTACTGGGGATCCGACCCCTGCAGACCAAGCCTCGGGGGTCTCCTGCAGCCCTTAGTGGCCCCAGTCCTGGAGCGCGACCCTGAGCGGGGTCCCGGGCGAGACCCTCTTCTCTGGAGGTTCAGCTCTGCTTCCAGGACGTAACTGTAGGAAATGTAGGGGCTGACATCACCATGATCCACCTTGGGCTCCTGCCCCTGGAACCCTGCCCTCCTCCCAGGTCCTGTGGACCCCCTCTTGACGTCTCAAGGACCCCCCTCCCCCGGGGCTCTCCATCTCCCCGGGAATCGGGCCCCAAACCATCCTCCAAACACTTCGTCCCTCTTTCTTTGACACCACCACCGCCTTGTGAACCTTGGGGATCTCTGGCTGCCCCCCAAGTGTCTCATCCAAATCTGGGGACCCCCCGCAGAAGCCCGCCGCCCTCACCATCTTCCTAAAACCCCGCCCATGTGGCCACGCCCTCCCATCACCACCCATGGGGACCCCGCCCTCCATAAACCACTTCCCAAATTCTGAGTGGCCGAAAGAGCAAGGCCCCGCACAGCCATTGGCCAGACTCCCCGTCTGTCCGCCCGCGGCCCGCCCCTCACTCACGCACGCTCCCGCAGCGCCCCTTCCCGGGCAGCGCAGGCATCGCCCTTCGCCCGCACAGCGTCGGCGTGTCGCTGAGTCTCCTGCAGCCTCCTCGCCGCCTCCGCCAGCGCCGCCTCTTCGCCCGCCAGGGCGTCTGCCGGGGTGGGGGCGTCAGGGCACGTGGGGGCGCGGGGCTCCCCGCTGGGGTCTTATGCCAACGGTGCACGAGCACAATTTTTTCCCTTAATTGTTTTTGGATTCATAGCCTCATGTAGCCCAGGCTGATGCAAATCTATGTAGCCGAGGTTAGCCCTGAGCATCCGCCCACTTCCACCTCCCAAGTGCTGGGGCGACAGGCCTGCACACCCAGGACCCCGACCCCGCTTCCCCAGTCCTGCACACCTGTCAGCGCTGCATTTTCCTGTTCCAGCTGCATGCCTCGGGCCTTGGCCTCCCCCGCCTGGGTCTTCAAGGTCTTTAGCTGAGACTGAAGTCGGTTCTGCAGACACAGAGGGCGGTGTGTGTGTGGGCGGGAGCCCGTAACCCCTGGTCTAAGGACAGGGACCCAACCTGGACCAGCTGTGTCCCCCAGCGAACTTCTAGCCAGCTAGCTCAGCCGTGTGGCTTGATGTGGAGGGAGGAGCCCACCCCGGCTGCTGACCCCCACCCTTGGCAGTAGAAGCGGCTTAGCCCCGACCCCCACCGCGTGTACCTGCATGTGGCCGATAAAATCACGACCAAACGGCTTAGGGGAGCAAAGCGTTTTATGTCCTGTTACAATTCTCGGTCATAGTTCATAGTCCAGCTTGGCAGGAGGGTCCCCACCAACACCAGCCTCAAGGGAACTGGCCACACTAGACTCATTGCTGACAGGGGGCAAACCTCATGACTGCCCGTCTCTCCAAGGATGCTGAAGAAGACCACGCCCTGAATCAGCTCTTTCCATCTTACCCACCTTCCCTGGGAATGGATGGTCCCACCTACCATGGGTGAGCCTTCCCACGTCAATCAGACAATATGCTTGCAGGCTTGCTCAGGGATTAACCCAGCTACTAACTCTTCACAGATGCGCCCAAAGCTCTGTCTTCGATTGACAAGTTGACACCTTTATGCATAACTGGCACAGTCCCCAAACTGCAGCTGGGATTCGCTGCCTGGGGAGCTGTCTGCCCAGCAAGGTCCGCCCCTCTCTCAGCCGTCCTATGCAATTGGGGTGGCCAGTTCCCCCCGGCCCTTGGTGCTGGGGTGGGCTCTCCTGCCAAGCTAGATTAAGAACTGTAAGGGAGAATCGGAAGAATGAACCCTCATGTTTCTCTAAGCTGTTCGGTCTCAGTTTATTGGCCACACGCAGGCGCTGCGACAGAGCTACACCCCTGCTGGTTCTCCTCTGCCTAGGTTTGCTGGCGCGATTCATCCGCGGCCGGGAGAGGACGCAAGATGTCAGCTCACTGGCAATTTTCAAATGCAGATGTCAGTCGGTCTCGGTGGCCCCTCTCCCCCAGCATAGGGAAGGTAAAGCTGGGAAAAGGAGGTGCCTTTACAGGATGGCTGAAAAGGCGAATTGAGACCGACCCTGTCTCAAAACAAGAAACAGCAATGAGAGGACCGCGGGCGACCCGGAGACCTGACTGGATCCCTGGGAGCCCACATGGTGGAGAGCTCAGAGGGAGAGTGACAGCCCGGCATCCCCAGTGAGGGCTGGAGGTAAAAGAACAAATGTCAGAAGTCAGTTCTGTCCTTCTACCATGTGGGTTTCCAGGGATCGAACTCGGGTCGCCTGGCTTTGCACAAGCCTCTTTATCCGCTGAGCCTTCTCTCCAGCCCAGTGACTGGGTTTGCACTTTACTCTGTCAGGCTCTGGGGTCAGGAGAGTTGAGTCTGACAGCTGGGGAGTTGGTTCAGGGATTGAAGCCTTGCAAATAAAAGGACCTGAGTTCAAATCCCCAGATCCCAAGTAAAAATGCCCGTGGAAATGGGGGTATCCAGTAATTCCAGCACACACCCACACCCACACGCAAAAAATAAAGTCAGGATGGGGGGGAGTGCCCCAGGAAAAGGGAGGTCCGTCTGTTCCATAGGCCAGGCCAACTTTAGCTTCCTAATTACAGGTGATAAAACTGTCAGGCTCTCAAAATAGGATCCTGGGGCCAGACCCCTGAGGGACCCAAAGCAAACTTCCATCTTGCTCCCCAAGGCACCCACGGTGGGGTCCAGCGTCCGGGGCTCCCTCACACCCTGTGTGGACCATAGCGAGACCCAGCATGGACAGGGTAGATGTTGCAAGGACTGGGCGGAGGGTGGGGGGTGATGCCACCGGCATCTCTTCTCCTGGGGTGGATGAGTTGGGGGATCCGAGGTCCTGGGAGCCGGGGAGCAAGCTCTCTCCACCGTCCCCCCAAACATTCTGGGGTTCGTGGTCCTACCTGGCGGGCCTCGCAGGACTTGAACGCTGCGTCTAGCTCACCCTGTGCGCGCTCCAGCTTCCGCCCCAGGGCGGCCTCCCTGCCCTGCGACTCGGCCAGCCGGAGCCGCAGCTCGTTGACTTCGGGCGGCGGGTGGGGCGGCGGCGCCGTGGCGTTGTCTGTGGCATTGGCCGCGGGTTCTGGGCAGCGGGGCCGCTGGGCCGTCGAGGCTGCCAGGTTCCAGGCCATCAGCGCCCCCCCGGCCGCCGCGGCTGCCAGGAATACGGCGGCCCCGCACAGCGCTAGCAGCTGCCACGCGCGCCCCGGCTCCGGCCCTGGCTGCGGCTCAGCCATGGCGCCCTGCCACTCTGTAATTGGCGGCTGGAGGTGCGCGGGTCACCTCACAGTCCCGCCCCGCGCTGCCCGCCTGCTCGGGGGAGGGGTTGGCACCCCGCCGAGCCCCAAGACACCCTGGGGAGGGGGTAGTCCCGGTGTCCTCTCCTGCTGTGGTCCCTGCACACGGTCCCCCTGCGTCAGTTTACCTGAGGAAATGGGGGCGCTCCTGGCCTGGCAGGACAATGTACTCGGTGGATCCAGCTCCAGAAGAGCCAAGAATCTGGTCACAGACTCAGGAAGATGGAGGGCTCCCCATTCTGTCAGTGGGGAAGCCCAGGAGGGACTGCGCCGGCCCCACTTGTGCTCAGGACGGCGAGTTTCAGTCGCATGTGCGCTGCAGTGACGCCAGGAGGACCAGAGCGGTCGCCCGCCGCTCCTGTGCCACCTCCGCTCCACCGCTAGAGGGAGGCCGCTAGGGGGGATTGAATGGATCCCCCACACCCCAGCTCCCCCTGCTCCCTCTCCTCCTTCTTCTCCTCCTTCCCATCCCGTTTCGGGGGGCAGTGTCTGAGTGGCCCCCATCCCTGTGCCACAGTCCCAAGCAGAGAGTAAGAAGTGGGAGCACACGGCTAAGGCAGGAGGTCGCGAGTTCGACGTCAGCCGCTGCCCCCTACCCTCTTCGCGGTCCTCCATGTCCCAGGCCCAGGACGGATCTGCTTGAGGAACGCGGGGGAGGGGGGGACACGAGCTGCCTGAGGTCACCAAGGAGCGCCCCCATTTCCTCAGGTAAACTGAGGCAGGGGGACCGTGTGCAGGGACCACAGCAGGAGAGGACACCGGGACTCCCCCCTCCCCAGGGTGTCTTGGGGCTCAGCGGGGTGCCAACCCCTCCCCACCAGTGGATTTTTCTGGGAAGGGCTGCGAATGTCCCACAAAGCCTCTGGGTCCGAGACAGCCCCCCACACGAGCCCCAGGCCGCAACGCTTGGGGTTCTGGGAGGCCCCTGAGGGCGGAAGTTTCCCGAGGTGGCTCCACTGATCAGGGGACATCGGCAATGACAGAAGCTGCAAAGTCCTCTGCAGACGGGCATCGAATCCCAGGGGTTCAGCTGCCTCACCTAGGCCTAATGTCACTATTAGGGCGGGGCTCAGAGGGAGAGTGACAGCTCAGAGACAGGCCTGGCTGGGCCTTGGACTTCATCCTCAAGAACACCCCAGTTATAGGATTGAGCGCGCCCCTTTATGCCCATCGGAAGGGGAGGAGGCGCCCGGCCAGTGGCAGGAGGGTGGGGGATGGAGTGACGCCCAGAGACCCTGTGGGAAGCTCGCCGGGACGGGTGTATGGGGTTGGGGCGATGCGCACAGGCACCGATGCCTGCAGTGGTCCAGGGAACCTATGACAGGGATCCGGGGCTCCAGAAGATGACGAGTCGGTGGGGGTCGAGGTGCCTTAAAATCCTGGAGCTCGATCTTTGGACACAGTGGTGCTGGCAGGAAGCGTGGTGGCCTGTGGCGGATTCCAGAAGGACGCACAGGAAGAAGATAACACAGGAAGGACAGGGGTGGGGAGTCCAGAAACCTGAAGAAGCTTCGGTCCAGATTTCCACTCATGCATGGACCAGCAGAGAGCATGGGTTCCCCGTGCGGGGCACTGCAGCATGAATATGAGTGCGAGGGGTGACAGGCAGCTGGGCCTGGAGGTCACGCAGACCTGAGGGTCAATGCCAAGGCACAGCAGCTGGGGAAGCAGCTGGGGGGCCCTATCTTCGAGGCTGCACCTCAGTTTACTCTGAGGCTACGTGATTTCTAAGGTGGGAGCAATGAGCCCCGGCCAAGGACTGTGACTCCTGTAGACCCCAGTAGAAATGGGACTCAGGCGGCAGGGGACGGGGCGCCCCTCTCGGCCTGATCCAAACCAAACCCCAAGGAGCCAACAATCTCGAAGGCTCCCCCTGTAACACTAACACGAAGCTTGTCTTGTTCCCCAGAAAACAAGGCTTTTATTGGGAACCACGTGAGCGTGAGAACAGGTGCCTCACCCCCACCCTTCCTAGGGACTTAGGGCTGCAGAGCGAGGGGCTAGGGGTCCCCTCAGTGGACTGGCCGTCCTCCCGGGAAGCCGAGGCTCTCTATACTCCGGAGGGCTCCCCACTCTGGGAGGGGGAACCGTTGAAGCCAAAAGGCGCCAGCGCGCGGGTGCGGGGGAAACCTGGGAGGGTAAGAGATGCAAGGTGGGGAGACGGCCCTGCCTACAGTCCCCTCAGGCCCCGCCTACCGTCCCCTCAGGCCCCGCCCACCGAACCCACCTCTCCTCCTGGGCTGGGTCTCTCCTCTTAAACTATAGGGACCTCCACCCACACCCCGCGCCCCGTCCAGCTCCCCTCTATCCCCGCAGCTCCTTCCTGCCTGTCTTGGGGTCCCCGCCACCAACTCACCTGCGAGGTGCGTCCTCAGAGTAGGCGGCTCAGGAGCAGCAGCGCAGCCACCATGCAGAGGCCGGAGGGGCCGGGGACGCCCGCGGCGCTGAATAGAGACCACCAGCTGCCTCTGCTGCTGTCCCTGGAACGCCTTTTCCTTCCTGCGGGGAACCCAGCCCCGTCCCCGCCGGCTGTCACTCACCCTGAGCCTTGCCCCCAACTCTATTTTACTTCTGGGTTGAATCAGGGTCTCCTTGAGTCTCCCAGGCTGTCTTGAACGCCGAGGAAGCCCAGGCTAGCCCTGAACAGACAGCCATCCAGCCTCGGCCTCTGGGGAGCTAAGGTCAGGCGCCTGCAAGCCCGTCTGGATCAATCTCAAGGACTTCCCAGCCACCTCCAGCCACCCAGGTTCCTTCACAGCACTGGGGTGGGGCATGCGGTCACCCAGCGGGGTGTGGTCGAGGATCAAGCTCCCTCTTGGGATATGCCCTGTACCCCTGAGGCAGGATGGGACTCCTGAGCCGAGTGGGCTCCAAGTCCTGAGGCCGGAACAGTCTGGGGCGCTGAGGGTTTCTCACCTCAACTCTTCCAATTCCTCCTCGGCGCTTTGCAGGGTCTGTTTCAACTGTGTGATCTCTCCTGGGATTGGGGGGTTACCGAATCAGGAGCGGGCCCCACGCCTCCTGCGCACCCCTCCAGCGCCTCCCCTGTAGTCCCCTCAGCTCACTCTCTATTTTTTGGATTCGCACCCTCTGCTCCAGGTCCTGGGATTGAAGCTTCTCCAGCGCGACTCGCTGGTTGGTCTGAGGAAGCACAGCGTGGGAAAGAAGGGCTCATCTGTGGTGCTGCTGCCCCGTAAACGGGCCTTTTCCCAAAATGGGAGTTTCAAGGCTCCCCCTACCCAGCTCTCCATAGTCACACCCCAGGAGATTCCAGATTTCCAAATGTTCTATCTTCCTGCCCCAGGAAGCTGAACGAGCCTGTCCCTAACTCAGGAGCAGGGTAGGGGGGCGGGGGCTGTGGACTCTGCTGGGAAGACCACTGGGAGTTTCAAGACCCCTCCCAGGAATAAGCCAAGCTGTGTTCGAGAGTTGCGCCACAGGGTTCTTCTTCGGTGAAGCCCCAGGTTATGCCCAAGGCAGATAAACAGGCAGTTTCAAGTTCCCCCCTCCCTCTGCCCCATGCTTCCCCCCCACACACAGACCAGCCTCCCAGCAAACATTTCCAGACTCTTCCAAGGCCCCGGGATCACAGGGTCACTGTGGGAGGCCGCGGTGGCAGTTTCATGGCCTCCCGCGGGCCTGGCTAGGGAGGGTTTCCAGCGCCCCTGGGGCGTCTCCCCAGGCTCACCACAGTGGCGTTGCAGGCGCGGGCCTGGGTCTCCATCTGCAGCAGCGCGTCTTGGGCACCACTCAGCTCTGCCCGCAGCTGGCGGGTGACATTGTGCCAGCCGCCCTGGGCGGACGGCCCCTCGCTGAGGCCCCTCAGGCTGGTGACCAAGACAGCGACCAGGAGTCCCAGGACCACCACCGCGAGGAGGACCCTCAGTCCCAGCCGCAGCCGCAGCCGGGACCCCCCGGAGTCACCCTTCCAGCGCTCGTCCACGGGCGCCGATGCGTAGAAAGATGTGGGCGCCATCGGGGTTCCCTCCAGCCGCCCCGAAGCCAACCTGCCGGAGAGTTCCCCCCGGGCGCTGGAACTTTCTGCGGCCCCGCCCCCTCGTTAGCATAAAGCCCTTTCCCCCCAGCATAGCGGTTTTCCCAGGCCAATGGGCAACTTCCAGAAGGCTCTGGGTGGGGAAGCTGGAATGCAACCTTAATGGACGGCGCAGCAACAGCTTTTTAGGTTTCAGTTTCCTGGAAGGAACCTGAGGTAGTTGGCGGGGGGGGGGGGGGGGGGGGGGGGGGGGGGGGGGGGGGGGGGAATGTGTGTGTGGGGCAGGGGATCTCCATTCTTTCTCTCAGGAAAGGGAAGTTTCCGGAAGCCCCTGGCCGGCCACTCATGGTCGCTGGGGTCCCCGGTGCTGGGAGGTGGGGGAAGAGGGATGCTGGTCAGTTAACTTGTAAACAGAGGGCAGGGGTGGCCCTGGGGACGCTGAGCTCCCCTCTGGCTGCGATGGGTCAGGGTCGCTCTGGACACTATCAAATGCAGATGTTTATTGAAGCCACATCTGGCCGCAGCCTGGGGGCAACAGCCAGGGACCCTAGCGGCCCATTAACACCCCTGAGCAAAAGCCGAGATCAGCAGTTATTTTGCAACCACTGAAAAAGTAGCAAGCAGTTTTCTCCGGAGTTCGAATCCAGGTTTTCTTTGGAAAGTAGTTTGTTAGAAAAACCTAAGATCTGCCAACACCATCAGGAAACACTTTCCTCTAGAGCTTGTTGGAGAAGCTGCGTCATAGGGGTCCACCCCACTCACTGGGGGGCAGCAGGAGCCGCTGACTTGCAGGGACACGATCAGGGCAGCCCTCCAGCAAAATCTCTGGAATATCTGCTGGTGGCAAATTCTAAGAAAATCAATTAAAGGTCTAAAGCCGAGTTCATGTAAAGTTTATGAAATAGAAGGTTCCAGATATGCAAGATACTCAAGTTAGGGCCGAAGTAATATAGGACTTTGCATGACCTGTGCAATGACTGACATATCATTGACCCCCCCCCCAAAGTCTAGCATGGATCACAGGCACTAGGATCCTTAGAGGTAAGGGATTAACAGCCACAATAGTGTTCCTATACCAAAGAGGAACACAAGAAAGAACTTTAGGCAATGCTACTGAGTCCTTACATCTCATCAGAGAGGAGGACCCAGAGGGAAGTTTGACATGCACAGTAAAGGATGCTCCAGGAATGGGGGGGGGGGAGCACTGGAAGAAAGGGAGGGGGGAAAGGAAGGGGAAAAGGGGGGAGGGAGCAAGGAGATCCAGGGAGGGGTGGAGAGAGGGAGGGGGCTGGGGTACCTATTAAGTTTGTATGGGTATACAGAAACTAATAAAGTATTCTCTAAATAATGAAAAATAAAAGTTTGTATGGGTGGAAAAAAAATATATATAAAGAAATAGGTTTGAGAGTGGCCAGATTCCCCCCCATTCTCCCACCTTCATGCCCTGCGTCCGTCTTTCTAGACAGTTCCTCAGCCCCCAAGAAATAATGTTGGACAATGGAAGCATCTCAGCGTCCAGGGGGGGGGGGCTGGATGGTCCCCCATGGGCTGAGGTGAAGTCTTACAATCTTATTTTAATATTTGAACGAGATCGGATGGAAGGCCTGGGCTTATTTATGGCCTCCTGACAGGGAGACCTAGCACAGAATTCTCTCCAGTGTATGCAGTTGGCGTCAATGCCTGCACAAACCCACTGGCTGGAGGGTGTGGGGGACTAGCATACACACTTCCATGTGACCAGAGGCGGCTGGGAGTGATTGACACCTGTCCTGGGGAGTCAGAGGCCAGACGCTGCAGAGTGAGTCCAGCCTGGGCTAGGTGAACAGCTTCTCAGCCTCTAATCCTGAAAGAAAGGGGAAAAAAAAATAGGTGAGAGGGTACAAGAAGGAACTTGGGGAGCCCCGTGGGGGCGGGGAGAATCCTAGGCGCCAAAGACTTCCTGAGCTTTGGGATTAAAGATAACGCCAGGCTGAAAGCCAACAGGAAGGCGTGGGTAGGCTCAGAGGCCCAGGGTCCCCCACATCGTCCCCCTACCCCCCAAGCCCCAGAAGGATCCCCCCCAATAGCCGCTGAGAGCCCCAGAGTCCATGCTGGGAAATCGGGATGGAAAGGAAGCTGATTTCCCCCTCTCCTGCCTCACAATGTGGAGGGTCCTGCAGGGATTTGTGGGAGCAAACAGAAGCCTTTGCAGACCTCCAAACACTAGCCTGCACACTGGCCCCGAGAGGCTCAAACTCCACGTGGACAGAGCGAAAGTTTCTCCCAAGGGAGGCGGGTCACTGACAGGAAAATGGGGAATCAGAGGTCACCTCACTCCTCCTCTCCCCTCTCTGCACCCCCCCCCAGAGCCCAGGCTGGTCTTCAGTGCTCAGGCAGACGTGATGGCCTTGGGGCGCCCTGGGAGATGGAGGCAGGCAGGTTAGGGGTTCTCAAGGCCAGGCTGAGCCACGTGACACCCACAGCCTCAGAGAACAAAAACAAGGGGGGAAGACATTCGGGTTAAAGCCTCTACCTGGAAGACAAAGAACCTATATTCAGCACTTTCTGCCTACAAGGCAGTCTTTTTTTTTTTAATTTTTTTATTATTTACTCAATTGTGCATGTATGCATGTGTGTGTATGTGTGTGTGTGTGTGTGTGTGTGTGTGTGTGTGTGTGTGTGTGTGTGTGTGTGTGTGTGTGTGTAGCACCATGGACGAATTCGGGAACCACCATGGACCGCCTCAACCTCCTTCCTCCTTGCTTACTCTGCCCCGGAATTCACAGACTCCCCCCTACCAGGACCAGAAACTCAAGCCGCCTCCACTTCCTCCCTGGCGTCTATACATGGGGTCTAGGAGCCGAACTCAGGACCTTCCTCCTGCAAGGCAGAGGCCTAACCCCTGAACCACCTCTCCAGCCCCAAGGCAGAGTCTTAAACCCTGAGCCATCTCTCCTACCCCACATCAATGTTTATATGCCTTAAAAAAATCCCACAACCAGGCTGGAGTGATGGTTCAAGGGCTAAGGCTCTTCTGCCTTGAAGGCATAAGGTCCTGAGTTCGGATTCTAAGTCTCACATAAAAACACCGTAAGTGTCTGGGCTGCACTTCCTTCTCTGGAAGGCGGAGTTTGGAAAATTTAACAGTGAAGCAAAGAGACACACTATTAAAAAAATAATTCCACAGCCAGGAAAGATTTCACGCTTCCTGCCCGTGTTTTTGTTTTCCTTTAGAACAAGATCTCATGTAGCCTAGATTGGCCTCGAACCCGCGGTCTCCGGCCTCGCTGAGCTGACAGCGCTCCGCCACGCTCTCTTCCCCCTCCAAAGCCCAGGACACGTCTCCAGAGCGAGGCTGATGCCGCAGGACATTTTGGGCAATGGAGTCTTGAACGCCCGCTGCTCCGTCCAGCCTTCTGAGACCCGGATTTCCCAGGGGGAAATTGCAGGGCGGGAGAAAACTCGCAACCTGTTTCCCCGTCTCTAATGCAGGAAGCACCCGGGGCTTGGCCCCAGGGTCTCACGTCACCACTCGGGATCCTGCTGTACACGCTCTACCAGCACCGCAACCCTCACACTCTCGCAGAGTTTTCCGGAAGATGTAGTTAGGCTCCTGCGATCTTGTGATCTACCCGCTCCGCGTACATTGCGGCCTCGCAATGCCTTCTGGGAGTTGTAGTCAGGTCCCCGCCAGAAATAGGGACCCGCGACGAGGCTCTTCCGTTCCCTCAGAGCCTTCTGGGAGTTGTAGTTAGGCTCTTCCCGGAGCCAGGAAACACGCGCTCTTCCCGCGCCGCGGCCACCGCGCTCTCGCAGAGCCTGCTGGGAGTTGTAGTCCCCTTCCCGCCGGAGCCAGCGATCGGGAAACTACCGGGAACTCCGAGGGCGGCCGCCCTTCCGCGCTCGACTCCGAGGACCATGGATCCCGGGCCGGGGTCCGACGCGGCGCCCCTGTCAGGCCTGGCTTGGTCGTCGGCCTCCGCGCCCCCGCCGCGGGGATTCAGCGCGGTGAGGGGAACGGGACGGGAGCACCGCGGCTGGACAGGGGAAGGACGGAGACTGGACGGGAGGACGGGGCGCTGAGCCGGGAGGCGGCGCAGGGAGGCGGCGGTGGGGCTACCGCGTCCGACGTCCCGGTCCTTCCTCAGCTCGCCTGTACCGTCGAGGGCGCCCCCGCCAACTTTGGCAAGAGCTTCGCACAGAAGTCGGGCTACTTCCTGTGCCTGAGCCAGCTGGGCGGCCTGCAGGTGAGCGGGGGTCCCGCCGGGCTCCGCAGAGGGCCCCGCGCCGTGCGCACCGCTGACCCGCGTTCCTACCGGACAGAATCCCCAGGACAATGTGGTGGTGGACATCCAGGTGATCGCGGACAGGAGCGCGCTGCCTCCCGGCTTCTCCCCTGTCACTGACCCGCTGGACGCCAGTAAGATCGTAGGAGGGACCTACGGGAAACGGGGGGCAGGACCAGCCGGCCGCGCGCTATCCCGAGTGTCAAAGTGGGGCGGATGGGGTGGGGGCGGCGCACACCGGTCATCCCCGCACTCGGGAGGTGCAGGCAGCAGGATCAGCTCAGGGTCCTCCTGGGCTGCGAGACCTCAAGTTTTATTTGACACTAAAACCTGCAGATCACAGTGGAGCTAGGACGGGACACGGGGGCGCGAGGAGGGAGCTGGAGTGCCACTCCATCGCCCCCCTCCCCCGGGACCGTTCCTGGGTCTCCCACAGAGGTCCCGTCCCTGCGGTTTCAGCCCCCCAAGCCTGGACACGCCCGTCCCCCTGCCCACTTCGAGGCACGGGCCTGTCCCCTTGCTCAGCTTGGGGCTCGCAAGTGTCCCCCTCTCCTCCCCAGAGGCGTCGGTGTCCAAGAAGAAACGCATGTGTGTGAAGCTGATGGCGCTGGGCGCTGCCGACACGGCCGTGTTTGACGTGAAGCTGAGTGCGAAAACCAAGACGGTGTCCGGATACCTGCGCGTGGGGTACGCGTGGGGTACGCGGGGCGCGTGGGGTACACGGGGCACGTGGGGTACACGGGGCTGGTCGCGGTCTGCATGAGCCTCTGTCTCCCAGGAGCCATCCCATCCTCACCCCTCCAAACCTCCAAACCTCACCTCTGAGATGTGGCACATTAGGTCACTGGGAGGAGCCAGCTGGTGGACAGAATCAACCTGTGGGCGGGTCTGGTGGGTGGAGCCAAGGATGTGAGCATGGCTTTAGTGGGAGGGGCCGAGTGTCCTTTTCTGAGTCAGTGGGCGTGTCTAGTGGGTGGAGTCGACACTTGGGCATGTGCAGGTGGGCTGGGCTAGGCAGGGCCAGCAATGGGCCAGTCCATCAAGTGGGTGTGTCTGGTGGGGCTAGGGGACACACAGGACCAGTGGCCTGGTGGCCTGGGACGCTTGTCAGCTCCCCCCCCCCACAGGGACATGGGGGGCTTCGCCATCTGGTGCAGGAAGGCAGAGGCGCCCAGGCCCGTGCCCAAGCCCTGTGCGCTCAGCCGTGACTTGCGAGGCCTGTCGCTAGAGTCTCCGGGGTGAGTGGGGATCCCCAGCGGGTGGGGGGTGGGGAGGGGAAGGCCACTGCGGGCCAGGCGTGGGGGGGGCACTGGTCAGCCTGACCGCCCCCCACATCCCCAGCTGCGGCAGCTTCCCAGAGCGGACAGTGTCCCGCCTGGGCTCACGGGCGACCACGCTGCGCCGCAACGACTCCATCTATGAGGCGTCCAGTCTCTATGGCATCTCGGGTGAGAAGGGGGGGGACCAAGGCCAGGCGCGGGGGGCTCCTGGAGACATTTCTTCTTGGGGGGCTGGTGGTGAAGGGGGGCCTCGTGCAGGCCCCCTTTGCGCCCCTCAGGATCTTTCTCAGCTTCCCAACTCTCCAAACAGCCATGGATGGGGTTTCTTTCATGCTGCACCCACGATTTGAAGGCAAGAGCTGCAGTCCTCTGGTGAGTTGGCTCTTGGGATGCTGGGCCAAGCGGCCATGGCCGGGGAGGGGCAGGGTGGAGGCCAGGAGGTCCTCGAACCGCAGGCAGTCAGAGGCCAGAAGTGGGGTGCATGGCCACAGTAACTTTGGCAGTCCATTCTGAGGACACGTGGGCCGTGGAGGCAGGAGGACCCAGCGTTCAAGGCTAGCCTTGGCTACATGAGATTCTGCACCCACACACGAGGGTGCACACAGATGGGATCTGCGGGTTGAGATGGGAGACCCACAGCCCCTGCGCCCCCAGGCCTTCTCTGCTTTCGGGGATCTGACCATCAAGTCACTGGCCGACATCGAGAAAGAGGTGGGTGTACAAAGGCGGGGCGGCTCCTCCCATGTACCCTATGTATCTGGGGTCCTGAGCCACCGGGGTCCCCAAGGCAGGAAAAGCCCCTAAACAGCCTGCCCCTCCCCTTTCCTTCTCTCCCTCCGTGCCCCCAGTACAATTACGGCTTCGTGGTGGAGAAGACTGCGGCGGCGCGGCTGCCCCCCAGCGTGTCATAGCCCCACCTTGGCCACGGCTGCCAGCACAGCCTGGGACCCTGATCTCGAAGACCCGGACCTTATCTGTGGTGGGGTTATCCCCAAACCCGGCAGGGGCAGAGCTAAATGTGCCTTCTAGTTTTTTTCTGCCAAAACACTCTAGCGCCCCCTACAATAAACGCCTCTTTTTTCCCATGAGCCACTTGTGGGGTGTGTTTCTGCCTTTTTAATTTTTTTGCATGTGTGTGGGATGCACACATGTTCACACGTGTGTGCAGCTTCCTCCATTGCTCTCTGCTTTTGGTATTAATTAGGGGGTCTTGCAACTAAACCCCCAACTCACAGATCAGCTAGGCTGGCCTTCGGGTGCCCCAGCCCCCTCTGGCCTGTGTAGGGTTCACATAGTACTTGGTCTTCATTCTAGTGAAACACTAGATTGCCTCTGAGACACACCTGGGGGGAAGACGATTGTGGACAAGTATGGGGACCTGAGTTGGATCCCCGGAGTTCCCCGGTGGAAGGCGAGATCTCGCTTCTGAAAGTTGCCCTCTGAGCTCACCCACATGGGCGCTGCCGGGTGCTGGAGACGGGAAGGGGCAGTCCATGTCTTCTGAATCCCCCCGAGAGGCTTCCAGGAGGCGCTACCGACACCCCCACCCCACCCCGCTGGCACCTGCTCCTTCCGCCCGGGCCTATCCAGGCTGCCCTGGCGCCGACCACAGAATCCGATCCCACTGGGAAGCAAAACCCTTTGTCTCCCCCCCCCTGGGGACCACGGGCTGGGCAGCAGCCACCTCGAAATGAGCGGCTTCTAAGTTGGGGGGACAGGGGGGAAGAGAACAGGCGCACAAAGCAATAATTTTCCGGAGCAGATTCAGGGGTGACAAGTCACCCGACACTGCTGTGGCCGCCACACCTGGGATCAGGTGACCATCCCGCCAGGGCTTGGCAGCTCCCAGCGGCTCCAGGTCCCTCCTGGAGATCCAAGGTGGAGATAGACCCACTTTAGCTTCCAGCTAAAGTGGCTCCCTGGGGGAGCCAGCCTGGTAGCCTCACACAACAAAGTCTCCCCAAAACTACGGACTTCAGGGGTCAGCCGGGGACCAAGGAGGGGATAAACCCAGTGAGGGCAGCCCAGGCACAGCCAGAGAGTGGCTGATCCTGGCACAATGGGCAGTTGGACGGGGTGGCAGGAGGGTCAAGAGTTCAAGAGTCCTGGGACTCAGTACAGTACAGCCTGGGCTAAGGGACCCACAGATCAGGGACATAGACATATCAAGCTACTGGCTTTATCTGGGGCTGTGCAAGAGGAGTGGGGGGCCCCGCCTTCCATGCACAGCACCCTCCCAGCCACCTCCATAACACTAAGAAAACGCTGTGTTCAGCCCTACCATGTGTCCCCATGTGACACACAAAGAAAACTCAGGTCACAGGCAGGAGGCGTGGATCCAGCCCTCTCAGCAAGCTCCCAGCCTTGGGTCGCTCACAGTTCCAACCTGCACCGGGGAGGAGGAGGGGCAACTGTCTACAACTCCCAGGGGAGCAGAAGAGAGTCGGAGCCTGCGGTGTGAGGTTTGGAGGTCAGCGAAGTGGAGGGGCGGGTCACGAGACCTGGGTGCGAGTCCACACTCTGATGCTCAGAAATGAGGTCCTCGGTGAGCCACAGCCCCTAGGGGGCCTCGGTGTCCCCGTCTGTAGGGTGGGCAGAGAATTGCAGAGAGACAGGGACAGTCAGTGCCCGAGCCCCGCCTTCGCCTCACCCCCACACTCAGGGAAGAACCTCATCCTCCCATGGACATAGGGCGTGTTCCGCCTGCTCTCTGGCCCAAGGGTCCCACCCACAGCCTCTGGGGGAGACTTCCAAAAGCCTCCAAGAGGCTTTGTTTAGTCCCTCTGAGTGCGGGGGTGAAGGCAGGAGCAGTAGCATCTCTTTTGTGTCATGAGGCCGGCCATCTTGGCCGAAACCACACACGTCACGGCATTGCCCTAGGGTGCTAGCGGTGGACCAGCCCCCCCCCCCCCCCCCCCCGTAGGCTCACACCAGCGTGGACTCCTTCCCCATGGCCGGCGGCCTGGGGCTCAGCATGTGCTGCATCTCATGGGCGACCCCACCCCAGCGTCCCATGCCCGCTGACAGTGTCCGGGCCAGGGGGGGGGCCAGCAGGTGGCTCCCCTCGGGTCCCCCCAGGGCTGCAGGTGCAGTGGCTGTGGACCCCAGGGGGTGCCCAGGTTCCAGGGAGAGGGCACAGAGGCCCCGAGCACCGGTACCCTGGTGGGACTGAGCCCTGTGGGCCGCTTTGGAGACATCCGCGGGCCGGGACGGCTCATCTTCAAAGGCCGGTGGGGTCAACTCGTGAAGGCCCCGGCGCGTGGCACGCACCACCCGCAGGATGGTGAAAGTCAATACGGCCACCAGGACCAGCGCGCCCAAGCCCAGGATGGATGCAGCCGCAGCGCCTGCTTCTATTTCGAAGAGCATCAGCGCGTATATGGCCAGAGCTGCGGAGAGAAATGGCTCCTTTAGTCACTCAACAAACGTGGGCTTTCAAGCCTCAGGGCAGCTGGAGGGGTGGTACAAGACATGGGGGGTCCCTGCCATGTCATGTCGGGGAGGGGCAGTGTTTAAAGAAAGGTCTGTTCTTGCTCGTGTGGGATAAGGGCTCCCATAGTCCAGGCTGCCCTGAGCGTGCTACGTAGCCAAAGAGGACCCTGCGCCCCTGATTCTCCTGTGTCCGCCTCCAGAGTGCTGGAAGTCAGGTGCGGGGCGCCAGGACCCCTTTCTGTTTCGACACAGGATCTCGAGGGTTACGTGGGGATCCCTCTCCATCTCTCTTCCACCTTCCCGCTGCGAGCTGGGGTGTCTCATGGAACCCAGAGCAGCCATGAAGGCTCGTCCTGTAGCCAGCTTGCTCTGGGAGCTCCCAGGTTCTGCCCTCCAGAGCTGGAGTGACAGGCAGAAAGCCACGCCCACCCACCCAGGCATATTTTATGTAGGATGTGGGATTCGAAGTCAGGTCTTTTAGTCTGCACAGCAAGCACTTAATGGCTGAGCCTGCCCCCAACCTCCCTGCCCCATATGAAGATGCCTTCAATACCCAGGACTTTCCCAGCATGCTCCAGGTCCTGGGTTCTGCCCCCAAATCTGCACAGACAGAAGGAAAAGATCTGTGGGGCCCAGAGGGCAGAACACTTGCAGGCACACAGGAGACCCTGGGCTCCACCTCCAGAACCACAGCTGTGGTGGGGCGCACCTGTCACCCCAGCACCCAGGAGACAGCAGGGATGGTCTCGAGAAGTTCGAAGTCAGCCTGGGCTATGTGAGGTCCTGTCCAAAACAAAATTGAGGGCTGGCAAGAAGGCGCAGTAGGTAAAGGTGACTGCAACCAAGTCTGAAGGCCTGAGTTCCATCCCTGAGGCTCCTTCGGGTCAGGCGCTGCCCACAGGCCTTTCGGGGTATTGAGGCAGAGGATCAAAGGTCAGACCCCAAAGGGAGAAACACGCGCAGGAGGCTCAGGTGGAGCTTGGGAAGTTGGTTCTTGAGTTTGAATCTAGTTAGGGAACTGAGACGCCTTCCCTACAGGTCCCTAGCACCTGCGCCCCATGCATATGGCCCCCAACACACCTGCTAAGTACACAGAGACCCCGCAGGAGAACAGGCCGAGCGCCACGTGTCTGAGGTGACGGTTGTCGTAGAGAAACCAGTCAGACCTGAGGGGGGAAGCCATGGATCAGAGCCTGGGGACCAGGGGAGGGCAGAGGAAGAGTGCTGACAGGACCCAAGCAAATGACAGGTTGGATGAAGGGACAGGTGACAGCACACAAGGACACCTTTACCTTCTGTCCACCCACCCACCGACCCACTCATCCATCCACCCACCCATCGATCCATCCAGCACCCACCTATCCATCCACCCACCCACCCAACCATCCATCCACCCATCCATCCACCCACCCACCCATCCACCCATCCATCCACCCACCCACCCACCCATCCATCCATCCACTCATCTGTCCATCCATCCATTCAGTCATCCACTCATCCACCCGGCCACCCATCTATTAACCACCTATCCATCCACTCACCCATCCATCCATCCATCCATCCACTCATCTGTCCATCCATCCATCATGAGTGTTTCTTATCCAGAACCGCCCATGTCCACTTGCCTCTCCCCCACAGGCCCTCACACCCCGTGGCGCTCTCTCTCTCTCTCTCTCTCTCTGTCTCTCTTTCTGTCTCGTGTTCCTCTCACCGATCACTTTCACCCCACAGACCCTCAGTCGAGTGGCCGCCGAAGGCATACTGGTCAGAGGAGGGACATGCAGGAAAGCGCGGTTGGCCTGGCTTCTCCTCCTTCCTGCCCTCCCACAGTTTTACTGATGCCTTTGAGGATTCCTAGCTACCGATAATCCCCCCAAACCTGAGTTAGATGCTCCTCCCTCTACCCAAGTGCATCAGGACCCTCGGACCTTTGTACATGCTGAGCCTGCCGGCCCTGACGCCAGGCCGGGACAGAGACTGGAGTGACACACAGTTGAAAGTGAGGAGTCAGAGGTTTGGGATGCAGCTTCGAAGAGGACTTGGTTCCCCCGTGCAAAGCCGTTGGCTCTTCCCCCAATACCAATGAGGAAATGAAGGAGAAAGTGGGGTGCATGTCTATGCTAGAGCACGAGCTTGCCTTGGGCCTCGGAACCTGATGTCTGCCTCGGTTTCCCCGTGTGCGGCAAGGTTCTGGCCCAGTCCGCACTGGGCTGAAGGGAGAAAGGAGGGTCAGAGGCTTGGGCGCAAGGTGGTGTCCCGGGGCGCGTCCTACCTGCCCCGGCCAGATCCCTGGGCCAGCTCGGCGCCCAGATGTACGCAAAGCGAGGCGAGCAGCAGCGCGCCCAGGCCCAGCGCCAGCGCCAGCGCAGCCAGCGCGACGGCTAGGGGCAGCAGCGCCCCGGCCGCGTCCTCGGGAAGCCCGGGACCCCGCAGCTCGGCGCGCCCCGCCTGCAGCTGGAACAGCAGCTGGGCTCCCAGCGCCGCCAGCACCGCTCCCGGGAGGCCGAGCAGCGGGGGCGCGGCCAGCACGGGGATGTCGGACGAGCGCGTCATGACGGGGACCCCGAGTCCGCCGCCCGCCGGGGCCAGCAGCCGCCGCGGACACTCGGAAGAAAGTGGCCGGGGTGGCTGCGAGCGGGCGGCGCTGTGGGCGGGGCCGGGGTACAAGGGGACCTGGTGGAGGACGTGGGCGGGGCCTGGACAGGGATGGGTAGAGGAGGCGGGAGCTGGAGGGACGGACGAGGATTGGGGTTGGGGGGGGTCTCCTCCCTTGGCGTACTGGCACAGCCGAGGCCAGCCTTGAATTCCAGCCCCTCCTGCCTCAGTTTCCCTCCCCCCCCCGTGCTGCTGGGGTGACAGCTGAGCTGAGCTCCCCATGGCTTCCTTAGACTCACAACCAGGGTGCACGCGCCCCGGGACCAACTTGGGGGATTCGGTGGCCCTCAAGCCGGGGTGGCTCGTCTCTGTCTGTGCGGTCATCTTTATTCACGGGGAGGACAGTAACCACGGCGCCACGGACGGACCACTCGGGGCCCAACACTCTGGTTTCCCGGAGCGCTTCCTGGGGTGGACACTGGCAGGGCGGCGCCTACTCCTGAGACTAAGTTTCCCTTCCAGGGTGGCGGAAATGGGAACGGAAGCGAACACGCAGGAGATTTGGCTCGGTTCCCGGGGAATCAGGCTTGCGGGGCCCCCACGCCAAAGAAACAGACATCTTATTTGCATGACTGGCCCTGCCCCTCGCTCCCCGCCCCGCCCCGCCGCCAGGGGGCGCCGCAGGCAAAGCGAATTCTCCGCTGCGCGGGACCGGGAGCCGCTGGGAGAAGAGGGGGACCCCATTGGGGTCTCAGGGGCCCAGCCGGCCTCCAACGCTGGGATGAGCGTGCACCCTTCTGCAGTTCTGGGGTGACAGGCCTGCGCTCCCTCACACAATTACAAAAGATTGTACCTTGGTTGGGTTTTCGGGGTGCTGGGGATGGAACCCAGGAAGGCTTTGCCCATGCTGGGCAAGTGCACCCCCCAGCCTCTAGACAGAGGTTTTTAAAATCTGTATTCTAGTTCCTTCCATGGGAGATCCCCGAGTTCCTTCTAAGTCAGGCGGGGACCTGGAAGAAGAGACCCGAGATCTTCATGGTAGAGCGTCCCAGCTCCTCGCTGGGGTGAGGTAGGGAAACAGCGAGTTCAAAGCTAGCTTATGGTGCATTCTCTTCCCATGAGCCCCCACGCGATCAGGGCGTCCCTGGGAATGTGAGAAGAGCCCCACCTCGTGCCGGTCCCGCGCCAGCGCCCCTCGCGTCCCGGTTCACCCGGCACTTGCAGCCGCTTGCTGAGGCTGCGGGGCACCGGCTCATCCGGGTTCTCGTGCGGCAGGAAGCTGCGGTCCAGCAGCCCGGCCGCGTCCTGCCAGGAGGGTCCCAGGATCTCGTGAGCCCCGTGGCGCGTGATCACGTCGCCTCCCGCCTTGGAGACCACTAAGCCTGCAGGCGCTCCGCGGAGAACTGGCGCCCGAGGTCCCTGTGGGAAGAGAGAGCTTGGGTCAGTCTGGGCTGTCCCCTCCTCAGAGAACTCGGCTGACCCAGGCCCCTGCCAGTCTCCTGCGTTTCCTTTCAGCAGCGTGTGTGGAATGAATGAAAGAGTAAATGAATGAATGCAGGAATTTAGTCAAAGGTCAAGCTTGGTCTAGAAAGGTGCTTTGGTCTCCAGGGGTAACCTCTGAGTTGAGATTTGTGTTCCAGGAGGCTGAGAAGTGGGGAAAGGGTGTCCCAGGGAACGGGTACAGCCTGTGCGTAGGAGCCCAGCGTGTTCCAGGAGCCCCGCCCACCGCGAGGCGACTCATGGGAGGCAAAGGGGCCAGATTCTCACCCCAATATTCTAGGATTTCTTTTCTCCACATAGGCTTTCATGGAGCCCAGAACTCACTGGTGGTGGTGGGGTGACCCGGAAGTCCTGATCCTCCTGCTGCATCTCCGACAGGCTGCATGACAGGTGGGACCCCCACTCCCAGCCCCAGCCGAGGGCTTTGTCCGCAGCACTTTGCCCCACATAGAAAGTCTTTTGTCACACTGGCAGCTGGGACCTTCCCTGTGGGTGGAAACGCTGCCGATTTTTTTTTGGGTGGGGCAGAACCCCATCCTTTGGAGATGTCCCTGCACAAGCGTCTGTGGTGCTCACCACGTGCACAGCATGGGGATCTCATGACCAGACTTGTGAAAGGAAAGGGGGTGAAATGTCCCGAGTGCGTAAGTGCGTCCTGAATGAGACTGGAATCCACAGGTCAGGGGTGCTGCCGCCCCCCCCCCCGCGGCGCTGCGGACAAAGGCTCCTGTGCTCCAATCAGTCCCTGGGCTGAGGGTGGAACCCAGGACCTTTTGTGGGGAGGGGGTACAGGGCACATCTCTACCGCTCATACAACCCTAGCGGTCTGGAGAAAATGGGTGGATTAAAGTTGTGGTTGCAAATGAGAAATTGTAACCCTCGGCTACATATGTCCCCCCAGCACTCAGGAGGTGGAGGCAGGAGGATTGCCTCGAGTTGCAAACCAGCCTGGACTGCAGCAGGTGACCTGTGTCCAAAATAAATGAATAAACAGTCACAGTGGTCCCAGCCCTCAGAAAGTGGGGCAGAGCTTGGGAGACGGGGGACACTGTCACACAAGGGAGCAACTGGAGAGGCTCAGGGTTATTAACTCATTTGCCCCCTGAGCAAAAGGTCCTGAGTTCGGATTCCCCAGATCCTACACAAAAATCCAGGGTGGAAATGGCTGGCTGTGGAAGGCAGAGCCTGGGAAACCCAGAGCAAAGCAATAAGAGGTGATTCCCAGTCACCTTGGACCTCCACAGGGGGGAGGGGGAGAGAGAAAGAAAGAAAGGGAGGAAGGGAGGACGCACATGCACACCATGGCACATAGTTAAAGGTCAGAAGACCACTTTCAGAAGTCAGCTCTCTCCTTCCACCACGTGGGCTTCCGGGGATCGAACTCAGGCTACCAGGGCAGTCGTTTTTACACACTAATGTGTAATATGTAGATACTAATCTGTGTCTCTGACCAATACTTTTGTTTTGCAAGGCGGTGGGTCTCCCTCACCTCCCACCAATCCTCCTGCCATGCCCTCCTCTCTCCTAGCCAGTGTGATCAGCCCTGGGGTGCAACAGGTAGCTCCTTGGACACCTGCGCAAGTGGTCATGGAAGGTCCAAGGGCAGGGCTCAGAGGGAGAGTGACAGCTCTCCATCTTCCCTGGGCCCTGTCTTTATGTTTTGTGAGCACAGGGCGACGTCTCTGTAACTGTCGAAGTTCACATCACTTTCCTAAGGTCAACCGTATCTGGTCGCCATAACTTCAGTCCATGTCCAGTACGGTCATCTGCAGCTCTGAATAGTCTGCTTTTGTGAGACTGGGTCTCATGTAGCCCAGGCTGTCCTCCGACTCCCTCCAGTGGCACATGACCTTGAACTCCGGACCATTGGGCTTTGCCCCTGCTCCAGGAACCTGGCAAGTGCTGGTGGAAGAATGAGGGAGGCCCTGCGGCCTGGGCCGCCAGCTTCACTTTCTTCTCCAGCTCTTACCTGAGAGTAATGGGCGGTACAAGGTCACGCCTAGGCCTGGAGCTCCCGGGGCACAGAGGTCAGGGGTCACTGGGAGGAATGGGGTGCCTCTGGGCATGCTTTGCTCAGACCGGGAAGTTTGAGCTGAAAATAAATCGGGAGGCCATTTGGACAGCTGCTAATGTGAGTCCGCGCAGAGGTAGCTCTGGGTGGCCAGGCCACCTCGTACTCGATCACTCTCTCCCTTTTTTCCCTTTCTCTCCCTCTTTCTTCCTTTCTCATCTCCCTTCCTTTCTTTTGTCTCTTTTCTTCATTTTTTTCTTCCGAGGCTTCCTGGAACTCGCTATGTAGCCAAGGATCGCCCAACCCTTCTGCCTGCACCTCCAGAGTGTTGGGACGCAAGGCGAGGCTCACGGGTGCCCCACTTCTGCGGTGCCCTCTGGGTCCAGGTCTCGCCCCTTGGGGCAGCGTCTTGCCTTGCACCCTCCTAAGCTCTGAGGTTCTTGATCCTCCGTCTGAATTTCCTGTATCAACATCGCCAAACTGAAACCATCTGGGACATTGGAGTGGGGGGGAGCTGTGGGTACACCCCGAGGAGGTGTCCATGTCTGGTGCCAACTCAGGGCTTTGGAGACCTGCTGAGGAGAAAGAGGAAGGGGGTACGGGAGGAAGTGGGTCAAAGGGCAGTAGGAGGAGAAGTTTTGAAGATGAAAGAGAGGGACCCGGGAGTTGTCCGCCAGCCTGAATCTCTGCCCCAAACTGAGGGGAGGGCCGCGCGCTCAGTGTCAGTACCTGGAACATGGGGTGATCCAAGGAGCGCCCCCAAGAGCCCCTGATCAAAGCAAGAGGAGGCAGCTGAAGCCTGAAGTCGGCTGGGGCTCAGGCTCCCAGCCTGGTCTCAGGAGCGGCCAGCGGCACCCCATCCCATCCCGGGGAGACCAATGGCAGCTGGGGGCGGGGGTGGGGCCACGCCCGCCCAACCCGGGACCCGACGAGCAGTGCTTGGAAGGAAGCTCTGGCCTTCTCCCAAGGAGAGCGCTGGGAAGGTCGGCCAAGCAGGGCAGAAAACAAGCGGCCGCAGTAGGGTGGGCAGGGGGTGTGGGAGGGGAGGCAGGAGGGGCGGACCCCGGGAGGAGGCACGCCCGGGGCGTTGTGCCCTGAAAGCGCCCGGGACACTGAAGGGCCCCACCAGACCGCGTTGAGCTCGTCCCCTGCTCCGGGTCTAACGGGTCCCGACTCCCCCAGCCGCAGCCGGTGCGCGAACCGCGAAGGAGCAGGGAAGACGCAGGTCTGCAAGTTGCATGTTCTAGGGATCCGGTCGGGCACAGAGGCCAGCGCGGGACTCACCTATGGGGCATCTCTGGAAGGACAGAGGGACCCTGGGGAGCGTCTCTGGAGGGGCACGTAGGCCCCTGGAAGGCGATCGAGGGCTCGCGGGTTCGCTCAGGGGTGTGCTGAGGTGCCCATCTTGCTGGGCTGCAGCTTTGAGGCTTCAGGGACAAAGATTTGGGGATGTGGAGTTAGGGGGTCTGGTCTGAGTTTGGGATCTTCCAGGGGCCCCGGGTGTGTTCATTCCGGCGTCCGAGATTGCTGGCATCCGTGCGACGAAGCTGCAGGGACGGATTTAGGACGCGCTGCGAAAGGAATGCAGCGCGGGCGGGTATTGGGTGGAAACCCTGGTGTTCAGCCCCGGGGCTGGGACTCCAGGATGCCATCTGGGGCCCAGGAGCCCGCAAGCCACGCCCCGCGCCCGAACCGCGCCCCCTAGGGTGCGGGGCCCACGTGCTTGGAAAGCACCCGGCGGCTGGGGCGGGGCCAGCTAGGTTGTCGTGGAGACGGCAAACGCTGACTGACCGTTCTAGCCGCCTCATTTCTCTGGCCGGGCGGCTCTCTGGCCCGCGCTTCGCCTCTATGGTTGCGGCCTTCAGGAGCGTGGTGGGCCCAGGAGGTGCGGGAGGAGCGAGAAGTGGTTCAGGCGGGTCGGAGGGCAGCCAAGGGGGTGGCCGAAGCGCAGACGCCCGTCGGAGAGGCGGACCTCACCCTAGGGGTGACTCGCAGGCGTATAAATTGTGCGGAATTTCCTCAGGACACCTGGGGGACCAGGGCGCAGGCTGGCCTAGTCCAGAGGGGGCGGGGCCAGCGTGGTTGTCATGGATACGGGTCGGCTTCTGCCTCCCTTCTAGCCCTGTCATCTTTTTGACCAGAGATTCTCTTACTCGCGTTTCGTCTCTATGGTCCCGGCCTCCTTGAAGGTGGTCGGCCTGGGGGTGCGGAAAACCCTAGAAGGGGATCCAGGCGGGTCCGAAGAGAGGCTGTGGGCGTGGCCAAGGCGCTGGGCCCTTGGGGGAGACCAGTGTCTCCCGAAAGGGGGGTGGTGGTGACTGACAGGCCTCCGATCAGCGCGTGAGGCCCTGGTTCTAACGTGACCTGGAACAACTAACTGCAGGGCCTGTGAGAGATTTATCAGAGAGGGGCGGGGCTGGCGCTTGTGGGCGTGGTCATCTTGCAGTGGGGAAACTTAGGGGATCCAGGCCATTCCCGGAGCAAAACCCAGGACCTGAGGCTACGCAGGCCTGGGGACAGCATGTGGAGGTGGGTTTTGGGGTGCAGAAAGGGATTCGGTCATGACCTAGGTCTGGGGTGCTAGGGAGGGCCTGTGTGTGAGTAGAGACCCAAGTGGAGCCTGGGTTCTGAGGGCTTAGTCCGCAGGGGTGGGATTCAGATCGCCGGTGGGCCCGTGAGGTCAAGGCATGAGGGGGGAACCCAGTTTTTAATTGGTGGAGAGGCGGGGTCTTGCGGTGGGCGGAGCCTATCCGGCCTCCCAAGCCTGGAGGCGGGGCCGGCTGGTAGCCGGCTTGGTTAGGTGAACACAGCTTGAAGGGGCGGTGCAAAGGTGTGGGGGCGGGGCCAGGGGCGGGGCCTCAGCGTCGTGTCCTCCGCAGGATGCGGGCCCCTGCGGCGCGCACGGCCTCGCTGGCGGCGCTGGCGCTGCTCTGGCTGCTCGGGTTGCCGTGGACATGGAGCTTCGTGGCCGCCTTCGCTGTCTACGTGGGCTGCGGCGGCTGGCGCTTCCTACGCATCGTCTGCCTGACGGCGCGGCGCGATCTCTTGTGAGTAGCTCGGGCCGGCGGGCCGGGGTCGGGCGGCCGCTGGGGGCGGGGCCTGAGGGAGGTGGAGCCTGCGGGCGCTACGGGGGGCGAGGCCTGAAGCCGTGACAGGTTGTCACCAGGGAAGCGAGTGGGTTCCGAGGTGATTGATCTATGAGGACGGTCAATGGGGACGGTCAGGGAGGGGCCTTAGCGCCCCCCTCGGCAGCTGGGCAGCCAGGACGCAAAGCCACCTCCCAAGTTGTGGGTGGGTGGGGGGGTGCGCCCTATGGGGTAGTACCTGAGAAGCTTGGGGAGGGGTCATACGGTGACTCACTCTGCCTGGAGCTGAGTGAGTCTCTTGGGGTGAGCTTAAGGTTGGGGACCAAGGGATGACTGTTAAACTGCCAACCATTTCTGGGGTATCTGGTAGGAAGAGCTCAGTTTTCGGAGACCACATTCAGCTGTCTGGGTGACTTGGGTCTGTGTGGATCTTTAGGGGTTTGTTCACCGTCTCTGGGCAGGTCCCTAAATCTTCGTTGACTTGGAATTCGGGGATCCTTTCTCCTCTGCCTCACCTGAGCATCCACTGTGGGGGCCACGTGCGTTTCACAGGCGGGCCTTGAGCATGTCGTCAGCGGTAGTGGAAGCTCTCCTCTTCGTTGGTCTGTTCTGTAGCCCAGACTGACCCAGGGTGACCTTGAACTCCAAACCCTCCCGACTCTGGCAGCAGGCAGGGATGACAGGCATGTGGCCCCCACACCCAGGCCTTCCTGTGTGCTGGACAAGCCCTCCCCCAGCCGAGCCCTGGTTTTGGTGGACAGAGGGGGAGTCTCATGTAGCCCAAGCTAGCCTGGACCTGCTCCTTCAGGCCGGCTGAGCTGAGGGTCTCTGGCCGCTCTGCCCTGGTGGGGGATCTGTCCGGCCTTCGCTGTCCCCAGTCTGGTCTCCAGGTCCTTTCTGAAGTGTCCCCCCACCCCCACTCCTGGGAGCAGCCAACTGGGCAGACAGCACAGGCTTCTCTTTGTGCTGTCCACGGTGAGGGGTGTGGCCTGGATGGCCCCCAGCCATGGGGCCTGGACAAGCCGGACAAAACACTGGATCCTTGCCTGCCAGTGTGGGTGCCGGGCAGAGAAGGGCCCCCGGGGAGGGCCATGGCCCCGCCTCTTCTCTCCTCAGGAGCAGGTCCTGGGCCACAGCCCCTGCATCTCTCACGCCGCACCCCCTGAATCCATTCTGCGAGGGTTGCTTGAGCTCAGGGTATACAGTAGGCGCTCAGCTGTGGTCCTTGATTGCCCATCACCACCCCAGTCTCTCTTCCACTTCTAACTTAGGTCCTCGGATAACGTGCTTGCTTTGGGATATACACATTTAGCACTTGCTGTGTCTGTACTAGATGTCTGTCCCTTGCGGAACTTCTAGAAGGATCCTGCCCTGCACAGGCTATGTGACCTTGAGCAAGGGACCTCACCATGGTCCCAGCCATCTTCCACATGCCCACCAGCAGAGAGCTGACCACCCCTTCTTTGGGGATAGCGGTAAAGTCAGCCTTTGTATACAACAGGTGTATACTAGTTGCTGGGGTCGTCGGCCTCACCTCCCGGGACAAGTCTTGCTTTTAGCTTTGAACCTGTCCCGTAGCGCCTGCTTAGTCGTCCAAGTGGGCATAGTTGCCAAGCAGGATGGGCCCGGGGCTGTGGCTGCATAGCCTGTCCTCTCGCTCCCCATCCTCCCTCTCAGGGGTGGAGGCTGTGGCCCAGAGTGCCATCGGCAAGTGATTGCCGCTGGGTCACGTCCTGGCCCACTTTCTGCGTGTGCGTGTCAGATGCACTGTGTGTGCCGTGGAAGACCAAGGGTGATTTCGGGGTCATCCTGGATGGCTTCTTCCTTCTTCTTGTTTTACTCAGGGGTTTCCCAGGCTCCGTGCTCCAAGGGTGGAAGTTCAGCCGCTGTCATTTCTACTTGATGTTTTTACACGGGACCCGAGGATCTGAACTCAGGTCCTTGTGCTCGTGTGGCAAAGGCTTTAACCCCTGAGTCCATGCCCCAGTCCCGAGCCCTAATTTTAAAAGTTTTCCAAACCCATGCTGGGCTCAGAATCATGCAATTATCCATGACTTATGCTGCTGAACCCCAGCTTCTGTGAACCCCGTCTGGAGAGAGGCAGGACGTCATGGCTGTAGGGCCTCCTCACCCCTCCAGCCACACAGGATAGCTGCACCCGCCCCACTGGGATCATTTGCAACAGGTGCTGCTCAGGAGATTAGGCCGCAGCACGCTCTCTCTCCCCCCTCCCTTCTTCCTTTCTTCTTTCCTTTCTTTTTTTCCTCTTTTTGCCTTTCTCCTTTATGTTTTGAAGCTTATTTAGCAAAGGAGAGAGAGAGAAATACTGAGAGAACTCAGACATGTGCTCCACTCAAGGGTGGAGGTTAAAGAACGACTTCCAGAAATCAGTTCTCTCTGCCACCTGGTGGGCTTCCAGGGATCAAACTCAGGTCTCCATGCTTTGCCTGCAGTCACCTTCCTGCTGAACCCTCTCACCGGCCCTTTCCTTTGTGTCTTAAGTTAGGGTTCTTGCTACACAGGCCAGACTGGCCGAGAACGTCCACTCCCGCTTCAGCCTCCCAGCTGGGCGCTGGCCTACAGGAGTGGACAGCCGCCCAAGGCAGCCAGGGAGGAAGGAGAGCGGGCAACCCAGGGAAGGGTGTGGAAAGGTTCTGGGGTGGGTGGACTGCTGGGTTCAGGGACAGGTAGCTAAGCAGTTATGGCTGGAGTGAGCCAGTCAGGTGTGTGTGGGTGTAGTGTCCACTCACCCACGGCGTGGCGTGTTTCAGCCCACTCACACACTCATTCCCACGCTCTATTACACAACTGCTGACTGTGTTGACAAAAAGGCTGTTCCCACCTCTGCCTCCATTCCCCAACCTCTGCCTCCGTTCCCCAGAGACTCCGTTGAGGAATGGGGAGTCTGTCTGGTTTTCAGCAGATCTCAGTTTATTGGGGGAAACAAAGGAGCTTATATAGGCAAAAGACAAAAAGCGCCAAATTGCCGGCCAATTATGTCAAAGGTCAAAACATCTTTTAGGTGCTAGTGGCCAAGTTCAATGTCACTCAGCACAGGAGGCAGGTAGATACCTGAAAGCCAATTAGGGATCCCGTAATGTGATCAGGGTCACACCCAAGACCCTTGCCCTCAGTGCCATCTTTTGCTCGGCCATGCCCTGGGGCAAATCCTGGGCGGGCCCAACATGTGGGTGTTTGTCCGGGCCCACAAACCAGCACGAACCCGAACCTACAAACGTGGGAATCTGAAGTGGGAGCGGAAGGAATTAAAAGTTTCAGGCTTGGGTCAGAGGGGGTCTTGGATGTCCACCATCATCCAAGCCAACTTTATTGTAAAAGCACAGGGGTTTTATAATCAAGAAACAGGGCCAAATTCAGGAAAACATCAAAGAGGAACAGAACCAAATTCTTTACAGGATTATGTAAAACATATGCATTCTAGTTAACAAGGAGACGTCAGGAGTGACATCTAGCTGCTGTGGGACCAGACATGATGTCACCAGGTAGAGTAAACAGGCATGTCACCTTGTTGCCAGAAGAGAATGGACAATGTACGTATGCCCCAAAACAGAGTTACTTGGCGCATGCATTAACATCTCACAGGTAAGCAGGGCAGAACTGTTGGGGGAGGAACAGCCCAGCCAGTTTCTTAGAGAAACAAAAGCTTTCCAAACGACCTGGGAGTTTTCTCAACTTCCAAGGAGGGAATTTAGCCTATCATTGTCTTGCAGACTAGAGGCAAACTCAACCACTCAAGGGAGGAGTCACTCAATGGCCTGTTCAGTTGCTAATGTATCATCCAGAGCTCAGGCTTCTGGGCCAAGCAACCCCCACAGGTGTTGGAGGCTTTTATGTACTTTGTCACCTCTGTCTCTTCTGTGAAGAGTTGGAGGGTGGGCATGGTGGGGACTCTGTGGGCGGGGTGTTCCCCAGCAGCACAGCCGGGCTCTCTCCCCCCTCACACTGCAGAAGCCCCAGGGTGGCATCTCCCTCATCATTCCATCCCTCAGGACAGGGAGATCGGAGGGTCTGGCTGGGTTCAAAGTCATCCTTCACTACTAGTGAGTTCACGTCAGACCTGGGCTACTTGAGACCTGGAAGGAGAGAAGGAGAAAGAGAAGGAAGGGAGGCATGAATGAATGAGTGAATGAATACAGCTGCTCTCCTGCCAGTCTCCTCACCGCTGGGGCGGTCCTGAGTTCCAGTCCAGCCCTGGCTACACCAGCTGAGTAGAGATGAAGACTATGGTGGTCTGAAGGTCTCCATCTGGCTCGCTGGGGTCATTGGCTCCTAGTGGAGCTTCAGAGACCCCTAAGTGCTGAGGGTGGAGGAGGAACCAAATGACGTCAGGGGGTGGGGTCAGGGCAGAGCATGCTGCTTGTGACATCACCACAGTGGCTGGTGCAGCCCTGACTCGGGGATCAGGAGTCAGGGGTGGTGGTGTGGGGATCTGAGACCCCCTCACAGCCATGCTGGAGGAGAATGTACATGTCGAAGGAGTGGATCCGTCTACACCACAAGGCCCAGACCCCAGGGCCTGGGATGGAGCCCAGGCTGCACCGGGCTCCAGGAAATGGGTGGGCAGCTTGTATGGAAGGCAGCATGGGGCAGCACCTATCCCAGGCTCCAGATGGGGGGCAAGGGAAACATGTGACTATGTAGAACTGCTGGACCTGCTACCCACACTCAGCAGCCATCTAACCACCCATTTGCCCATCCATCCATTCACGTATCCACCCACACACCCATCCACCCACCTCTCCATCCACCTATCCATCTACTCACCCACCTGCCTGTCCACCCATCCACAAATCCACCCATACATGTGTCCATCCACCTGTCCTCTGTGAGGGCTGGAGGCGGGACTCAGAGGGAGATTGACAGCCCAGCATCCTCAGGGAAGTCTGGGGGCGGGGCTCAGAGGAGAGTGACAGCCCAGCATCCTCAGGGAGGCAGGAAAGTGCATGGGGCTTGGGGCCCACCCCAGCCTGCTTTGGGAGCACATGGGGACCTAAGTGTGTGGCCCTAGCGGGCCATGTCCCCCTTTCTTTACTGCATGTCAGGGTCCTCGGGGGCTGCACATAGACTGCGCTCCCGTCCTGCAGCTGGGGTGCCCAGGTCTCCAGGAGCTCCAGGCGGGGGTAGTGACCTGTGCCCATCCCTGCAGCGGCCTGTTGGTGCTGATCCGCGTGCGGCTGGAGCTGCGGCAACACCAGCGTGCAGGCCACACGATCCCGGGCATCTTTGAGGCCATGGCGAGGAGGCAGCCGGAGCGCCGTGGACGCGGGCAGCGACGTCTGCTGGACCTTCGCGCAGCTGGACAGCTACTCCAACAGCGTGGCCCACCTGTTCCTGCAGCTCGGCTTCGCGCCCGGCGATGTGGTGGCTGTGTTCCTGGAAGGCCGGCCCGAGTTCGTGGGGCTGTGGCTGGGTCTGGCCAAGGCAGGCGCGGTGGCAGCACTGCTCAACGTCAACCTGCGGCGCGAGCTGCTCACCTTCTGCCTGGGCACGTCGGGCGCCAAGGCGCTCATCTACGGTGCCGAGATGGCCGAGGGTGAAGCCAGGGCGCCGAGGGGGGGAGGGGGCGGCGATCCCTCCCCTGGAGTGACCATGTCCGCGTGTCCCCACAGCTGTGGACGAGGTGAGGGGCCAGTTGGGGAAAAGTCTTGTTATGTTCTGCTCCGGAGACCTAGACGCGGAGGACTGCCCGCCGGACACGCAGCTGCTGGACCCCATGCTGGCCGAGGCGCCCACCACACCACGGGTGCAGGCACCCAGCCAAGGAATGGACGGTGAGTCGGTGGAGCCCCCCCTCCCGCAGTCCCCGGCCCTCCAGGCCCTGACGCATGTCTGTCCCCAGGTCAGCTGTTTTACATCTACACATCGGGGACCACAGGGCTCCCCAAGGCCGCCATTGTGGTTCACAGCAGGTAAGGGGTGCCCCAGCACCCACATAAGGTGCAACTGCTCCTCACCCCACTGCCCAGGGTCCTGTCTGAGCTTTTCACCTGGCTCTGGGGGTGTGCATGTCCTCAGCCCCTCTCCACTCTCCCGCTGTTCCTGCCCATGCTCTTCCCTAAGAGTTTTCAGTCCTGACCCTGGACACCCACTTCCCTGCACCTGCTGAGAAAATATACTCCCCTCATCTCCCCATGCGCCTTCCCTTCCTCTGTCTTCCTCCCGCCCACCTGTGCTTGCCCTGCCCCAGGACCTTTGCACATGCTGTAGCCCCGCTATGTGTGAGGCCTTCCAAAGCTCCTCCCACGCACCCGACCTGCCTCCTGCTCATGCTGAATGGGCGTGTCTCCTAGCCCAAGTGACCATTCCCTCCTGGCCGCAGCTGTCAGTCACCTGTTGGGGGCGCAGTGAGCCCCTGCCAGCTGGTACAGGGTTTCAAAGGCCCACGAGTGCCCTCCCCGCAGGTACTACCGCATCGCAGCCTTCGGGCACCACGCCTACAGCATGCAGCCCGCTGACGTGGTGTACGACTGCCTGCCCCTCTACCACTCAGCAGGTGCGGGGCTGGGGTACATACAGGGGGTTCAGGAGCTGCGGGGCTGGGGTCCAGGGGGCTCATGAGCTGGGGGGCGTGGGGGAAGGTGGTTCATGAGCACCGCAGCCTGGAGGCGGGTGGGCACCTGTGGGCATCCGCGCGACCATCAGGAACTGGACCACCCCCCCAGGGAACATCATGGGCGTGGGTCAGTGCGTCATCTACGGCCTGACCGTGGTGCTCCGCAAGAAGTTTTCTGCCAGCCGCTTCTGGGATGACTGTGTCAAGTACAACTGCACGGTAGGCCCCGCCCCGCCCGAGAGGCCCCTCCCCTAGGCTCTGCCAGGGCCACGCCCCTTGCAGGCCTTCCTCTTGCTGGGCCAGATCAAGCCCCGCCCCATCACGTTCACACCCTGCCTCTTCCCCCACTCTTGACAAGCCACGCCCATGCCAATAGAGCCACCTCCCTGGCGGTGGGACCCCCTTCCGGGGTGCAGGGCAAGGGGCAGGAGGGCACCGTGCAGCGCCTGTGGCGGTGGCCTGGGCTCTGCTTGCAGGGATCATTCTGGGCTGCGGTATATGCCCAGCCTGCCATGGTCAGGGTGATGCCAGCGAAGGTTCTAGGTTTCGGGGCTCCTGTCTCCAGCCCGCCCCCCTGTGATCAAGGCCAGTTTTTACAGAAAGGGGGAGGGGCACCCACGGCCCTTTCCATGAACAGTCGAGTCTGAACAGGGCAGCGCAGGACTTGCCCGATCCGAGAAAGGGCAAGGAAAAGCGCCGCGTGGTGCGACTCCGGAAGCACACCTGTGCTTCCAGCAGGTTCCAGGAGCTGCGCTAGCGCCCCGCCCCCTGCACCTCTGCTCTCCCTCAGTGGGTCTTGTGTTCAGAGGTCGCTGATAAACCTGCTTGGGGGCTCCCCAGGGTCAAGGACGGCCCTCGGGGGCGGCTGCCAGGTTTCAGCTGAGATCTGAGGGAGCTGGCGAGAAAAGAAGGGGAGGGTCAAGTGGAGCGGGCACAGGAGGGAACACGGGGGTTCATCCTGCCGGGAGGAGCAGTGACGTTGAGCTTGACTGTCAACAAGTCTCAAGTTCCCCACCTCAACATGGGGCGCTCCCACGTTCAGAAGCCTGACCCAAGTTAGGACCTAACCAACCCCCCCAAAAAAGAAGTTTAAAATGAGAGGGGTTAGGAAACAGTTTCAGAGATCCCCAAGGACTCTGAGTGGGGTGGGGGGGTAGGTGGGTGCAGGGGGCTTGAGGGAGAATGCCAACAAGCCGGGCACATGCGGCCCAAGGTGGAGGCTTGATCTTAGCCGCTGACAAAAGCCGCGTCCCTTGCGTGGGGTCACCTCGGGGTGGGGGGAGATGTTTGGAGGGCGCTTCTCCCCCACGGTGACCCCGACTCCTGCAGATAGGACATTAGTTGCTAGGATTAGAACCCATTGTCCTCCGGGCACATCCCTCTGACTTCTCCTGCCCACCCTCGGTGCCCCGCCCAGGTGGTTCAGTACATTGGCGAGATCTGCCGCTACCTGCTGAAGCAGCCGGTGCGGGACGCTGAGGGGCGGCACCGCGTGCGCCTGGCCGTGGGCAACGGGCTGCGGCAGGCGATCTGGGAGGAGTTCACGCAGCGCTTCGGGGTGCGGCAGATCGGGGAGTTCTACGGGGCCACCGAGTGCAACTGCAGTATCGCCAACATGGACGGCAAGGTGCGCTGAACCCTGTGCTGGCGAGGGGGCGAGGGCACGGGCCTAAGGAACCCATGCCCATATGAAGCTCCGCCCCTCGGACCACACCCCAGCAAGCCTAGCCAAGTGGAGTCCCGCCCCTCCCTCCTGAAACTCTCTGTGCCACATCTCACCAAGCTCCGCCCTATCTAGAACGCAGCCCACCTTTCCCGGGCCGCCCCTCTCGCCGCTCAGCACCGCCTCTGCCCGCTGCAGGTTGGTTCCTGTGGCTTCAACAGCCGCATCCTGTCGCACGTGTATCCCATCCGCCTGGTGAAAGTCAATGAGGACACGATGGAGCCCCTGCGGGACGCCCAGGGGCTCTGCATCCCCTGCCAGCCCGGCGAGCCCGGCCTCCTGGTGGGCCGCATCGACCAGCAGGACCCACTGCGTCGCTTCGACGGCTATGTGAGCGACAGCGCCACACGCAAGAAGGTGGCACACGGCGTGTTCCGCAAGGGCGACAGCGCCTACCTGTCAGGTGCGCGGCGGGGCGCGTGCCCGGGCCAGGGCCACGGGGGCTCCGATCCCACCGGCCCCTCCGCTTGCAGGCGATGTGCTGGTGATGGACGAGCTGGGCTACATGTACTTCCGTGACCGCAGCGGCGACACCTTTCGCTGGCGTGGCGAGAACGTGTCCACCACCGAGGTGGAGGGCGTGCTGAGCCGCCTACTGGGCCAGAGGGACGTGGCTGTGTACGGGGTGGATGTGCCAGGTAAGCCGGGCCACGCGGATGGGGGTGCTACCCAACCCGGGGAATCTGGCGCAGACTGACTTGGAGGGACGGTGTTCTTGGAAAGTGCCCTAGGAGCACTGCACGGGGAGTCCACTCTGTAGGAGCACTGGAGGAAGAGTCCATGCGCAGTGTCTAGGCCTTGCTTTGCCATCCAGAGTGCGGGTCGTATTAAGGGCACTTTCTCAGGAGCAGAACGTGACCTCCGAGACAAGCTTCGAGGCTTGTGCAGATGTCACCCTGAGACGGGGAGACCGGGGCTTCAGGGAATGCGGGCAGGGAAGGCGGGTGGTCTCAGCTGAGTCTTTACTACAGGAGTGGAGGGTAAGGCGGGCATGGCTGCCATCGTGGACCCCCAGAACCAGCTGGACCCCAACGTCGTGTACCAGGAGCTGCAGAAAGTGCTAGCGTCCTATGCCCGGCCGGTCTTCCTGCGCCTCTTGCCGCACATGGACACCACAGGTACCGGCGCCTTCTGCTCACTGCTGGGAGTTCTGGGGAAATCCAGCCCGCTGCTCCCTGGGCTCCCAGGCTCCGCCCTCCAGGGCTGGAGTGGCAGGAGAAAAGTCACGCCCACTGGGCATTTTTATGTGGGATCTGAGGATCTGAATGCAGATCCCTTTGCTTCAGCGGCCAGGTGAGTCCTGAACTTGCCACCTTCAGCCTCTGCCACATGTGAGCTGCATGGCATGTGCCCGCCACGTCAGCTGTTGCAGCCGCAGCCACGACACAGCTTTTTTTTTTAATGTACCAAGGACTCTCTATCACAGCCAGATGTGCACCCCCATTGTCCCTGCATTCAGGACGCTGAGGCAGGAGGACCATCAGGACTTTGAGACCTGTTGGGGCTACTTCAGCTTTGGGGGGCAGAGTGGTACTCCGTCTCCCCTGCAGCGCAGCTATGCCATTACTCTGCAGAAGCAGCATCAGGCAGGGCGCACAACTGGGGGGCCGATCCGCCCCATAGGGCTTGTGCTCGCCTCAGCCACGTAGGCACAAGCTGTGCAGCACAGGCCAGCTGGCTTCTCACGGTGGGAAGGCAGCAGGGGCCTGGGGCTGGCATCTCCCCAGGGTCCTGAGGAGGACCCGGAGAACAGTCTCCCAGCACTGCGTCCTCCCCCACAGGCACCTTCAAGATCCAGAAGACCCGCCTGCAGCGGGAGGGCTTCGACCCCCGCCAGACCTCGGACAGCATCTTCTTCTTGGACCCCAAGCAGGGCCGCTACCTGCCTATAGACGAGGCCATCTATGCGCGCATCTGCGAGGGGGACTTCGCACTGTGAGCAGCTCCTAGGGGGGTCCGAGCCTGCTCGGGAGCTCCCAAGCTGGACCCCAGCTACGCCCAAGGAGCTGCCAAACTGTCCCAGGAGACTCTGCTTCTCCCCCTCCCGCCCCCTCCTCTTTTCCTTTTCTCCTGCCCACCAGGAGCCCCAGCTAGCTGCCTGGCAGCTGAGCCGGGACCCATGTCCTGGGGTCACAGGGAGCATGTCGCCCCCCCTCCTGCCTTGGGTGCCTTACAAAGCAGCCTTCTGGTTCCATGCATAGCCTGGGGATGCTCAGGCCAGCCCCTCCCTGGGCACAAGCTGCCCAGCCCCTTGCCTGACTGGGACATGGTAACCCGCCCTGCCAGGACTGCTTTAGCTGGAAATAGCTGTGTTCTGTTTTCTCTGACTCCTGGGGGGCTCAGCACCACATCTTCCTGACACCCCCCCATGACCCCCATGCTGACCACGTGGTACCCCCATCTGTTCACATTCCCCCAGAGCTAGCCTTGGGAGGCGCTGGCCGTGCAGGGTGCCAGCTGTGGCTCTGCCCTAGGGCTCCAAGGGGGCGGCCACCGGTCTCCCACAGGCTCCCTGACCACCCACCTCAGCCACGGGCAGGTGCTCCCATGCCCAGGGTGATGCTCCTCCTTTGGTTTTAAGAAATAAACAGAGTGGCACCCTCTGCCAGTCCCCAAGCACTCCCGGTGCACAGGTGGGTCTGTGTGGGGAAGACTATTGAGCTGTCTGGTGCAAAGAGAGAGGGGGACGGAGAGATGCTGGGGATCTGAGGCCCACTGGGGGGCTGCAGGACCACCCACCTTATCTCCTGCGTCTGACCCAGGATTGAGGGTGGGAGGACAGGGCAGGTCACATGGGCGGTTGAGGAAGGAGGGTGAGCTCACTGGCTGAGCCTCCCTGGGGTCTGCAGACTGAGACCACACAGAGGGCGGAGTGTGAAAGACAAGTGAGGTTCATGGGCTCAGTCTGGAGGCAGGAGTCGGGAATCATGGACCCGTGTGGTCAGTTTCCCACTGCCCCCCTCAAGGAGTGCTGGGAGCTATCACCAGCCTAGCCCTGCCCCCAGGCTCACTGAGGATGCTGGCCTGTCACACTCCCTCTGAGCCCTGCCCCCAGGCTCATTGAAGATGCTAGCCTGTCACTCCCTGATTACCGCCCCCAGCCCTCACTGGGCTGTCACTCTCCCTCTGAGCCCCACCCCCAGCCCTCCCTGAAGATGCCCAGCCGATACTCCCCCTCTGTTAAGTGACACAAGCTTCACCCCTAGAGCTGTCTGCTGCACTTGCTAGGAGAGTCTGCTCCAGGCTTCTGGAATGTTCTGTGCTTCTCTCTGAACTCTTGGCTGGCAGGAGCGTCTCCCCGGCCCACACCCCTTGTTAGCTTCAGGAACTTCCTTTCCCCCAGAACAGGATCTTCCCAGGTGTCACACGACCCCCTCCTTTGTTTAGTCTGAATAAATTAATGGCAGTGGGCTGTTCCGGTGACTGGAGGGTAGGGGATCCCCAGCAGCTGCCGGGTGTGGGGCTGCCGGATGTGGGGGCGCACCTGCCATCTGTTGAGGGGGTCCAGTACTCACCCAATTCAGACCACAGACTCAAATGAGAAGTTTGAAGGTCTCTACCAGAGGAAGCGCGCTTGCGCCAGGACGCCCTCCGAGTTGGCGGCGTATAGACCAGCGCTGGGCGGCGCAGCATTTACTTGGGAAAACCGCAGAACACGCACAAAGCGTGCCGTGGGCCCGGGGCTCGCGGGCTCTGACGAATCCGTGTTCCCCGAGTCACACCCGGTGACTTTGGGGAAGAACTCCCATTAGAAAATGCGGAAACGGCTGCCCACCAGGCTGTCTAATCCGGGTTGCGACCTGGCAGCGGTTTCGTGGTGAAATCGTTTGTTCCCACGTTGTAGATTGTGGCCTAGGCTAACTTCCTTTTTTTTTTATGGGGGGCATTTTCCATACATCCCCTTACCATCCAGCACAGAGGAGCTGGGAGTTCCCTTGTTGGTTGCCCCTCCCACCTATCCAACCCACCACAGGGTTTTTTCCCCTGTGGCTGGGATACCCCACTTTTCTCGGGGTGTTTTAAAGGCCAGGTGTGCTCCAGCTTACGATTCAGGGAACCATCCACAGTGACAGGCGGCAGGGGCTTGGACTGCGCAGGAAGCCTTAACCTGGGGGCTGGAACCACCTGCGGGGGAACAAGCCCCGCCCCCGGAACGGCCTCGCCCAAAGGGGGTTGGGGGTCCCACATCAAGTTTTTTGGGGGGCGGGCGAGTCCGTGGCGCACATGCCTGATCACCTATAGATACAGGTATGCGAACGCACGTACATGGGGCAACTCAGATTCCAGGTGTCATCTCGATTGTTCCTCCACCTGATTGAACCCAGAGCAGCTGTGGGGGCTCATCCCGCCGGCCATCTTGCTCTGGGGAGTCCCAGGGTCTGCCTTCCAGTGCTGGGGTGGCAGGCAGGTAGCCACACGCACCTGGCATTTTTGTCTGGGATCTGGGGCTCTGAACTCAGGGCCTTTGCTTGCACGGCAAGTCCTTTAACCTCTGCCCTACGTCCTTGCCCTCTTACTACTTTTCTGAAGAGATGTTAAGTGTGAACCGAGAAACGCCTCTTAAGTTTTGGAATCGGGATTACTGCGAGGGGGTCCCGTCCTTCCGTAAGGCCTCGTCCTTGGCAGTGTGTAGTAGTGCAAATCTTCCCGAGACACTTGCCGAGCCAGAAGCATAGAATGAGATGGGGGAGGAAGCTGTAGCCCAGGCTAGCTCGATCGCTACTGATCTCTCTGCTGCGCCTCCTGGCGGGCACCTCGGCATGCTCTCCACCTCCTGGTGCCCGCGTGAACCCTGGGCTCCCGGGGACTGGCAGCGGACCGAGGCACCGGGCAGAGCCCAAGCAGAACCAGCTTAGCTGAGCCCTGCCACGTGCGAGCTTGGAGCCCCACCTTGTGGCAGGCGGAACCTTGGAGAAGACAGAATTGCAAACAGTCGCAGGAGGCAGGGCAAGGGGGTGGCTGGCGACTCACAGTTCAGCGGGGGAGGGGGGGGCCGAGGCAGGAGAATGACTGCAGTGGGCCCATGCCTCGAAAATAACATTAAAAAAAAAACTAAGAAATTGAAACGTGAAACGGCAGCGGACGTTCAGGCGGGAGGTCACCGCACTTGGGAGGAGCGAGAGGACCAGGATTCGGGGCCCGGCAAAACCTTGCCGCGAAAGGATGAGACGCACGGCGCTGGGCGCTGCACCACAGCCTGTGTTGATGGGGCCCCACCCCCCCGCCGCGCTAGCGGCGCCCGAAGTAGCGGCGACTCTGCCTGCCCGGCCTTGGGGAGGCTTCAGGCGCACAAGTGCGCATGCGTAGTCCGAGCGCGGCGCAGGCGCAGTGCGACTCGCCTTCCGCCCCGCCATGGCTGCCGCTACGCCACCCGTTGTCTCCGTCTTCTCCGGCGCGCACGAGATGGGCGCCGCGCTGGCGCAGCTAGTGGCGCAGCGGGCCGCGTGCTGCCTGCAAGGCGAGCGCGGCCGCTTCGCGCTCGGCCTGTCGGGAGGCAGCCTGGTTTCCATGCTCGCCCGGGAGCTGCCCGCCGCCGCCGCCCCGGCCGGGCCCGCCAGCCTCGCACGCTGGACGGTGGGCTTCTGCGACGAGCGCCTCGTGCCCTTCGAGCACGCTGAGAGCACGTGCGGCCTCTACCGGGTGAGAGCCACGGGGCCGCGGCGGGGGCCCGTCCGGGACCTCCCCTGCCCAACCTACGGGAGCCGCCAGGGCTCAAGTCAGGCGGGACGCGCCTACCTAAAAAGCCGACTACGGAGGCCGCCGTGGGCCACTCATCCCTCGGCAAACATGCCTCAGCTCAACGGGGCTCTGAGTCAAACACGTGCACGCGCGCTATGGAAGCCACGAGGGTCAGACAGGCCGAGCCTGTTTACTATGCCTGACTACGGAGGCCGCCGCGGGTCAACACGGGCGCCCAGGCTCAAACGCTACATCCGGGCCACGGGGTCTGTCGGGCTAATCAGCGCGGGCTGTACGGATTAGGGAGCGCGGCTACGGAGGCCGTCGCGGGTCATGGATCGCTCGCGGCGCTGGGAATTAACCCGCGGGCGGGCCACACCCGCTTTCTCCTGGGGGGCGGCCGCGCCCACATCTGTCCTCCAAAGACGGGGCCGCCCCGGTAGCGCCGCGGAGGGTCACGTTTCCTCGTGTCGAACCCTATCCTCGATGGGCCCTAGTGTCCAATTACTATGGGGGTCTCACGGTTCCGAGGCTGGTGGTCAGTGGCCGGACTCTTGGCGCCCGCCACAAACGGGAAAACTGAGGCACAGAAAGGTCGCGCTGGGCCCTGCCATTCTCTGCACATCCCGCGGCAAGGCGTGGTCACCCCAGCCAGCTCACAGATGGAGACATCGAGGCCGGTCCTTAGGGGGGGCAGACCGGAGGCGCGGGTTTGAATCCATCCTCGCTGGCAGTGTGTTCCCAAAGGCATCATTGGGAAGTTTTGGGGACACGGAGCGCGTGTGGACCCCGTGGGGTGCCTTCCTCCCCGCTTCTGGAGTCCGCGGCCAGTCTGAGCTGGTCACGCCGTGTGTGTTCACGGGTGTGCATCTGTGTTGGCGCAGGGTCTCGTAGCTGAGGCCCTGAACTGCGGACCCTCGGGGTGTGTCCTCCCGTCTGGGGTCACCCGCATCCCATTGGGGTGCACATTTATTCTCTTCCAGTCTGAGTGTTTCGCTGCCCCCAGTCCCATGGTCTGGGGGCTTCAGGAGTAGGATTGACCTGTGTCTGGTGACCACGCAGCTCCGGAGCGCTGGAGGTCTGGGTCACTCGCCCCTGCTCCAAGTGCTCGTGGCTCCTGTGGCCCTGAGCCCCCCCCTCCTCCCGTGAGGTGGGGGAGCCACGGGGCAAGGCCTGTGTGGGGTCCGGCCCTGCTGACCCCCCCTCTGCCTGTCGCAGACGCACCTGTTCTCCAAGCTGCCGGTCCCTGACAGCCAGATCCTCGCCATCGACCCCACGCTGCCTGTCGAGGCCGCAGCTGAGGACTACGCTGCCAAGCTGAGGCAGGTGGGTGTGGAGTGAGCGGGGTGGGCGTGAAGCCACTTCCAGGGCCTCATCCACTGTGGGAGGAGACTGATCAGGGTCCACAGGATCCAGGGACGCTGGCGGCCCGGCCACCATGAGGTGAAGGGCCAGGCTGAGGCAGGAGGATGGCTGTGAGTTCCAGAATCCTCCAGAACACTCAGGTGTCCGGTCTTGGCTGGACTTGGCATTTGGAGAGTGGAGACACGGGCCTCAGGGCCGGCGGAACATTAGAGCTGTACGGGCTCCTCTTTGCCCACTTGCTGTGTGACCTTGGAGCTTCCCACAACCTCTCTGATCCACCTCCTTCCCACCCAGGCCTTCCAGGGAGACGCTGTCCCTGTGTTTGACTTGCTGATCCTGGGCGTGGGCCCGGACGGGCACACCTGCTCACTTTTCCCTGGGCACCCCCTCCTGCAGGTGAGTGGGGGCCCCAACTCTGTCCATAGTCTGTAGGGCTTCAACAGGGCAGTCCCGGCCAGCCTTTCAGAGCTTCCCTCCCCTCTTCTTTCCCTGCCGCAGACCAGAGTCGGGGCCTCAAGACCATGGGTCCCCAGGACAAGGTGGCGAACAGAACACACACAACTATGTTTTGGCCAAGTGAATTCTGAACCCATTTATTGAAACTTTCGTGACAGCTTTTATACAGAAAATTTTGGGGTAAAGAATGTTGCACCTACAATAGATGTATAATATTCTAATCAGCAAAATGACCTTCAGGGTGGACCTTTTTTTTCCAAGAACCTAACCCATTGCCTGAAGGTAAAGGCACTTAAGGGAATCCTTCTCTTATCTAATCTATAATGCTTCAAAGGTAGCTGTGGGGCTGAGCCCACATTTTATCAGAGACTGCTTTTTTAAAATACACAGAGGCAGAATGATCTCCTTTTGATTTCAGCAAGGAACATATTTTACAATTAACTATAGGAGTCCCCAACACCCCATAAGTCCCAGTGTGAGCTTTTGCTGATGTCCTCTCGAGGTTGATACTCTTCAGTCAAGCAGGTCGACATGGGCACCAGGCATGGCAGCATGTTCTAACTTGGGAAAATGTATGCAGCTCATGCAGTCTCTACTATCCAAGCTTGAACCACATCTCTAAGGGGGCCATGGCTTGGGTACTCAAGGGCCATAAGTGCCTAGAGCGTGATTTTGTCAATGGAACACTACTGAGATATGCACTGAAGAGAACACTTAAGCAATATAATTATTAAAAGAATAATTCCTCCTATAATAGCATCCTTCTATTCCTTTAATAGTAAGGTTGCTTATGTCTTCCTTTGAGGAATTCCAGAAATGTATTGCCATCAGTTAGATGATCCATCTGTGAACCATGCATTCTCCAAACCTGGGGTCCAGTCAGGCCCCATATGCCAAGGGTGTCTCTTTCGGGGTGGAGGCGATCATTGGTGGGAGTGCACTCGAATGGTCCATCTCTGTGATTTCTCATAAGAGTGCTGTTTGGGATAGGAAAGACAAGGCCCCCTTTGCTTCTGACATGGGTTCTCCCAGTTTGGATTGCAAATACCATCTCCAGGGGCAGTCTTGGCATCTAGACTTTCTGGCATGATGGTCTCTTCCTTGACCTTCAGCCAGGGTAAGAGGGTATCACAGTTTCTTTTAAGATTCTAGTGGACTGATAACATAGTCTTATACTTCTGGGATTTCTGAGTTAGTACATAGGTGGGAATTTTACCCACCTATGTTTTAAGACTCTTGAAGTTAATCTCTAATTTCTTTAAAATCAGTGCACACATTCTGGCTAACAAGTCTACTTATTGTAAGTGACTAGACATGAAATCTTTATTTAGAATTTGACTAAAAGTTAAAAAGCAGGCTTCTTCTCTAGATCAGAGAGCAGGAAGCTAGTTCCAAAAAAAAACCCTAAGAGCAGGTAAAGGGCACTCCTAATACCCAGAAGAATTCTTCCTGCCAGAGGCAAAACTTGAATTATCTCTATTCCCAAAAAAACAAAACCTAGGTAAAGGGCACTCCTAATTCCCAGAATTCTTCCTGCCCTAGGCAAAACCCGAATTATCTGGGAGAGAGTGTCCAGCCTCTGTTCATGGGTGTTACTGTGACCTTCCCCAGGGAACAGGCTTTAGGTCTGAGCTGGGAAGAAACACCAGGGCCTGACAATTCCCATATTTTTCCTTATTTCTCTTAAAGAAAGCCATGTCCTTATCCCAAAAGATGTTTCTTTGAATCCATGTTTTCCAAACTGAGACATATTCTACCAGATTAGTTGGATAAGGACGAGGCATTTCCCCACCCCTGCTGGTCACACAGCCCTGGGGGGTGAGGGGAGTGGAACCTAGGCAGCCCTGGTCTCCCTGTTGCCCCCCAGGAGCGTGAGAAGATCGTGGCCCCCATCCGAGACTCCCCCAAGCCGCCGCCGCAGCGCGTGACACTCACGCTGCCTGTGCTCAACGCAGCCCGGACGGTCGTGTTCGTGGCCACTGGGGACAGCAAGGCCTCTGTGCTCAAGGTAGGGGGCTCCCCGGGCTCGGGGTGCTGGGAGGAGGCGGGGTGGTGAGACCCAACTGGTTGCCAACGCAAAGGCAGATGGAGCGAGACCAACTGTCCCAGAGCGACTCCACCCTGAACCTTAGGGTTTGGGGTTTTAGAAAGCAAACCCAGCACAGTCCCAATACTACAGTCAGCGTGGGGCACAGACATCGGGGTGCCATGGTCACTTGGCAGGTGGGGTGGAGTGGGGGGCTCAGGATAAAGTCCCCCTCGCCCTGCTGCTTCACATTCAGATGTGAAGGTCGGAGATCAACTTTCAGAAGTCAGTTCTCTCCTTCCACATGGGGGCTCCCTGGATCAAACTCAGGTCACCAGGTTTGCCTGCAGTGTCTCCCCTGCTGACAGCACCGTCAGCCCAGGAAACCTCCAATGGGCGGGCTGGGGAGACGGCTCAGGGGTGAAGCCTCTTCCTGGAAAGCAAAGGTCCTGAGTTCAGATACCTTGTAAAAATGCCCGGTGGAAATGGAGGTCTGTACTTCCAGCCCTGGAAGGTGGGGCCTGGGGAACCCCGGAGCAAAGCAAGAAGGAGGTAGAATAATCCAGGGTGACTCAAGAAGTCACCCTTGGGCCTCCACAGGAACACACAGTGCATCTCTCTCTCACATACACACACACACACACACACACACACACACACACACACACAACCCAAAAAAGTATTTTTCTGGGTCTTTTCAATTGGTTTGCATTTGCATATGCTTAATGAGATGCCACCCATGGCCTCTGTGCAACCGACCCAAGGCTGGGGGGTCAACCTGACTCTTCCCCTGGGTATCTTTGTTCTCTGCTGTGTAGTATTCTAGACTGCCTAGCTGTGAGCTCCCGGGGTCTTCTCTCCCTGCCCCCTTCAGGCAGGATCACAGATGTGCCACACTGCCCTGCCGTCCCGCATGCTGAGGATTTGAACTTGGGTCCCCATCCTTGTGCTGCACATACTTTGCTCTCTCAGCCGGCCAGCCCACCCTGGCATGTTGGATGGGGGACACCCAGGGGTGGGAAATGTTTCCCCAGGACCTCTGAGGGTCGTGACACTGCCGCCGTCTCCCCACAGCGCATCCTGGAGGAGCGAGAGGACAGCCCGCTGCCCGCAGCGCTGGTGCGGCCGCACACGGGAACACTGTGCTGGTTTCTGGACGAGGCGGCTGCTCAGCTGCTCACAGGGCCCTTCGAGAAGCATTCCACCCTGTAGGGGCGACCCCCACCCCTGCAGGACCTGGGGACTGGGCCCCTCTGCATAAGCCGTGTGGAGCTGTGGGTGGCCAGCGCCCCCCTCTTCCCCCCGCCGACAGGTATTAAAGGCAGACTTGCTGGACGTCAGCACAGAGTTGTGATTTTGGGGGGGCTGCGGGCCTGGAGTGCCCAGGGTCGGGATGTCCTCGAGGGTGGGAGACCAGCTCTTCAGAGTCCCATCCCCAGCAGTTTGTGCACAAGGAACAAAGCTCCCCAGGGAGGGGGGGCAAACCACAGAAAGTGAAATTTCCCATGGGGCCCTGTGCTGTGCCTGTGAGGAAACCAGGGGACCCAGGGCGGAAGTTGCCCAGCTGGGAGCAGCCAACTGCTCCCCAAGAGCTACAGACCAAGGTAGGCAGCTGAAAGATGAGATGGCGTGAGGACCCCCTGTGGGGCGTGCCCAGGCTGGTCACCTATCTCCCGCCTCATGCATCAAGGTGGCTGCCTCGGCTCCAGCCATCATGCTCTACATTTCAGCCTCTGGAAGGAGAGAAAGAAACTGTAGAGATAACACCCCAAGATTCAGTGTATTTTTTCCCCATAAGACATGGGCTCTGGTAGCCCTGGCCGGCTCCATAGATACTCAGGATATAGCCAAGGATGACCCTCTATTTCCCTAGCCCTGGATGATGGCCCTCCCCATCGACCCAGAGCAGCTGGTTCCCAAACCTTGGGGTTCCCCCGGGGGCTGCCCCGCCCACCCTGTGCGGAACAGCAGTCGCAGGTGCAGGCAGGGCGTCCTGTACCCCCCCACACACACACCACTCAGCTCCAAAGCTCGCACACGCCGCATCCCTGAGCCGGGACCCGGGGTGGCCGCAGAGATGGGAGCACGGCCCTCCTGCCCGCTGGACAAACGGCAGCAACAGCAGCTGAGAGGTGAGCACAGAAACGCTGCAGGGGGTATCTGGGGACCAAGTGGGCGCTGGTGCATTTGAGGCCTGGACCATGGGAGCCGAAACCCCACAGGGAGCAGGGTTTAGGGGTGCAGGGCGGGTGGGCAAGGAAGCCGCTGTGAGGAGCACAGGCTGGGGAGCAGGGTGGTCCGGAGCCTCAGGGGCCCAGGCTCTCCTTCAGATGCAGGTGGGCGGATCAGGGGCAGTAGGGGACCCGGTGACTGTCCCAGTAGCCAGGCGGGGATCCCCTGCCCACTGGCTGCCTGAGTCCTGGAGTGTGTGCGTGCGTGTGTGTGTGTGTGTGTGTGTGTGTGTACCGTGTGTCCCTGTGAAGGCCCAGGGGTGATGTCAGGAATCTCCCCGAATCGTTTCTACCTCCTCTTGTTTTGGGGTGTCTCAGGCTCCACCGGCCAGGGTCTTAAGTGCAGGTCACTGCCACTTCACCCAATATATTTACCTGGGATCTGGGGATTTTGAAGTTGGATCCTTTTGCTTGCGAGGCAAAAAAAAAAAAAAAAAAAGAAGAAATGAAAGCCAAGGGTCCGGGAGGCTCCTGCCTGCCCCCCCAACCTCTCTCGGTCCCTTTGTCCCTGCAGGTCATGTGGACGCCCTGCTGAGGGACTTCCTGCCCCGTTACCGCCGGCAGCTGGCCCTTGCGGTGCTGGACGAAGTTTCCCTAGAGCTGGATCCCCAAGAGCCGGCGGGGAGCCAGCTGTGCCGCAGCAAAGTGGGTGCCCCCGAGTAACCCCTCCCTGTGGGCAGGGGTGCTTGCTGGGGGTGGAGGGGTGCTCGCTGGGTGAGGTGGGCCCAACTTGGGATTTGGATCCAGAAGCCCAGAGAGGTTGAGTGCGCGTCCTGAGCACACACAGCGCAGGTCCACCTGGAGCCTCGGATCAAAGCTTAGCTCCCCCCCACCAGATGACCTAAGCTTCCCCCACCTTCCAATTCTGTGCACAAACTGTCCTGCTGCCCAAGAGCCCCCTGTCCAGCGATGGGGGTCATAGGGACCCCAACATGCATTGTTTGTTCCACAGTACCCGCTGAGGGTGGAGCTGGCTGATTTGGGGTTCAGTAGCTGGAGTCAGATTCATCATGCTGGACTCACTTTGCGCCCAGGAGTTGGGGTACTCACACCAGCCTACCTCTCAGTCAAGCGCTAACCAAGAAAATGGGGGTCCTCTGCCTTTGGGATACAGGCTAGGTCCAGCAGGGGTGGGGACCCTGGGTTTTCCTCAGCCCTCCACTGTCTGATCCTCCCCTGCAGAAACTGCCCCGAGTCAGGGAGCACCGAGGACCCCTAAGTCAGCTCTGGGGTCACCCGCCGCAATGGCGCCCTGTCTTCTGTGTCCTGCGTGGGGACGGGCTGCTAGAATGGTTCAGCCACAAGGAGGTGAGGGCCAGGTGGGGAGCAAGGGGGTCATTTCTGTTCCTAGCCCCGAGCCAGGGGGCCACTACTGCTCTGGCCCCCAGGATGAGAGGGCAGGGGCCCTGGGGTGCTGCGTGGGCAACTGAGGCTAGGATCAGGTTAGAAACCAAGAGCTGGGGGCAGGGCCAAAGAAAGAATGACAACTCACTCTCCTCAGAGAAGGCCTCAGAGGAGAGTGACAGCTCAATGAGGTCTGGGGGCGGGGCTCAGAGGGAAAGTATCAGCCTAGAAGTGTAAAGTCTGGGGTTCTGCCTCCTGCACCCAGTAGATGTTGAGGAGGCGCAGGGCGCCCCCTCAGGGTCCCTCTGTTCCTGCGTTGGCAGCTGTAGTGTCTGTCAATCTCCATCTTGCATGACAGGAGTTTGAATCCGGCAGCCGTCCTCTGGGCTCTGCTGCCCTCACGGGGTACACGCTGCTCACCTCCCAGCGGGAATACCTCCGCGTGTTAGATGACCTCTGCCCGGACTCCTGTGGTGCGGATCTTGGGGACCCCCAGAGTGGCTTCCTTCCCAAACCCAGCTCAGTTCTGTGCCCCATGGACAGCTGATTCATCTCTCTGGCCACTGCTGGTCCCAGCCCCAGGGGGACCCCAATTGTATCTGCATTTGCTTCCACTTTCCCCTGGGGATGTGGCCCTGACACTGCCCCCCAACAATCTATGCTGTGAAATAAATACCCAACTTTCCTGTGGGGAAGGGAACAAACCCAAAATACTCAAGGGGGGGACAGAGGCAGCACTGTTGGCAGCATGTAGGGGGCAGGGAGTGGGGTCCAGCTGGGTCGCCTTAGAGTTTGGGAGGGGGCGCTTCTCCTGCTTTGTGACAGATGAATGAGTGAATGAGCGCGGGGCCCAGCATCAGTGTTCTGCAGGCACCCCGAGTGCTTCAGGCTCCCCGGAAGAGGCCGTGCTGGAGGCGCCCGTGCGCTTCCCGCTGTTCCTCCCGCATCCGCTACGCGCCCATCTCGGCTTCTCCGCAGACTCCAGGGAGTCGCAGCGAGCTTGGCGGCTGGCTCTTCAAGGGGGCATCCGGCTTCGAGGCACAGGTGGGTCCGCGGTGGGGCCCGTGGTCTGGGGGTGCGATGTGTCCCTGCCCATAATGGGATGCGTGGTATGCGCTGGGGAGGGGGGACACAAAAGGACCGGGTGATTGCAGGCTTCGCAGGACGGGGACATCGGGCAGGAAGCCGCAGGGAGACATCTTGGAGAACCGCTACAGGGGCCCATGCGGGGTGGGAGGGTCGCGCACAGGGGCAAAGGCACCCCCACAAGGATGGGCTGCACCATGGCCTGCAGGCGGGGCCGGGGGCGTGTTCGCTGAGTCTCTCCTGCAAAGGTCCTGAGGTCCTTGGCAGGAGCGCGTGGACACCAGGGGTCCTGTCAGTCCTGCAGCGCAGCAAGGCTCCCGCCGCCCGCGCCTTCCTGGACGCCGTGCGGCTGCATCAGCAGCAACGCGGCCACTTCGATGACAACATCACCCTGGGATCAGACGCCGAGGTCGGTGCACCCCGACCAGCGTTGGGGACTCCCCGACCCACAATGTCCCCCACGCCCGGTGCCCACTGGCCCGTGTCCCACAGGTGCTGACGGCCGTGCTGCTGCGTGAGCTGCTCCCCACACTGCCAGCCGACACCCCACATGCTCCCCACGCGCCAGGCCGCGCCCGAGCCTGGGCCCGGACAGAGGTACGCACTGCAGCCGGGGCAGGAGAGCCCCGCCCCGCCGCCATCGTCCCCCACGCGCCCCGCGGAGGCCCTGTGGTCCTTCACCCTGACCTCCTCCCGCAGCTCTTGGAGGCTACCCACAATGCGGTGCTGACACGCGCATCCACCGCGCTCCGCATCTTCCAGCGCGAGAAGGAAGAGCTGCTGCCCGTGCTGCGCAGCGCCGCGCGCGCTGACCTGCAGCACCTGCTGCGCCTCCGCCAGCGCGCAGCTGCTGCTCTCCGAGGCGAGGGGCGGGGCCTGCAGTAGAGGCGGGGCCAGGAGAATAGAGGGTGGGGTCTGGAGAGAGGAAGGTGCCTGCTGGCGAGGGGCGGGGCCTGCGGGTGATTGGCAGGGCTGGGAGAGGGGCCTGTATATGAGGGGCGGAGCTGGGAGGCCAGGGGGGGGCTCAGAGAGGGGGCGGGGCCAGGGGAACAGGAGGCGGAGCCTGGAGAGCAGGAGGGGGGCTCAGAGAGAAGCTGGATTAGCTGATCAGTGGGCGGAGTTAGCAGAGCTAGGGCGGTACTAGGAGGGGCAGGGCTTGGATAACATGAGGAGGGCGGGGTCAGGGGAATCAGCCAGCCTATGGGCTGAGTCACCGAGAAAGGAGGGAGTTTCCGGCTAGGTCTGGAAGGCTTGAGTTAACAGAACCCCGGGCGGTGGAATTGGGGGGGCCAGCAAGATCCGAGGTGAGCAGGAAAAGGGCGGAGCCTGCCGGCCGATCCCAGGCAAGCAGACAGGGACGTGGCTGGGACACGAATGGGCTGGGGCAGGGCTAGGATCCAGGAAGAGGCTAAGCAGACGGGGAGTGACCCGGGGCGGGGCTACTGCGGTGGGCGTGGCTGGGACGCAGCTGCTCATAGAGAGGTGAGAGCAGCTGCCCCAAGGGGACCTGAGTTCTAGTCCCCCTTTGCTTCCTGGTTCCTTGCCCTGCATCCCATCTCCTCCACCCTGAGGCTCGGTTTCCTGGTCTGGTCCCCTCGCGGTACCCGGCTGAAGAGACCCTAAACGGTACCTGTCTCTCCCGCAGCGGAGATCCAGGGTCCCCTGGAAGCGTGCCTGTGTCCCATGGACGCACAGCTGCCGGGGCTCATGCAGGCATTGCTGACCACCGTGGACGCTGTGCTGGGAGCCGTGCGCGCCCTGCTGCTCCGCGGCGTGCAGCGGGTGCGCGATCACCTGTGCGCCCGCTCAGGGCCGCGGCTGCGTGGGGAAGTGAGTGGGACGGGCCAGTAGCAGGGCGGGGGCTGGGGCCTCCCAGCGCCCCGCAGGTGCACGTATTGCTTGTTCTCCCCATCTCATAGGTGCACGCTTTCGGCGAGATGCCCTGGGACACGGAGCTGATGCAAAGCTGCTACCGAGAGGCGGAGCGGGCCCAGGGCCGCCTCGGGCAGCTGGCAGCAACTTTCGGCTTCTGCGGCACCCAGAGCCTGGTGTTCGCCGCCCAGGACCTGGCTCAGCAGGTGAGGCGAGGAGGTGGGGGAGATGGGGGGTCGCTGTGCCGGTAGAGGGAATCATCACAGTGAGATGCCTGGGAACTGAAGATTCTGGACTTTCATTTGCAAAGAGGTGCCCAGGTGGGGAGGGGCATGCGGGCTGGGTGGGGAGTGTGGCACTGCGGGACCTAAGGTTGGGGAAACCTCTCTGCCTAAGAATGGAGGAGGGCAGGCAAAGACCAGAACGGGCAACCCCGGGCTGGGGGGGGTGTTAACCCTGCTCCTCTTTTCCCAGCTCATGGCCAACGCGGTGGCCACCTTCCTGCAGCTGGCAGACCGGTGTCTGATGTCAGGACTGGACCGTGACCAGGCGGCCCAGCAGCTGGACAAAGTCAGGGGCCTGGTGCTGAAGGTCAGGCTGGTGGGAGGGTGCAGACGTGACCCTGGGTGCGGGAGGAGGACCCTCCACACACACACACACACACACAAACACACGCACACACACACACACACACACACACACACAGACACTGAGACTTCTTACCCACAGAAATTGGCCTCGGACAGTGAGTCCGCGCGGCGGAGATACACGCGGGACGGGCTAATAGGCATCTTGTCTCCGTTTGTGTGCAGACAGCTGGGGTGCAGTGATAGAGCGGTGAGTTCTGGGGGTTCTTAGGAGGGGGTGCCCTCCGCTAGGATCCCATAATAACCCTTTCCCATAATCCCCTGGGTTCTTTTTTTTTTATTATTCAATTGTGTGTGTGCGTGTGTGTGTATGTATGTGTGTGTGTAGAACCACAGGTGAATTTGGGAACCACCATGGACCGCCTCCACCTCCCCCTTGTTTACTCTGCCCCAGGATTCACAGGCTCCGCCCTTCCAGGACCAGAAACGCAGGCCACCCCTGCTTCCGCCCAGCGTCTATATGTGGGGTCTAGGAACCAAACTCAGGACCTTCTGCCTGCAAGGCAGAGGCTTAACCCCTGAGCCATCTCTCCAGCCCCTCCCCTGGGTTCTTGACGCCTACTCTCTGTCTGCCAAGCGAGAGCTGGGTGGATCTCAGGTCCTGAGGGTGTCGGGGCGCCTTTTTTGTGGGGGAGTGAGAAGGGGAATGTGGAGAGGGAACCCGCCTCTCAAATCTCAGGATCACCAAGGGGTGTGTGTTTCGGCGGGGTGCAGACAGGATCATTCAGGAGAAGCAGTAGTGGCCTAGTTGAGAGGCAGGATGGTGGTATGTGTTGGTGGACTCCCTTCCTTTGCTGTCAGGGAAGGCCTGAGGCTAGGTACTTTATAAAGAATGAAGGTTTACTCCTCAAAGTAAGCGTAGCTGCCAAGTCCAGGGCCCAGAACCGTGGGGGGGCTGGAGCTGCTTTTTACTCGGTCCTTGGAGGAAGGCAGAAAGCAACACACCCCCTCCTGGGACACTACGTCCTGTACCTTGCACCTGGACCGGGCTGGAAGGGCAGGGAGCATGTAGACATTGGAAATGGGGGCCCTGGAGCGCAAGGTGAGAGTGGCCGGGGCCCCTGACCCTGTATTCTAGGAGCTTCCAGAGGTTGAGGGAGATGTCGTGGCTGTGGGCTGCCAGGCGCTGGGCATCGAAGGCATCTATGCGGACGTCATTCGTGACCTTCTGTTGCAGAGGATCGACAGTGGTGAGTCGCCCTGGGGGGATCAGGGGACCCGGCAGCCCCAGCACCCCCCCTCTGCCACTCGCTTTCTGTGCCCGCTGGGGTCACACCTGGTATGGGAGGGCCCAGGGTGGGCGGCCTCAAGGCTCCCAGAACAGAAGGGCTGAGTAATGAGGCCATGAGGGTTGCATAGGAGCTCACCGGCAGGCAAAAGATCAAGAAGCATTCACTCAATGAACACTCCCTGGTGTCAAAGACACCCCCAGAATGCTTGGGACCCCTGAGTGAGACCCCTGAGGTGCTCCTGGACTGGGCATTGGTTCTAGAACCATCTTTTTCCCTCCTTCCACGCAGCCTGTAAGAGCCCATCCTCAATTGATTAGTGATGTCTGTGAGCATTGGCCATGAGAGGATTGATTAGTAATGTCTCCTTAGGCCCTGGCCTTTCCCAGACCTCCCTAATTCTCTTTTCCAGAATTGCAGAAGGCCCTGGGTGTGAGTGACGTGACTCTCTCTGGCCCGGTGCTCGGTGGCCTCATGTGACCAGCACAGAGCAGGTGGGTGAGGACGTCTCAGGTCTCTGGATGGGGGTAATGTCTGCGGGGCTTCTCAGGGTGCATAGGAGTGTGGTGAGGGCAGCATTGGTGATGCAGCACAATGGGCTTGTGGCTGGGACTGGTTCAGGCTGTGGTGACTGAGGTGGGATGCAGCCAGGAAAGTCTGGGGGTCCCCCAATGCCCGGCAGCCCCCACCCGCAAGGAGCTCTTTTCTGTTCTCAGCACATCCATGAGCCAGCCAGACTTTTGGGGTCCCATTTACGAAGGCGCTGTACTGTGCTGTCGGGTAGGGGGGAAGGGGGGCTCGGGCTTGTTTGTGACGCAGCAGCAGCAGCATCTGACTTGCTGCCTGTGGGAGGAGTTGGAAACACGAGTCCGGGGCAAGGTCTGAGTCTATGCCAAGGCCTCAGCCACCCCAACACACAGGGGGACAGAGCCGGGTGCCATTCAAGGATTGGGGGGGCGAGCTTCAGATTTGCTCACCCACCCACCTGCTACACCGGACTTGCTGGCTACTCACCCTCAGCATTCTGCCATTTCACAGATGAACAAACTGAGGCTCGGATCTGAGAGACGGAACTCCTTGCTGTCAGTGGCCAGATGCAGCCCCTCCACCTGCCTCTAGGAACATTCTGGAACTGCCTTTACGCCACCCACCATCCTGGTAGCTGAATAAAGAGTCACAGACGTGCTAGAGAGAGCTCACCAGGGAAAGGGGCTTGCTACCTAACCTGGTGACCTGAGTTCGAACCCGGGATCCCACACAAAAGAAGGTGGGAACTGACTTCTGAAAATTGCCCTCTGCCCCCCCCCCCAGTGCACCAGGCCACACACAGAAATACAAAATAACAATCTGACCAGGGGTGTTTCTAAGTGTTCATGTGGCCAGCGATACCCCTGGATCCCTACCAGACTTTGTGCCCCAAACCCCGACCAGTTGTGACCCCACACACCTATGGGGGTCTTGGGATTCTAGGCGAATGTTTGGGTTCTGGACAAGCCTGGGTTACAGCAGGATGCAGGCGAGCTAGAACAACACCTGCCAGACCAAACAATTGAAAAGATCAAAGATTTATGAATCACAGGGGGTCGCACAAGAAAAGAGACGAAAATTGGAGGGTCGTCTGGGAATAAGGAGTGGGTGAGATTGGGGATGAAGGGTAAAAATATAAATTCAGTATGTTCTTGTGCATAAAGCAAAAAATAATTTGAACTACTAAAGGACTCAAGGTGGAGACTCTCCCTTGGAGCCCCGCCCCCAGCCCTCACTGCAGGATGCTGGGCTGTCAGTCTCACTGTGAGCCCCACCCCCAGCCCTCACTGCAGGATGCTGGGCTGTCAGTCTCACTGTGAGCCCCGCCCCCAGCCCTCACTGCAGGATGCTGGGCTGTCAGTCTCACTGTGAGCCCCGCCTCAGCCCTCAGTGGGCTCTCTCTCCCTCTGAGCACCGCCCCCATCCCTCACTGAGCTGTCACTCTCCCTGTGAGCCCCGCCCCAGCCCTCACTGAGCTGTCACTCTCCCTGTGAGCTGCGCCCCTCCTCCCGGTGCACAGGGAGTACTCCTCTGCCCCCTCGACCATCTGTTCCGCTCCTGTCCATGCAGCTGCTTGCGGCCGTTTCCGGGTGGATTTCCCACGGCCGCAGGACTCAGGCTAATTCTAGAAACAGGTCAGGGACAAGAATTTGTTGCTCTGCTGCGCAGACGCATTGCCACGGAGATCTTTCCTCCAGCACCCGCACACCCTGTCACCTTTTTGGGGTGTATGGGGACTTGATCCGAAGGCTCCTGAACGCAAAAGAGCCCGAGACCTTGCTTGTTGGTTTTTCTGTACAGGTCTGAACTTGCCCCCCCCCATGCATGTAGCATGTCCACCATGCATTTCAGTCACTCCTGGGATGCAGCCCGCTCCTCCCGTCACCTCTCCACACCAGAAGGGTCGGTGGGGAGGAGGCCGGTGGGTTTTTGCTGGCCGGTTGTGTTCTTTTTTTTTTTTTTTTTTTTTTTTTATTCAATCATGTGTGTATGTGTGTGTGTATAGAACCACAGACGAATTTGGGAACCACCATGGACCACATCCACCTCCTCCTTGTTTACTCTGCCTGGGGATTCACAGGCTCCGCCCTACCAGGACCAGAAATGCAGCCCCCCCCTCCGCCCGGTGTGTATCAGTGGGGTCTAGGATCCGAACTCAGGACCTTCTGCCTGCAAGGCAGAGGCGTAACCCCTGAGCCATCTCCAGCCCTGGTTGTGTTCCTAATGAGATGTGGAGCCCAAGCCACCGCCGACTCCTTGTTCCGCAACCGAGTTTGGGCAGAAGGTCATTTATAGTCTATGTTTTTCACACTCAAGGACGTGGAAAACTTAATTTTAAAACACTGTATTTACATGATAGATGGGGAAAGAGTAAACACGCACATGTATAAAGAGAGAGAGGGAGAGAGACGCAGCGTGGTGCACAGGTGGAGGTCAAGAGCAACTCTCAGAAGTCAGTTTTCTCCTTCCCTACACCCCCTAGGCTTCTGGGAGTGAACTTGGGCGCTAAGTTTGTGCACAGAACCCTCCCCCGCTGAGCCCTCTTGCTGGCCCAGCTACGGATTTATTTACTAACTTATAGAAAAGATCTCACATGGCCCAGGGTGCCTTTGAACTGGATACGTGGCTGAGGGCGGCCCTGAGCTTCCAATTCTCCTGCCTCGGTCTCCCAAGTGGAGTGCTATGGACCTGTGCCCACATACCTGGAAGGAAGTTAATCTTGGGGGGAAAAAGTTGAAAATCCAACCTGGGGAGTATTGCAGAAATCCCTCCAGATTTTTCCCTGGAGATCCTGTTCTTGCTTCCAGAGAGTTCACATAACACAAGGCAGCAACTGCCCCGGAGACCCGGATGGGGTGTGTGTGTGTGTGTGCTGTGCTTCATGGGACAGAAGCCCAACCCAGGGGCTAGATGCTGTGAGTGTGAGTGTGGGTGTGGGAGCCCCGTTTCTATGCCCAAGAACCCCTAAAGTGAAACCAGGATATTGTCTAGTTGTGACAGGATCGCCAGGAGTGTAAGACTGGGCTGGGAGGATCTAGTTCCAGGGTAAATAGTGAATGTAGAGCAGCTCGGGACACCTAAGAACCAAGATGGACAGATAGACGGACAGGTAGGTAGATAGAGAGACAGGTAGGTAGATAGATAGATAGGTGGGTAGATTGATAAATAGATGATAGATTAGGTAGGTAGACAGAGAGACAGACAATAGTAGACAGGCAGATAGGTAGATAGGTAGGTAGGTAGATAAATAGATGATAGGTAGATAGACGGGTAGATAGATAGGTAAGTAGGTAGACAGATAGGTAGGTACATAGATAGATAGACAGACAGGTAGCTAGATAGATACATAGATAATAAACTGTAGACTGGGTCGCATCCCAGCCTGGGCTATGCAAGAGGCTGTCTCAAAAAAAAAAAAAAAAGACTAGAAAAAGTAAACAGAAAAAATGAGCAAAAATAACAGTGAGTTCTGTGGGAAAGTGAGGCTCAGATCGTTCTGGATCTCAGCTAGCCGGGTCGGCTTGGGGGTGCACACAGGGTCGGGCGCCTCACGGAAAACCCTCATTACTGGCGTCTAAGCAGCAGCCAGGGCCCCGCCCGTTTAGGGCGCGGGGTAAACGTGCTCTGCGCCTTTAACACCAGAGTTGTGGGCGGGTTTGGTGTTCTGTCCTTCAGGCTGATGTCACGTGGGGCGGGCGAGCATATTGTCGGAGGGAAAGCGGCGTGGAGTCTTAAAGGCAGGGACCTGAGAGGTCAGTCTTGGCGATTCGCTCCACACGGGGCGCGCGCCTTCCCTTTAAGGGCCGCTCATAAGCGGGTAGACCGGATGACGCCCTGACTCCTTTAAGGCGCTGCCCGCATCCGCCGGCAGAAAAGCCGTTTAAAGGCGACGCGTGGCGCGATGGCGGTGGCCCGTGGGCTCGGAGCGCCCCGTCTGCTGTTGCTGCCGCCGCCGCCGCTCCTGCTGCTGCTGCTGCTGCTGCCCGCGCCCCCCGCCGGCCCGCGGGGCGCCGCCGGCTACTTTCCCGAGGAGCGGTGGAGCCCCGAGTCGCCGCTGCAGGCCCCGCGCGTGCTCATCGCGCTACTGGCACGGAACGCGGCGCCCGCGCTTCCCGCCACGCTCGGCGCCCTGGAGCGGCTGCGCCACCCGCGGGAGCGCACGGCGCTGTGGTAAGCGGGGCGCGGAGTGCGTGGGGTGCGTGGGGGATCCCGGGCGTGCTGGGAAGACTCCGATGTGTGTGTCCCGGGGGGATCCCATGCGCGGCCCCCCGGGAAGGTGCCGCGGGCTTGTGACACGGGGCGGTGAGTAGCGCATCGGTGGAGAGGAGCTGTCCACCATGCCTCCCACGTGGGCACTCAGCTGGGTCCCCATCAGGCAGACCCCCTGGCAGCCCGGACTGTGTCCCCGCAGAGGTGTGCGTGCATACCCACAGCCTCTTGGGGAAACTGAGGGAGCCGGGCAAGTGTCTTGTTCTGGCGTGGAGGCGGGTGGGGGCTGAGCTAAAAGAGACGGGCAGGGGCGTGGGTTAACCGGGGTTCGGCTGGGGGCTCTGACGCCCCTCTGTGCCCACAGGGTCGCCACGGATCACAACGCAGATAACACGTCGGCGGTGCTGCGAGAGTGGCTGGTGGCCGTGAAGGGTTTTTACCATTCCGTGGAGTGGAGGCCGGCGGACGAGCCCAGGTGAGTTTCGGGGCTGTCCCCACTCTGGCACCTTCAGGGGCTCCCTAGAACCCCAGATGCCGGGAACACATCTCCCCCCCCCAGATCAGCCCTTTATCCCCAACACATCCCACTCTTTTGTCCAGCCTGGGACACAAATCCCTGCCACACCTCCGCGGGGAATTCCTATGCCCCTCTTTCTGTCAGGGGACCTCTCACCCCATTGTTCCCTGGTTCAGTCACCCCTCCCCCCCATCCTGCTGCCGACTTTCCCATGAGCCTTTAGCTCTGGAGCTCCGCCACCCTCCTGCCTCAGGCTTTGGTGCCCCTGGGCCTTTGCATATGTCCCTGGGAGGGGTTGTCCCACTACCCAGCCCCCATTTCCCTCAGATCAGCCTGCCTGCCTCTTCCAGGGAGCTTTCAAGGATCGCCCCCTAAAGTTGATTGCTCTAAGCCTCCCCATCCTGCTGCTCCCTTCCTCACACCTGTCTCCCCTTCTTCCCCAGCTCCTACCCAGACGAGGAGGGCCCCAAACACTGGTCTCACGCCCGCTATGAGCATGTTATGAAACTGCGGCAGGCGGCCCTGATGGCGGCTCGGGATATGTGGGCTGACTACATCCTGGTGCGTTGGGGACCCCCAGGAAGGGCGGGATAGGTGGGGCTACATCTTCCTGGAGGGTAAACTGAGGACCAAGAAAAACACAGAGGAAGTGGTAGAGGCTGGGGTTGAGCGGCAAGTGTGCCTGCCTGGCACAAATGCTCCACCCCAGGTGCCCAGCGCCCGGCATGCAGGACTTGGGAGGAAACTGTGGGTGCAGCCACCTCTGCAGGTCACAGGCATGTGCAGAGCCCCGGGATGACATCGGGAACCCCCTCCATCTCTCTCCCACCTTCCTGCTGTGCTAGAGGGAGGGGTGGTCTCTTCTGAAACCCAGCTTGCTCTGGGCGCTCTCAGGCTCCGCCCTCCAGGGCTGGAGTGACAGGCGGTAAGCCACTCCCACCCAGCAGTTTTCTCCTGGGATCTGGGAATCTGAACTCAGGTTCTGTTGCTTGAGAGGCAAGTGCTTTAACCTCAGAGCAGCCTTCCCAGTCCGTAGACCGACCTGTCTGTTCAATCCCAGGTGGGCTCTAGGCAGCTAATCAGGGTTCTTTTCTGAGATCTTTGGGGCTGCTGTGGAAGCAGAGGTGTCAGGTGGTGAGAGGCAGGAGATGACAAGAGACCCCTGCGCTGATCCCTTGGGGAGGGTCTTGACACTCTTGGGAGGAGGTCTCATCAGAAGCGGAGCCCTATCAGCCCATTTCACCCCTGAGCAGGCAGCCAGGGCCCGTGTAGACAGCTGGGCCTTGGGGTCTCAGAACACACCCAGTGCAGCTCCTCCCAGAATCTTCTAGAATTTTCCAGAACCTTCTGGAACTTTCCAGAACCTTCTGGAACAGAGCTGCCTTGCTCATCTGTAGTTTGAGGTTGGCTTTTTTCCCCGTCCCCCCCCCCTTGGCAAACCTCAGAGTTCTCTAGATGGTTGGACTTTCAAAGCAGCTTTTGATACAGTTGATATTTTTGGGAATTGGGGGGGTGTCTTTGGAGAACCTCACAGGAATGTGAAATCACACCTCTGATGTTTTGAGAAATTCTTTGAGGACCCTCTTTGTTTCTCCTCTTTCCACTGATTTTTTTCCCCACTGGGAAAAATAAATATGATACATATATAAATATAAATATATATGTAAATATATATAAAAGCTTAGACTTAATTTAACCACATCAAGGGCTGGGTTGATGCTCAGGGGTCAAAGCCTCTGTCTGGCAAGCAGAGGACCTGAGTTTGAATCCTGCATCCAGCATAAAAACACTAGGTGGACAGCAGCCTGCACTTCTGGTCCTGGTGGGAGCGGCCTGGGAAATCCCAGAGCCAAGCAAAAAGGAGGCAGAAGCCGTCCAGGATGATTTCCAAAGTCACCCTTGGTCCTCCACAGGGACAGACACACACACGTGCACTAGGAGAAAAAAATTGCAGAAAAATAAAAGATTTATCTGGGTTGTTATGTTTTATATTCATGGCTGTTCATCCAGAACATTCTTCCCCACCCCCCCAATGTATTCCCCACCCCACCCCCCATGGCTTCTCTCTGTGGATCCACCTTGTTCCTGTCCTCGGTTGCACAATGTGGGGCTTTTTGTCGGTCATTTGTGGCTCTTTCGAAGCTTCAGTGTGAGTCGGTACCTCACCCTCTTCCTGGCTGAATAGTACTCCTCTATACAGCTGGACCCCCCTCTTTCTTCCACCCAGGACTGGAGACCCCATGATGTTTTTCTGGGTGACCAGCCAGTGGACTGTAACCCGGGGGCACTCAAAGATCACAGGCTCTGGGGTCCTTGGGGGCTGGGTGGAGACCAGCCTGTGACACCCCCCAATCTGTGTGCCTGGTGCATCGGTTTGGAATGGTTCCACGTTTGTAATCTAGGGACCCCCCAGGGGAGGGGAACCCCTCATTCTAATGACTAGTTGGTAGTGAACTGACCCCAGTTCTGGGGAGCACATGGACCCCCTTCCTAGGTTACCCCTGCCAGGCTCCACTTCTGAAGAATACCCACAACAGTCACAAGCCCCCTGTGCTGGGTTGGGCCCACACAGGTGGAGGTCAGGGGAGACCGTGGCCTTGTCCACTTGTCATTGCACACCTCTCAGGCCCTTAGGATGGGGTCTCACTGACCCCGGAGCCAGGCTGGCAGCCAGCGCCATGCTTGGTTTGTTTTTTTTTCCCCCATGGGTGCTGGGGATTTGAACTCAGGACCTCCTCTTTGCACACAAGCGCTCTTACCCGCTGAGCCATCCCCCCCTTCCCCTCCTTACACCCTGTTCTTGAGAGAGGTGGTCTTGGGACCCAGGCACAGGGGTTTCCCATCCCCCTGCCTGTCTCCCCCCTGAGGCATGGGCCCATGGCAGTTTGTAGACGTCGACAATCTCGTGGTGAACCCCGACATGCTGAGCCTGCTCATGGCGGAGAACAAGACCGTGGTGGCCCCGATGCTGGACTCACGCGCCGCCTACTCCAACTTCTGGTGTGGGATGACCTCCCAGGTAAGAGGGGGACCCGGTGCTGGGGGGGGGCACTGCGGATGTGCAGGTGATGGGGTAACGGCTTCAGTGTTCGAACACACACGGCCGCGGGGATGGGCCTTAAGGTGCGGCTTGATCCAACATCCTTGGCCTCCAGGGGACGGATCCCAGCTGCTTCCAGTGGTGCCTTGGCCTGGCTCCTCCCTCCTCCTCAGCCAATGCCTGGGGACAGGAACGTGCCAGGCTCTGACTGGACACCAGCCCCACCCCCAAGGCTTGACTCTAAGCTAGAGAAAGGAATGATTGAGGCTTGGGCCCCCCCTTGGGGTGGGGGGGTGGGGTGGCTGCCCAGGGCGGGGTCAGCCTCCCACGCCCCCGGGGCTCAGGCCCACACTGCGCCCCTGCAGGGCTACTACAAGCGCACCCCGGCCTATGTCCCCATCCGCAAGCGAGAGCGGCGCGGCTGCTTCCCGGTGCCTATGGTGCACTCCACCTTTCTCGTGGACCTGCGCAAGGCCGCGTCCCGCAGCCTGGCCTTCTACCCGCCGCACCCCGACTACACCTGGGCCTTCGACGACATCATCGTCTTCGCCTTCTCCTGCAAGCAGGCAGGTGAGTCCCGGGGGCAGGGAGCCAAGGGGCTTCAGGTGCCCCTGTATCTAGGTGCTCAGGTGGCCGCCTGTGGTCCCAGCACTGCGTATGGAGCGTGTTGAGTTTCATGCCCAACTGCCCTACCGAATTCCAAGCAGCTTTCGCCATCTGATCTACCTGTCCAGGAAATGGGGGACCCCCCCCCCACTGTGCGCGGGGTCTTCCCATACCAGTCAATCTGCACGCTTGCTCAGGGCTTTCATTAACTGAATCCTTCGTGGGTGTGCCTCAAAGCTCAACTCTTCGTTCTTTACATTTTTACCGAGGGGCAAGTTTGAAGCAGTAAACAAATTTTGCTTGGGAGAGGGTCTCCTGCAGCCCACGCTGCCCTCACACTTGCCAAGGGACATCAGCGAGTGTCGGGCTAAAATTATCCTTTGTGATCTGTGACATCGCAAACTCGAATTCCTGACGCTTGGCTCAGCCAAGAGCTGGGAGCAGGGGCACAGTCTGCTTGCGAGAGAAGCTCCACGCAGCGCGGGGACCTGGGACTACAGTGGGCAGCGGCTGCTCGAGGGATGCAGGAGCGAATCCAAGCAAAGCTGGAGGGAGAGTGACGGCTCAGGGAGGCTGGGGCGGGCTCACCGGGAGAGTGACAGGTCAGGGAGGCTGGGGCGGGCTCACAGGGAGAGTGACAGCTCAGAGAGGCTGGGGCAGGCTCACAGGGAGAGTGACAGCTAGAGAGGCTGGGGCAGGCTCACAGGAAGAGTGACAACTGGGCCTTCTCACTGACTGCCATCACAGGTGTGCAAATGTTCGTGTGCAACAAGGATGTCTACGGCTTCCTGCCTGTGCCGCTTCGCGACCACAGCTCCCTGCAGGATGAGGCCGAGAGCTTCCTGCACGTGCAGCTGGAGGTCATGGGTATGTGAGGTCGTGGGTACGTGAGGTTGTGGATCGTGAGGTCGTGGGTACCTGGGCTTTTGGGTGCGGGGTGAGTAGGAATTTTCCAGAAGTCTCCATGGTGCGAGGCGGAGGTGGGAGGGGTCGGTCTGGGCCAGGGATCACTTCTCTGCTGCCCAGGACCAAACCGAGGCTCAGATCCCGGCCGGATGGAGCCAGGGCGCAGGGAGCCGACAGGTGGGCTGCGGGGAACTCCGGGCTCCGCAGCTAGTGGGCATGTGATTCTTGCCCGTGGGGACCCCCGCACCGGTCAGTGCATCGCCAGGAGCTGAGCTCGCGAATCTGTAGAGTGTCTGGAGAAAGGGGGTGCCCGGCCCCGGCCCTTCTTCCAAGAACCCCTCACGTTTCCCATCTGGAACCCCACGAGGGGCTTCCTGGCATGTCCATGCTGGGAGCCCCGAGATTACAGTGCTCAGGCAGCCGGGTGAGTCATGGGGCACCTGGCCCTAACGACCTAGTGACCCCATGAGGTCAGAGAACCTACCCACTGTTTTGGGGTCGTGGTTACGGTTCCCTGTGGCCGGGTTGGGGTTCCCGATTTTCATAAAGTCCGTCAGAGGCTCCGTGTGCACCGCTGATGTTCTTTTTGTGGAGGAGCAACTGTTGAGCGCCTGCTGATTCCAAGCCTTGGGCTGGGTTCCAGTCTATGGCGGCAGGACAGGGATGGGGAACCATGGCATGGGACTGTAGCCCCAAAAAGGAGAACTTGATGCACTCCAGAGAGGCCTGCGTGTTCCATGGCAGGATCTAGAGTGGGGGCAATTACAAGTAGGGGTTTGTTGCGTGCAAAGGTCCTGGGGTAGGAATGAGTAGCTGTGTAGCAAGGCGCTCGCTGCCTGGGGTGCTGTGGATAGATACTGAGATGGGGGTGCAGTGTAGGAGCCCGGGCAAGTCTCCAGAGGAGCCATGGGGAGGCGTAGTCCTGTCCCCAGCAAACCCTATTCTCGCCCTCAGTGAAGCACCCACCGGTCCAGCTGTCTCGCTTCATTTCGGTGCCCCCCAAGACCACGGACAAGATGGGCTTTGACGAGGTAGGCCCGGTCCCCTCCGCTTCACAGGGAGGTTGGGGCAACACAGGGTCTCTTGGGTCTCATAGGGCTGTGGTTGCAGATTTTCCTCATCAACCTGAAGCGCAGGCGTGATCGGCGTGAGCGCATGTTGCAGGCGCTGAGTGCACAGCAGATCGAGGCCCGAGTGGTGGAGGCCGTGGACGGCAGGTGAGCATGGGGAGGGGAGCACGAGGAGAGGCAGCATGGTGAGGGAAGCACGGAGAGGGGAGCACGGAGAGGGGGAGCGAGGAGGGAGAGAAGGGAGCACGAGGAGGAGGAGGATGTGGATCCCACCTGGGCTTGCAGGGGAGGCTGGGAGTAGGCGGCCTAGAATTGGGGCGCGGCAGCAGGGCAGAAACCAACTCACCTCGCCCATGTCCCCCCAGAGCCATGAACAGCAGCCAGGTGGAGGCGCTGGGGATCCAGATGCTACCCGGGTACCGGGACCCATACCACGGGCGTCCACTCACCAAGGGCGAGCTCGGTTGTTTTCTCAGCCACTACGGAGTCTGGAAGGAGGTGGGCGGGGCTGGGGGAGGACAGAGCACAGACAAAGGGCCTGGGGCAGAGAGGGTCGAGTGGAGGGGGCAGCCCCTCATGTGACCCACCCACCCCACCCCACCCCCATGCCCCAGGTAGTGGAGCTCGGGCTACACCGGGCTCTGGTGTTTGAGGACGATCTGCGCTTCGAGATCTTCTTCAAACGGCGCCTGATGAACCTCATGCGGGATGTGGAGACGCAGGGCCTCGAGTGGGACCTCATGTGAGAGGCGGGGCCGCGGAGGGGGCAGGGCCAGGGCCTGGGCTGAGATTATAACTGTTTCAGAACCTTTCACCCCAGAGGTCAAGGGTGTGACTGAGGGAGGAGGCCTAGGTGGTGCCCCTTCCTCTTCCTCCCTCTGGGAGTGTGGAGAGACCTGTGACCCCAGCGAGCTCATGCAGGAGACGGGCCCCACATTCGAGGTCTGTCTGCTTTATGTAGCCCGTGCAGACGGGCTGGTTCTGTCCTCAGACCGCACCCCCACCCCGCTCCCCTTGGTCCCATTGTGGCCCCAGCCCGCTAGTGTCTCCTCTTTGGACGAAGTCAGAGGCCTGTTCCCTGCCGGCGCCTCTGAGAGTCCTGACCAGGCTCTGTTTCTGCACCCCAGCTACGTGGGCCGCAAGCGCATGCAGGTGGAGCGCCCCGAGAAGGCCGTGCCCGGCGTGCGGAACCTGGTGGAGGCCGATTACTCCTACTGGACGCTGGCCTACGTCCTCTCACTGCAGGGCGCGCGCAAGCTGCTGGATGCGCGGCCGCTAGCCAAGATGCTGCCGGTGGACGAATTCCTGCCCGTCATGTTCGACAAGCACCCCGTGTAAGGGGGGGAGGGGGGCACTTTGGGGCCCTTGTCCCCAAAGGCTTGTTTTTAATTTTAGTTCATAGAGGAGGGAGGGAAGGAGGGAGGGAGAGAGGGAGGGGGAGGGAGAGAGAGTTAGGCATCCGTGCCGTAGCACAACAGTGGAGGTCAGATGAGAAATTTCAGAAGTCATTTCTCTCTTGTGGGCGCTTCTGGGATTTGAACTCAGGTTGCCCGCCGTCACCTCCCCCGCTGAACCTTGGTGAACCTGTGAGTTTATTGGGGTGACTTCACAGGAGCCTGGGTGACCCCAAAGCAGTCACACTGGGAAGTCACATCCCCAGGGCTGCATAAAGGGAACCCCTCCTTCCATTAAGCTTCCTCAGGGAGGCCCCCCACACTGAGAGGCTCTGATGCCTCATGCAAGAGCCAGCAGTTGGCGGCGTTGCAGGTGGGGGGCAGTGGTCACGCGGTCCCCGTCGGTGGCCAGCAGCACAGTCTTAGGGGTCTCTCACCCATTCCTGTGGCACTGCCCACAAAGTTGGCACTAGGTCTACCGGAGGAACGCTCTGAGAAAAGGGGGCCGGGGAGCGCAGGGGAAGATGGGGGCCAGGGGGAGGAGGAGCCAGCACAGTCTGGGGAGGACTTACCTCGGCCCTCCACTCCCAGGTCCGAGTACAAATCCCACTTCTCTGCTCGCGACCTGCGCGCCTTCTCGGTGGAGCCACTGCTGGTGTACCCCACGCACTACACGGGGGATGACGGCTACGTGAGCGACACCGAGACGTCGGTTGTGTGGAATGATGAGCGCGTGAAGACCGACTGGGACCGCGCCAAGTCGCAGAAGATGCGGCGGCAGCAGGCACTGAGCCGCGAGGCCAAGAACAGGGACGTGCTGCAGTCGCCGCTGGACAGCAGCGCGCGAGACGAGCTCTAAGCGGGTCGGGGGCGGCAGTCCCTGGACCGTGGAGGCCATGCACGACCCTCCGTGCCCTGCGGTGCCCGCTCAGTGGCCACTGGCAGGCGGGCAGCACTCATGGCATGCCTTCTGTATACCAGGAGCAGAGCCGCGCTCCCGATGTGCGTTACAGCAGCAAACGGGCCACGGGGTCTTTTCTTGGTCGCCCCGACTGCCAGGTCTCGGGATTTGCACTCACGTTTTGAATTCACCCATGTGTTGGGGGAGAGTCCAGGCTCTAGGGCCTACTATGTGTCAAGGACTTGTGACATAGGGGGGTGCAACGCCTACTGTGCACCCAGTGCTGGGGCCAGAAGTGCATCTCTGGAGCGGGTTCGCCCCCCTCAAACTGGGTGCACAGTGCCATCCAAGCGTGACTGTCCGACCGGGACCCGAGTCACGCTCCCCAGCTTTGCCCCCAGCGGAAGTGAGCAAAGTCGTTCTCTGGGTCTTTCCAGCTTTTGTTGAGCGCCTACTGTGTGCTGGCCCTTACAGACTCCCAGTTGGATCAAATACATGCCGACACCTGTCTGGAAAGGAGGTCACATTTTCCCCACCTGGGGAGGCCCTGGACTCCTGACTACCCTGGAAGGGTGGGGGTGGGGTGCCGAGGCTTCTGAGGGTCTCCTGTTCAGATGTTTGCTCTCTCAGTCTGCGGGTCTGGGAGGGTTCCACATGCTCTGGGGGGGTGTGCAGGAGTCACAGTGCCTTCAAAGCCAAAGTGAATGTCGGCCAGTGATGGCCACCTCTTTTCTGGGGTGTCCTCTCACTGGATATTGTGCTATTTTTTTTAAATTAAATGCTCTGTTGGTTTTCACTGACTCCTGGGGGTCTCTGTGCCTGCAGATCTCCTCCCTACATCCCCTTCTGTCCCCATCTCCTGCCACTCAGCCAGGGCTATAGTTCTGGGGTACCGTCCAGCATGAATAGATTCCTACCTTCAGGGGTGCAGGGAACTGGCTGAGCCATAGGAGAGCTAGAGATGGCCATGTTTCTCTTTGCAGCACACAAAGCCAACCAGCTCCCTCCATCCCCAATGGTCCTGCCCACCATCAGGCGTGCACAGAGACTTGCCTCCACTAACTATGTGGGTGTGGCTAAAGGCTCAGCCTCAGGGTTCAGTCCTCAAGTTGATGCAAAAGAATTTTTCAGAACCAGATGTGTTGGCACATGGATCAGTGGTCTCTCCCTGCTTGGGTGGATGGCCACATAATTCCAGACCTGAACGAGTTACACTCAAGACCATCTCCCAAACCAACAAAAACCAAGAACCAATCCAGACAGGTCAGCCCAGTTGGCTGCATCTGCTCACATCAAGCATTCAACTGGGACACACCCATTTTCCTAGCTGCATACTATTCCTTTACTGACAACTATTCAGTGCTGTCTCCCCAGCCTAGGAAGTGCCCTCCCCCCATGATTTGCCCTACATTGGACAAGTGCTTCAAGCAGAGTCACATCTCCAGCTCCCTTTCACCTGGGACCTTTCGGGTATGTGGGGGTCTGAACAGCCCAGGCTAACCCAGAGCTGGCATGTTCCTGCCTCAGCCTCCAGGTTGCTCCAGGGGCTGCTTAAGAACTCCAGCAGACCGCCGGGGTGCTGCGCTCTTTTTTTAATGTCGGCTGTTAATAAAATATTTTTATTTTTTACAGAGACCAAAAAAAAAAAAAAATCCGAATAATGCAAAAACATCGACACCATGCATTTGTGACGGCCTGCTGCGGACGCCGGCCCAGGCTGGGAGACTTGAGGGTGTGGAGATACTAAGGGGGGGCAAGGAAAACCCACAGTCCACGGGTGCCTGGGGGTGCCCTTGGCAACCACATGCTGGAGAAGGTGAGGGGAGCTGGCTGGGCGTCCAGAGCCCGTGGGGCTGGTGGGGTGCGGGTAGGTCCGGTCCCAGGTCCACTTTGATCTCGCTCTTTTAAAAATCAAAGGCAAAGAAGAGAGCGAGGCAGGTCCGCGGAGGCTTTGGTCCTGAAGATGCTTGGGGGTGACGGTGGCCCCCCGCAGGCCGCCCAAGGCTCACAGGTCCCAGCCGAGAAACGGAGGCTTTGCGGGGTGGGCTGTTTATTTTATTGTTTTTTTTTTTTTTTTTTTTTGCATCTCTGGTGTATGAGGGGCGCAGTGAGGCAACGGGCTCCCGCCAGGTCACTGGGAACTAGGATTGGAACCCAGGATAGTGCATGATGTGGTCCCGCCCCCAGCCCTCCCTGAGGATGCTGGGCTGTCATTCTCCCTCTGAGCCCCGCCCCCAGCCTTCCCTGCAGGATGCTGGGCTGTCACTCTGCCTCTGAACCCCGCCCTCAGCTCTCACTGAACTGTCACTCTTCATCTGAGCCCTGCCCCAAGTCCTGCCGGTTCAGGGCAGTTCAAGGCAAGGCTTCCTGGGCAGCTTAGGGCAAAGCTCCCTCCCTCTGGGGCTTTGCTTGGTCAGTAGACCCAGGGTCCTGAGTTCCAGATATCCCACAATCATCTCTCCCTACACATCCCTCAGCATCATGTGACCACACCCACGTGCCCCAGTCTCATGGGGTTGGGCCAACCCTGAGGGACAGTTTTGGGGGATCGTTGTGATGGTCTTGGAGGTCTCTGGGTAAATGCAAAAACACAAAGTAAAACAAAAAGGTGCTTCTGACAATCCTCACTGTGCAAGTCAGGCGACATCGGTCACTTCCACTACACTCCAGACACACACTCACCAGGATTCTCAGCAGGGTCTGTCTGACCAGGCACCCCGTGTCTCAAGCTGACTACCCCATCCACAGCCCCCTCCTCCGGCCCTGGCAGGTGAGACTAGCACTGGGGGGGAGGGAGACAACACACGCCTCCAAGCCGCCCCTCCCTGAGACTCCCCCAAACCTGCCTAACTGGCTGATGCTCAAATTTAGCATCAACCCAATCAGAAGACAGATGGCCCCTCATACACCGCTCTGCAAGGTAGGTTCCTGGTCATCTTGGGGCTCACGGGAGACACCCAAACCGGGGCCCACCACAGCCTTGGCTCCTCCTGCACTCTGGAGTTTGAAAAGCTCCCAGGAGCATGAGCCACGCCCACCCTTCTGGAAGGCTCTCAGGAGCAGGACCCCAACTGTCTGTATTTGTGAGATTTTGGGGGCCACGCTTCCCACCCAAGCACACATGCGCACTTAGCTTTTGGTCGTTTCCTGTCTGGACAACTGGGGATGAAGTTGGGGAATGGAGAGGATCTGGGTAGGTGGGGGGAGGGGTCTGGGACCAGGAGGGTCCTCTCCCCTTCACTTTCGACCTCTAACTCAGCAAACTGGGAAGGGTCAAGAACAGGGGTCACAGTGGAGGCAGGGGTGGGGGCAGGGAGGACAGTAGCTTGGGGGACAGCGCAGGCCCAAGGCTGTCTCCTTCTGTCAGGGGGTTCATGGCACTCAGAACAAGGGTACATGGGGGCGTTGAACTCCCAGGGTGTGGCGCCTAAGGCGCATGTGCTTTTAGGAGGTCCCGCCCCCACTCGTATTTTTTTTTTTTGCTCAACCATCTAAGGAGACCCAAGTTCCCCCATGTACCCCCCGGCTCCTGGACTAGCTTGGCAATGGGTCCTGGGTCCGGGGGCACTAGAACTTTCTATGGCTTTTCCAGGGACAGGAGGCGGGGCCTCCTCCATCCCGCCTCAAGGCCTCTGATGAAGTGGGTGGGGCCTGCGGAGGGCGGGGCGGAGCTGGCTCTGCTGCTGCCTGGAGGCCGGGACCCTCAGCGCTCATGCCCGGGCGCAGCGCCCTCCTCGGCCGATCGCGTGTCCGACTTAAGCTTCACGAACTCCTTGGCCACCTCGTCGTTGTTGCGCTGCGACAGGATGCGCAGCACCGTGAGCCCGGTGTCGTCCATGTGGATGCGGCGGCCGAGCGGCAGCCAGCACGCGGCGCTCCCGCGCTGCGCCAGCTCCCGCAGCTGCAGCACCGCCAGCCCCACCGTGCGGTCCTCGCGCGCGAAGCAGTAGTCTTTGACGCACACCTGCAGCTCGTAGCACTCGGGGCCCGCGTCGGCGCTCAGGGAGCTGGGGGGGACCGGGGCCAGGGCCTGCGTCAGGCCTCGCCCTTCACCTAGACCCCGCCCACTGCCCAGGCCCCGCCCCAAGCACAGCGTCTCCCCACCCCAAGCACAGCGCCGCCCGCCCACTGCTCGGGCCCCGCTTAAGCATGATCAGACCCAGCGCACTGCCAGACTCCGCCCACTCGTAAGGTCGGTCCCCAGAGCAAGTCCCGCCCTCCACAGCCTCACCAACCACACACACACCTTGGTCACGCCCATCCATCCTGTATAGCTTGCTTAGATGGAAGCCCCGCCCAGCAGAAACCACACTCTCACGGCCCCTCCCACCGTGCAAATCCCACCCACAGCTCCAGGCATGCCAACCACAGATTCTTTCCACATCCACGCCTCTGCGCCATCCCCGCCCACCAACAACCGTTGCCAGCCCCGCCCACTTTCAGCCCCGCCTCCACACAGTCCAGGCCCCCTGAGCTACCCAGTCCTTCTCCCCGGCCCCGCCCACAGGAAGTCCTGTCCATACGGAGATGCACACTTTCTCCCCAGCGTTCTCGCCGCTTCCCTGCGGGCCTGGGACGTGCAGCCCTGTGCTAAGAGGGGACCTCTGTGCCTCTCCCAGAGTCCGGGCACCCCACTCGCCTTCGGCTACACCAGCTCTAGGGCGCGCCCTGTGCATAGCCTGCCACACCCCAAGACCACTCCATACTCCGCAGGCTCCCCAACTCACAATTGAAAACTCTCGTTGTACTTGGGCGCCCAGCTGTTGTTTTTTGATTTGGTCGCGAACTTGCGCTTCTTGTCGCTGAGCTGCGGCCCGATGATGTTGACCTCGATGAACGGCCGGAAGATTCCAGAAGTCTGCCACTTGAGGTCATTGGCGGCCACCACTGGCGGACGGGAAATAGGGGGGGTGTCTTCCAAGATGATCGGAAATCAGGACTACATTTCCCAGCATGCTCAGCGGCGTGCTCCTCTAACTAAAGCTCATTAGGTGACCAGAGACACCTGGGGCAGCCCTGGTCCCTTTTCATTGATCCTGCCTGCACGCCGCAGAGACAGACAGGAAGGTGACCAGGGAGTGGATCCAAAAACAATCCATCTTGACTAATAAAGGTGTTCTAGCTGAAGGAACAAAGGATAACAGGAGGAACGGGGGATGTCGGAGGGACGATGTCGTCTGTGATGCTGCGGGATGCCTGAATGCAGCTGCGCCTGAAGCGGTTCACCTCCAGCCGTTGTGGTTTTACATTATTTAAAATGTGATTTTTTTCCCCTTTTTTTTTTTAATTATTATTATTTATTCAACTGTGCGCATGTGTGTGTGTATGTGTGCGCGCGTGTGTATGTGTATGTGTGTCTGTAGAACCACGGACGAATTCGGGAACCACCATGGACGCCTCCACCTCCTTCTGCCCCGGGATTCACAGGCTCCGCCCTACCAGGACCAGAAGCGCAGGCCGCCCACGCTTCCGCCTGGCGTCTATACGTGGGATCTGGGATCCGAACTCAGGACCTTCCGCCTGCAAGGCGGAGGCTTAACCCCTGAGCCACCTCTCCAGCCCCTTTTTCCCCTTTTTTTCATGGCTGAACCTCCCCCCTACTCCGTGCACTCACCTTTCACCGTGACCTTCTGTTCTCCAGTTCCTGGATGCGTGAATAGCTCCACGTGGACGGACACTTCACCCACGGGGTCTTCCACACCCGAGCCTGGGCGGGGCAGGGGAACAGGGCCCATAGAAGCTCAGTTCTCTCCCACCCAGCAGGAGGGACTTTGGCCGTCCCCCACCCACCCTGTGCTGGCGGCACCAGGTCTTTGGCCCTGACATGGCAAAACGGATGGGAAATCAAGAATCCAGGGTCCTCTCTGTGCTGTGCTGTATGACCTGAGGCCTGTCTCTAAACCTCTCTGAGCTTAAGGCACCTGCTCTTGCAACCTACCGGGTGCCCCCTTCCCCACTTCGCACGCTCTGTCCTTCACAGGGTGGACTTCATGTCACTGGTCTTCAATCCCACCTTAGGCCAGGCCTAAAAAAGTCAGCTCACACGGCCCCTCTTCTTTTCTAAAGCCCCCCATGGCTCCTGTCTCAAATAGTCGAAGCTTTCTGTCCCTCCCCAGGAGTCCTGGCTGTGACTTCCTCTGCCCCCTGGTGCCCCTTCACTGCTCAACTTCAGGCCAATCTTGGGACCTACGGAATCCTTGCCCTTCCCAAGATGGCAGCTATCCCAGAGTCCTTGCCCTTCTGAAGTTGGCGGCCTAGAGGACCTGAACACACAGGTGTATGTCAGATGTACTGTGTGCCTACCATCCAGGAATCTGAACTCAGGTCCTTTCGCTTGTGAGGCAAAGTCTAACCCTGAGTCCTCTCCCTAGACCCTGGACATTGACTCTTAAGCAACTGTTGTGCAGCGATGCTAACCTGCAAGGCTGTCTCTATGTAATATGCAATAGGAGCTAAGTTCTCCCCACCCATATGTAATAATACGACCGATCATCATCATCATAATGTGACCAATGGCATTGCAGCCTGGATCAAACCGTTCCTGATGCCCACATAATCATCTCGTGCCTGAGCTTGTCACCCAGACATGTCTAGCCTGCTATCTTAAAGGGCCAGCAACCGGTGAGTTTCAGCGCGGGAGGTCCTCCCCGCCCCCCCAGTGAAGGGATTCCTCAGGGTCTTGGGACCCGTGTCACCAGCACTCTGCCACCAAGCCCCTCCCTTCTTCCTCAGGCAGTGACAACTCCAAGGTCACCCCATGCATGGGGACAGGAACAAGAGGAATGTAGGGTGAGGTGGGGGTCAGTCAAAGGTCCCTCCGGGTTACCTGCACTGGGGTCAGAGAATCTGGACGACCCCCCCTCAGCCCCAACACACCTCCCCAAGCTTCCCGGGCTCTGCCATCACATGCTCCGCCCCCCCAATGCTTCGTCCCCCAATGCTTCTCAGCAAGCTCAAACGCGGGCAGCCGGGGTGCTGGGGAGACGCTAGGGGGAGGCGCAGGTCAGGCCGAAGCTAGTAAGGGGGGAGGGCCAGGGCGCCGATCTCCCACCCCAGTTTGCTGGCTCCACAGGGAAGGCGGTTCCACACCCCACCCCCACCCCAAGGCCCCCAAGTCGTTGCGCTCTGTGGGGGGAGAAGGCTTCCCGTGGTGGGCGGGACTTGGGGGGTGTGAATTAAGATTTGGATCTGAGGGGAAAGGGGGTTCAGACCCCTTCCCCACGTGGAGCTAGCAAGCCGTCCTTCCCCCTCGCCCCAGAATGCTAGTTCAGCTGGGGCGTGGGGTGCCCCAGGGCCCTGCCCTGGAGGCCAGAAGGACGGGTATCTTACTAGAGGGGCACAGGCACCGAGCCCCGCGTGCGGGTGGGGGGCGAAGGCACCTACCCTTCTCTGGATAAATCTCCTCGCTAAGGGTAAACCTAGTTCCCTTTCCACCGTGGACTGACCGCGGAGGAGGGGGAGGAGGGATGGGAGGAGGGAGAGCGCGAGCGAGAAGAGATGGAGGAATGCACGTGGTGGGGGGGACGGCGGCGGGGGAGATGAGAGAGAGGGAGAGAGAGAAGGGAGAGAGATGTCAGTGCGCACGGACGGACGGACGAACGGAACACCACGAAGTGGGCCGGATTGCAGGGGTGATGAGGGGAACCGAGCCCCAGGCCCGGGAAGGAACCCCCAGCCCAGAGGGGACAGAGGCGTGACCTCACTCAGCCCTGGGCCTTTGGGATCCGGAGCGAGGCCCCCCTCCAACCCCGGCGGCTCCCAAGCTTAGAGAGAGGCAGGGACAGAGAGAGACAGAGAGAGAATCTGAGATGTGGGAATTTGGGACCTGCCCCCCCAACCCCACGTTTCCCTGCGGGCTCATAGCCGGCCATTGATCCCCACCCCAGGATACCCCGAAAGCGTCCCCCCATTCCCGCACCGCTCCACCCACAGGGTCCTCACATCCCCAGACCTGTCAATCACCCACTGCACCCTTCTTCCGCTGCCAATCATGCCTACTGATCTCATTTACCAATAGCCCCGCCCCTGAGTTGTCAATCAGTCACTGTCAATTACTCCACCATCACTCCCCAGGCCCTAGGATTGGGCCAGCACCTCTTGAGGCGTCCCAACCTACAGTCGTAAATCATTCAGAATGGGGCAGGACCTCTGATTGGCAGGAATCTATGGGCGCAGCCTCCGAGTGGGCAGGGCCTCTGGCCCACAAGAAAATTCATGAATGGGCAGGGCTCTGGTTGGGTGTGGTCTCCGAGTAGGTAGGGCTCGCGGTCCGGCCGGGCTGGCTCTCCCGCCTTACCCTGCGCTGACTGGGTGTGCACGAAGGTTTTGATGAGCAGGTCGGTGGCCTGTGTGTACAGGGACAGCGCGTAGCGTAGCGATTGAAGGTCGGGGCTTTTCTCTAGAAACGTCTTCTTCAGACCCACGCCGCCCGCGTGGAAATATTGCTGAGGGGCGAGAGAGGGCGGCTGCTGAGGGTCCCCCACTTTCAGTGATACCTATGCGTCCCGCCCACCTTCTCTGGACCTCGCTCTGCGGGGTGCTCCTATGCGCTCCTCTAAGCCCTCCTCTCCACGCCCTCCTGCGATGCGGCCTCCCGCCCCTCACCTTGATGGTGTCCAGCGCCAATTCGACCACCGCGCACTGCTTGGGGGTCAAGCTCTTGGCCTCTTCTCGAACCATGTGGTCCTGTGGGGAGGGGGTTTCAGCAGTCACCTCTCCACTCGAGTTGCTAAAGGGGACCGGCTCCCAGCGGACCCCCGCTGCTGGTGGGGTCATCTGAGAGCCCTTGAGCGAGCTGAACCTGAAGCCACGTCATGCGCATGTTTGCAACACGCTCCGGCACAGTGGCCCCCCACTGCCCCCTCACCTTGAGCTTGGACAGCTGGCCCAGCTCTTTGGCGGCATTGAAGATCATCTGAGTTCCCTGTGGGAAAGAAGATGTGGGGGTGAGGGGGGCACTAGCCTTGAGAACACTGTGGTTCGGGTCCAAAGGTTCTGGGTGGCTCCACTTCCTGCCTTCGGAGCCCATCTCGGCCATCCCACAGTGGAGGAGAATTGGGGGTAGGAGGGAGTGATTGTGGCTCAGGTGTCAGGGGGCTTGGGAAAGCCGTGGGTGGGTAACACCCCCATGTGCAACCCTCTCTGTGTCTCCCCCAGATGCCTGCCAGAGACCACTGCTGTGGCGACTGCGACAAGCCAGGTGGGGCCTGGGTGCAAATCTTAAGCCCCGCTGTGTGTCCCTAGGCGAGTAAGTCTCGGGCCCCCAGAGATGTGGGGGAGACCACTCTGTCCACTTTAGGGCTTTGACTGGCTCCCACGTCTTTCTGGAAGCATTCACGATCACCCCGGCCAGGTCTCAGGGTCACGGTGGACATTTGGGCGTCCCTACACGGTTCTTATTACCACCATCTGGACGTTGCTATCATCTTTCGGTGTGGGGTATAGAGGGGGCAGAGTCTGGAGCCTAGCGCTGTTCGGCGGGCGCTGCCCCTGAGACCCCCCACTTGGCTTCTGATCTCTGACGCCCCCTGGTGCTCGCTGATTACCCAGCTGCGCCCACTTGTGCTCCGCTGGGGAACAGGGGCGGGCCCTCGGCGTTCTGCCCCCCCCCCACACGAACAAACCACGCAGACAAAGGAAGAAGTGACAGACAGGGCCACAGACGGCTCCCCGCCCCCCCAGGACAGCACGGACCACAGATTGGGAGGGAGGAATGGGGGAGGTGCGGGAGCCAGACAGTGACAAGCCGGTCTTACGTCTGAATGGCTTGGTAGTTTCACCCTGCCCTGTGGAGAGAATCATGCCTGAGGTCAGAGCTCCCCTTGGCTGCGGGGAGGGTCCTTGGGGGGTTCCCCGCGCCCTGGTCACCTCACACTCCCATTGCCCATCTCTCTCGGCGCCTGATCTAACACTGACCGCTGATCCCAGTTCATTCTAGGGGCTCTCAGAAGGGCAGGGACGTTGTGGGGGCCTGGGGGGCCACTTGGAGAGAGGAAGAGCAGAGAGAGATAGAAGGTGGGGAGTCTCTCCTTTTCCCACAGACCACCAGACCTTCCACCAGCAGACCTGGCAAGGAGGTCAAAGTGCTGATAAGTCCTGCAAACTTCGTTCTCAGATGGACGCGCACACTCAGGCACCTTCGCCCTCCAAATACACAGACACTCGCACCTGGTGAGCACCCGCCTGGGCCGAGACCCCAAGGGCGGCTGAGACCCCTTAAAACAGAACTGCTGGCTCTCAGCGGACCACCGAGAGTGGGGGGGTGTGCCTGAGAGAGGGCGGAGCTCCGCGTGCCCTCCTGCGCCCCCCACCTACAGAGTGACCTCTGCTCCACTCCTGATTTCTAGGAGTTGGTTTCACCTCCCATTTCTTGCTCTGCACCCAGTTGAGCTATCTGGCCAGGTGCACGAGCCCACGCACGCACACGCACACGCGCGCGGCCGGGGCCCTCGCCGCGGGCGCGTTACCTTTTCCTGGCCCCGGCCATGTTTTCTCAAGATCGAGCCCTGCAGAGATAAGCCACAGTGACTGCGCTGGGCAGGGCGGGGCACGGGCGCGGGGGCTACACTACCTGGGGGGCCGGCTGCGGCACCCCAAAGGGGACAGGGAGGGAGGAGCAGGAGAAGGGAGAGGAGGAGGAGGGAGGAGAAGGGAGAAGAGGAAGGGAGAAGGTGGCGAGGAAGAGGGAGGAAGAAGGAGGGGCAAAGGGAGGAGGATTGGGGAAGAGGGAGGAGGAGGAGCGAGAAGAAAGACAGAGACGCAGAGTGGACAGGCGACGGTGACACGGAGACGCAGCTGCCCCGCCCCCTGCCTCCCCAGCCACCGCCTCCCGCGGGGCGTCACGACCCCAGGGATCCGACCTCGGGGCGTCCAGATGGGCGAATCCTCCCGTCTCTTCCCCACTAGGTGGCGATTGAGCCCCGACAAACTGAGGGGCATCTCTGACCCCTTCCTGGGGACCTTGCTTCCTCACAAGGAGTCAAGTCGGCTTCCCAGGTGGGGAAGAGGAGGGTCTCCCCACAGCCGCGCATATTCGAATGGGAACACCCAGCTAGGGGGGGTCACATGGGGAGACTCCGTGCCTCTTTGTAGATTTTAGGGGTCTACAATCAGGCACCTTAGGGGCCTCTGAGCCGTGGAGCAAAGACCGAGGAGAAGTCGGCTGAGGGTTGGGGTGCAGGCCGAGTCTGGAAGGAGATTGTGGGTGTGGCCTCCCTCCCGGCACCGCCCCCGACAGACACAGGTACATCTGAGGCGCAACACAGCACGGTAGGAGGAGCCGCCCAGGAACAGGAGGAGGAAGAGGAGCGGGCGGTGTGGGGGTGGGGAGAGATGGGGTGCGGCCACGGGATGGCCCCCCCCCCGGGTCCAACACAGGGTGGACAGACGGACAGACGGAGACACAGCCTGTACTTACAATCATCTGTCAGCCGGGGCGTAGGGCGGGGTGGGGGGGAATAAGTCATGGTCAGGACCCCAGGGCCAAGTAGAAGTGGGGGGAACGCTTGGGCGCACACCCCTGCCACTGGACCCTGCTCAAGGACCGCGGTCCCCTCTTTCCCACCAGAGTCACTCCGCTGAGCTCCCCACCTTCTGGACCCTGGCGGGGTCCAGAGGCTGTGGTCACACTCTGCATGTGTCTGTTGAGAATTCCCGCCTCCCGGGGCACCCAAGGCCCCCAGCTGCTGCTTCACGAACTCACCGTCCGCCCCGACGTGGCCAGACACCCAGCGCCAGGCCCCTCTGACCACCCAAGGGCCCCTCGTATCATAGGTGGCCGTGGGTGCCCCTCGAGCCCTGTGGCTCCACCCTGAACACCCCCTGCAGGCTTGGAGGCCCTGGCGGGGACGAGGCAGGGGAGGGGGGGCTCACCGTCTGGTCGCTGAGCGTGGGCAGCACGATGGTGCGCTCCATGGTGTTCATCACCAGCTTCCACAGCTCCTTCAGCACGCGCTTCAGCACTGTCTTCTCACAGATCTTGGCGAACAGGGTGAGGCTGGGGGGACATAGGCACCCCAGGGGTCACGGGGCGTAGCCTCATCCCTGTGCTGCCTGGCTTGGGGGCAACACTCTGGGTGGGGTGACTGGGGAACAAAACAGAGAGGGGACTCCAGGCAGTTTACGGGCCCAGAGGCCTCCAGGGCTGGGGAAATGGGATCCTGAGAAAGATGGGACTGGGGAGCCATGGACGATTCTGGGGAGATCAATATGATTGAAAGAACGGGAAGGAACAGAGGGAAGAGACCCTGCAGCCAAGGGCAGGAGGAACTGACAGGGGTCAAAAGACCACGGAGAGGTGCAGGCAGAAGTCAGAGTCGGAGAACCGAGGGGAGGTTTGTGGGTGGGACCACAGATGTGCTGGTGTGTGATACCCAGAGCCACAATCCCCACATCCCCGGGTCAACCTTCCATCCACACATTCACCTGTCCACCCACCTACCCATCCACCCATCTACCCATCTGCCCATCCGTCCATCCACCCATCCACCCATCTGCCCATCCACACATTCGCCTGTCCATCCACCCATCCATCCACCCATCCACGCATTCACCTGTCCACCCACTTACCCACCCATCCATGCATTCACCTGTCCATTCACCCACCCACCCATCCATCTGCCCACCTACCCATCCATCCATCCACCCATCTGGCCCATCCATCCACCCATCCACCCATCCACCCGCCCACTCATCCACCCATCCATCCATCCATCCATCCACCCATCTCTCCTCCCTCTACGATGCCACTGGCCCTGCCCCCACTCACTTGCTGTCCAGCAGGTCCATGATGGGCTGCAGCACGTTGTCGGCGTCCTGGGCAACGCTGCTGCATGCGCTGGCCGGCATGTTGCCGGTTCCTTTCACCTGGCTCAGGATGTCACCCATCTGTTTGACGCACTCCTCGATGTGCGGCTGGAAGCTGCAGGGACATTTGGGGGTGTTGGGGACTTCACAACCCATCTGCCCCCAGGCCTGTTTTCCTTCTCCACAGCACCAGGGCACCGAGGTGCCTCACTGAGCCGTGATGGGGGGCAGTAAGTGCTGAGCGGGGGCTCGTGGCTGTCCTGTGGTCACTTTCCTCCCACACCCAGACGCTGCTGATGGATGCAGGATTCGAACTCGGCTCTACCTTAACCTGAACAGAAAACTTTTCTCTGCCCCTAAGGGTTGGGGGTCCTGGGCATGTCTCGCCTGAGATGCTGTCCACCCTGGGGAGGCCCCCACCTGGTTGCGAACACTCGGCTCAACTCGTCCAAGACATTGTTCAGTTTCACTTGTAATTCCTTGAGGATGTCGCTGGCCTCAGTGTCCAGCTGCGGGGGATGGGGGGTCAGTGTGTGTGTGTGTGTCCCAGGTGCCCCTGGAAGGAACCTGAGGGGCTGGGAGGAAACTGAGGCACAGACACCAAGGCGCCCCGCCTCCTCCTCCCCTGCTCTTCCTCCTCCCATTTTCCTCCTGTTTTCCTCCCCCTCCCATCCCTCCTCGCCCCTCCCCTTCTTCCCTCTCCTCCCGGCCGTTCTCCACACCTGCGGCCCGCCCATGGCCTGGAACATCTTCTCCAGCTGCACACGCAGCTGCTGCGTGTTGTTCATGAGGATGCAGGGCTGCGGAGAGAGCGGCAATCAGGCGACACTTCCCGCCACTGCCAGGTACCGCGGAGTCCCACGCGGCCTCCTGGCAGTGGGAGCCAACACCGTTCCCACCCACAGAAACCCTGATTATGACTTGGGTCGGGACATCTGGGGGCTCTCGGGGTTGTGGGACGTCTGAGGCGACATGGGAGTTGTCCCGTCACACAGAGGCAGCTTCCCACACGGGCCCTGAAGGCTCCAGTTCAGCCAAGCTACCACACTCCGGGGAGGTGGGACCCCCTTCCCCTTGTGTAGGGGCCCTAGGATGGAGAGGGGCGTGGCTTGGTGGGGTCGTGGACAGTGGGGACAGGGCGGGGTTGTGCGGTCACCACTTTCTCCTTCTCCTTGGAGCAGTAGGAGGCGAAACCCTTGCAGATGATGTCCGCGTACTGCAGCAGCACGTTACTGATCGTCTGCGGACATAAAGGTCAGGACAGAGGCCAGGGAACCCCGACACGGAACCCAAGGAGACCCCCATGGGTGCCTCATAGCACACAAGGCTGACGCTGGTGTGTATGCGTGTTACTCTCTGTTAGTGCATGTGTGTGCATGTGCACACGCACTGTGTGCGGATGTGTGCATGCATGTATGCATGCATGTCTCTGTGGGTGCACGTGTGCGTGCATGCATGTCTTGGTTTGTGCATGTGTGCATGCATGTCTGTGTGCGCATGCATGCCTGTGTGATTGCATGTGTATGTGCACACGTCTGTGTGCATGCATGTCTGTGTGCATATGTGCGGCATGTGGGGTGTGCGTGACATGCATGTGTGCTGTGTGCATGGATCCTGCACCTCAAGCTTCCAGCCCTGCCCTTTACTCCCAGCGTCCATGCAGCCTGATTACCGTCCACTCGGGCTCCACTTTCTTCCCATGGCACCAAATCCACCCAAAGTCACTATGAGTGCCACATGAACTTCAACCAGGACTCGAACCCTGAGCCACCCAGAACCCCACCCAGCCTCAAACCCCCTGACCCTGACCTCAACCCGAGCCAAAGACACGGTGACATCACCTGCCTCCCTGCTCAGAAGGTGAACCTCAAGCCGCGGCAGCTCTGCTTTTACACTGGTTTTTGTTTGTGTTCCTCACTTGCTTTGACTTTTCTATTTAGTTTGCCTGAAGCGACTGGGGATGAAATCTAGGCTCACCCTCCGGAGGCCCTGGGGCCCCAGCTGGAAGCAGTTGGAAACCGGCTCCACAGGCTCAGGGGATCCTGAACTCAAGACATTGTGGGGGTGTGGGGGCGGGGTCCACCAAGTCAAGAAAAGAGTAAACAGCGGCTGGGAGCAGACTCTCCCAGCAGCCCAGCAGTCTGGAACATTCCAGAAGCCTGGAGGAGACTGCAACCAAGTCCTGCAGCACATAGCTGCAGGGGGTTGCAGCCATCTTCAAGTCACCCCTTTTCTTGTAAGGAATCCCAACAAGCTCAGTGGTTGATCACAGTGTACCACGCCATCAATGGTCCTTTGATCTGTCCCTGAACCCTTTTCTGAGGTATAGATCCTTGTGGGGTGTCTGTCCAAGAAATGTGTCACATCCCCCATGTACAGCCCCAGGGCCTCATACTGCTGGTGTCCACACCAACACCCCAACTCCAACACCACCCACCCCAACCTCCACCCTCTCTCCAGCTCGAAACGGCAGAGATCGTCGCCCTCTGAGGAGCCCCAGACCCTCCCGGCATCGCCCCCCTTCCCGCCACCTTGGCGAAGCGCCGCATGTAGTGCCCCACGATCTGGGGGTCCGGACACTCCAGCTTTTTAACAATCTCGAAGCTCTGGTTGAGCTGGGAAAACACGTCCACCACGGAGCAGGAGAAAAGCGCGTGCTCAGACGTCTGCTGGAACTGAGGGGGTTGGGGGGGCGTCACAGCTGCGGCGGGTTCCCCGCCCCCATCCCTCAGTTGAGTTGGACGACAGAGTGTGTGTCCTGGCGGCGGGCAGCTGTGTTCCCGCCCTGGGCTGGGGGTCCCCTTGAGCCCCTCACCCCGTCCTTCTTGTCGCGCTCCAGGGCGCCGTGCAGGAAATCCCGCGACACCTCCTCGTTCTCGTCCAGCCACTGGACCACAAACGGCTCAAACCACCTGCGGGGGGGGGGGCGGCAGCAGGGTCGGGTCACCCCAGGAAGCTGCCCCGACCTGGGGTCCCGCCCCCCTCTCGCCCCTCACAGATCAGTCGGGAGCAGTTTCTTTCACTTCTTAACACAGGGTCTCACGTGGCCTCGACTTTGCTGTGCAGCCGAAGATGAACCTGAACCCCTGATCCCCCTGCCCCTGATCCCCAAATCCTAAGGTGGCAGGTGAGCGCCACCACACCCCGTTTCTTGGGTCCGGTGACCTCGCGCGTGCTGGGCGAGCACTGTGCCCCGTAGGCTATGGTCAGATGTGGCTTGAAAGAACACCAGGGGCTATCGTAGGGCTCAGCATGGGAGGGGACTGGGGGAAAATCTGGCGGCTTGAGTTCAATCCGAAGAAGCCCATATGGTGAGAGAACTGCCCTCTGACCTCCAACTGCCGCGCCATGGATCAGAACACACTCCAGTATGAGTCTATGTGCTGTCGAAATGAGCACACGTCATGCTATGTTCTCTCTCTCTCTCTCCAATAACGAAAAATAAATAAAGTTGGTTGGAAGGGAAAATATTCCAAACATTGCATCTGACCAACTATGATGGACACTCTTCAGCTCACGCATGAGGTTCGGCGTCCGCGCAGCTGAAGGACTCAAGGGCCAAGCGTAAGGGGCACTGCCAGCGCGACGGCGGTGGGCAACGGCGCGGGGGCCTTGGGGAGCGACTCACGCGGGGTACTCGGGCACACGGTCCTTGAAGGTGGGCAGCTCGGCCACATATTCATTATACAGCCACTTGACCTTGAAGTGTAGGTTCATGTAATCCGCGCTTTTACACAACCGGTGCTTCTCGTGCTCTGTGGGGGGCATGACTCAGCGCCCGCGCCCCGCGTCCCTGGGAACCCCGGGCGTTGCGGCGCGGGGAGGGGGGCACTCACCCTCCATAGCGTACTTCATGTCCTGCGCGAACAGACTCCACATGACCTCGGCGCTGATCTTGCCCACATTCAGCTCCTGGGGAAACCTGGAAAACCACAGGGAGGGTCTCCAGTCAAACAGGGGGCGGGACCCGGCACCAGCGCGAGCCTGTCCATCACCCCGCTGCCCCGTGCTCACTGGCTAAGGCTGGGCGTGTAGGAGTTCCTGTCCTCCTCGATAATGGACACGATCAGTGTGATCAGCTTGGACCAGAAGTCCAGGTTCTTGACGCTGGGGCCCTGCTCTTCGGGGGGCACCTCGCCCTTTTTAGCCTGAAGGGGGCAGAGGAGATTGTGCTCAAGGCGGGGACCAGGGTGGCCAGCTCGCGGCTCCAGGTTGGAACAAGGACCTGGGTTTGCTGCCCAGTGCCCCCGAGAAGTCAATCAACGGAACCAGGCTCGGGGCGCGCCCACGCCACCCCAGCCAGCGGGAGGTGGAGGCAAAGAGGATGGGGAGTGCAGGCTCAGCCTCGACTAATAGTGACTGTGAGGCTGGCCTGGAGTATGTGGGCCCCTTCTCTAACGGCGCCATGAAAATAAGGGTTAATGAGAGATGGGAGCTGCAGGATGGGTGCAAGTCACAGAGAAGAAACGACTCTCGTGTCAGAGGCAGACGCAGAACCAAGGCTCAGCTGATAGGTCCCTGGATAAAATGCTTGCAATGCAAGCCTGAGGATCTGCATTCAAATCCTGAGTGACATTGGGAAGGACAAGTCAGGGGTCCCGGGCTCATTGGCCAGACAGCATGGACCACTAGGACACTTCCAGGTTTAGAGAAAGTTTAGAAAGAGAGAAAGTGAGACTGGAGACATGGCTCAGGGGTTAAGGCTCTGCCTCGAAAGCAGAAAGTCCTGAGTTCAGATCCCAGGTCCCATGTAAAAAGGCCAGGTGGGAACGGAAGCAGAAATCCCAGAGTGAAGCAAGAAGGAGCTAGAAGCCAACACACACACGCTCAAAATAAAGTAAAGATGAAGTGGATCGATCTCAATGGGTGGTTACTGAGGCCGACCTGTGGATTTCAGACACAGGTATGTGGGTGCGCACTGCAAGAGAGAGGGAAGAAGGAAGGTAGAGGGCAGAGAGAAGGAATAGATAGAACCAGACAGAAGAAAGGAAGAAAGATTGAATGGGGAGGCTGGGCAGGGCCTCAGTGGGGGAGGCGACAGCAGCAAACCTGGCAGTCTGAGTTCGATGCCCGGACACCCACATGGTAGAAGGAGAGAGCTGGTCTCTGGGCTCCACCCGAGAGCCATGGTGGCAATGGGCTTTAGGACTTGTTTTGCAGGTAGAAGTTAACCGAGTTGAATTTGGACCAACTGACGTGTCCAGGGGTAACAGATGAGATGGGAGGAAGCACCTCACCCTTGACGATGCTTCCCCAATCCCAATCCGCTGCCCCTGAGCCCATTTGTCAGAGGAAACACTGAGGCCCAGGGAGCGAGGGGGGGCATGGAATGGGGTGCCATGTCTGCCCACCCACCCACGGCCCCTGGGCCTCACCGGGTCGGCCTGATACTCCCGGCTGTACAGCTCATGACAGTTGTTGAAGATGTACTCATAGGTGGAGTTGAGACAGGCCTTCACGCAGTCCTTGACCACCTGGCTGGCCCTGGGGGGGCTCTGCAGTTCCTGGACCTGATGGGGTGTCAAGGGGAACAGAGATCGTCAGAGGCAGGTGTCTGTGGGTGGACTTCACTTAAAGCTCTGACGTCAGAGGGCTGGGGAGACGGCTCAGGGCCTCCCAAGGGACCCGAGTTCGAATCCCAAGACCCCATGGAAAAGATGACAGTGGGCGTGGCTTCCTGTCCATCACTCTGGCCTTGGAAGGCAGAGCCTGGGAAACCCCAGAGCAAAGTAAAAAGGAGGTGGAAGCAATTCCAGACGATTCCTGATGGCGTCCTTGGGCGCCCCCCATGCTAAAAAAGTGGGTGCATAAGGCTTAATCCCGAGTTGGTGTGATAGCATCCAGTGGGCGGGGCCCCCACCTTCATCCGGAAGAAGGTGATGCTGGTGAGCAGGTCCACTGTGGACTTTAGATCCTGTAGCCGCTCGGAGCTGCTGGCTGGGAAGTTGTTCTGTGGGAAACCAGGTGGAGGCAGAGTCATGAGCGGGGCTGTGGGGAGGATGCGATGGTCCCTACCCCACCCCACCCCACCCCCGGCCTGGGCTGGGGACTGCAGGGAGCAGGTGCCTCACCCGGTACATGGAGAGGTCAATCCTCAGGGAATTGTGCAGTTGATCTAGAAGTTTCACAAAGCGCTCTTTCTGCAAGGGGGGGAGGAGGAAGTGAAGGATGGGGGGGCCACATGGTGTCATCAAATGAAAGCTGCCTGAGACTCCTCCTCACTAAACATGCCCCCGTCAGCACCAGAGTGAACCCCCATACTTTCTCTTGATTTTCAAGACACTAGCTCCAGCTGGTCTTGAACTCCTGACCTCCCACCTCTGTCTCAGGAGGATGAGTGTGCAGCCACAAGTCTGGTTTCTGGGGTGCTGGGAACGGAACCCAGAGCCTCAAGGGTGCCCACTGACCCCATGAAACCCTCTTTCGCATCAGGAATGGGCGCAGAGACGGGCAGACCCCAGGGCAGCATCACACAGCCACTGGGCTGTAGATTCAGTGCCTGGGAGATTGAAGAAGGTCGGGAAACTTGGGGTGCACCCTCCCCATCCAGCCACAGCTCCTGGAGACGGACCCCAAAGTTGGAGGCGGCGAAGCGGTCGGAGGCAGACACGTTGGTGCTGGCCGTGGTGTGAGCATAATATGCATTGATGTTGGCGAGCAGGGTGCTCATGACGGCCGGGACCCCCGGGCACATGTACTTGGACGACAGGCAGGCGAAGTGGCTGCAGGGAGACCATGTCGGGGGCGGGCGCTGGGTCTGGGGTCCCAAGACGGGACGTTCAGAATCCCCAGAAACTGTCACCCATTCATCTCTCTACCCCAAGTCCTGTCCTGAGCGGAAGCTGATTTCCTTTCCAGAATTGGAGGTGTCAAGGCTGTCCCCCAAATGCCCTGTGTAGCCCAGGGCAGCAAAGGCCTCATCCCCCCACCTCAGACTCAGGGCTGGGGACAGTCAGAGTAAAGGAGCCACTCGCACCCCAGGCTCTCTCCCCCCTCCCCCCGGGTCCTCACGTCATGGCTTGGTAGATGGACTCGACGCCATAGCGCATGGCAAACTCGTCCACAATCTCTTGTGCCGTCTCATCATAGTAAACCTTCCAGGCATCGTCACCTTTGGCGTCTGGGATGCGGACAGCGCCGTTGTTCTGCACGTCTGTCACGAAGTGGAACAGGTTCTGCGGCACAGAGAGCTCGGCAGTAAGCAAGGGAAAGGGGAGCGAGGAAGGACCCTCCTCCCAAGACGGCAAGTCACGAGCCCACCCTCAGACTCGGACTCATGTTCACCCACTCACCCATCCATCCACTCATCCACCCACCCACCCACCAATCCATACATCCACCCACCCATCCATCCACTCATCCACCGACCCACCAATCCATACATCCACCCACCCATCCATCCACTCATCCACCCATCCACCCACCCACCCATCCATCCACCCACCCACCCATCCATCCACCCATCCACCCATCCACCCACCCATCCACTCACCCATCCACCCATCCATCCGTCCATCCACCCATCCACCCATCCACTCACCCATCCATCCACCCGTCCATCCATCCATCCACCCATCCACCCATTCATCCATCTACCCATCTATCCATCCACCCATCCATTCACCCATCCATCCATCCACCCATCCATCCATCCACCCATCCATCCATCCACCCATCCATCCATCCACCCATCCATCCATCCACCCATCCATCTATCCACCCATCTGGTCCATCCACCCACCCATCCATCCATCCACCCACCCATCCATCCATCCACCCACCCATCATCCATCCATTCATCCACCTATCCATCCATCCACCCATCACGTGGTCATCAACCACCACTCATTCAAGCAGATCAGTGTGAAGACAAGTCTCTCCAGGCGCCCATACAGGGTTAAGTATTGTGGTGACAGACCCCGACCCCCCAGAGTGCCCAGTGCTGGGACTGGCCTATGAGAGTCTCCAGGGGTGAGGTCCCTGCATTGGGTCCGGAGGGGTGCGTAGGAGCCTCCAGGCACTTGGAAGAGCATGAGGAACAGATTACGTGGCAGCGCGTCCCCCGGGCAGGCACCACATGCTCCGGGTGGGCGGGACTCACCTCGTGCAGACACGTGTACTGCACGTGATATGGCGCCACTTTCTCCTCGCCCTTGATCTCCACACTGATGTGCAGCCGGATGGCACCGGACACAGCGGATTTGTCTGTCCTCTTGTCTGGGGGGGAGAGAAAGGCAGCCGTCAGACCCCCCAGGGCGGCCTCCTGACCACCCAGGCTCTGCATGCCCTCCCGCCCGGCTCGCTCACCTAGATTGTACCACACATCCATCTCGCCGCTCAGCGTCCGCACCTCGATGATCGTCTGCCCCAGGAAGTCGTCCGACTCCCGCTTGAACCTCTGCTTCACGCGGGATTTGATGTCGTCATCTTCATCCCAGACGCGCACCTTGATCCGGTCAGAGGAATTGTGACATTCACTGTGGCAGAGGAGTCAGGCGCAAGGGCCGGCATCAGGCAGCTGCTCTGTGCCTGGTTCCCAGGCCGCCCAGCCCCCTTTCTGACTGTTTCAGCGGAGGCCAGCAGCTGGGATCCCGCGATCCGAGGGGACACTCACAAGTGGAAATTCTCTTCCCACACGGGGTTCAGGTTCCCATAGATGGTTTTTGTCCGTTTCTTGGTCTTGCCGACCTGGACCGTGACGTAGGGGTCGCTGGATCCAGTCTTGTCCTTTGCTTGAAGACCCTGGGCACAGACCACTGAAAGACACGGCACACACGGAGTCCTGGTCAGAGAGGAAGCCACCCCAGCCCAGGACCTGGGTACAGCCCTAGCACTGATGGTGCCTAGAGAGAACTACTGGCTGGTACTGTAGATTGAGCCCGTGGGGCCCTCACCGGTGATGCTGATCTTGGCTGACCACTTAGACGTGCCGTCCAGCACGCTCTGCTTCACGGCTTTCATCTGCTGCGTGTGCGCCGTCTTGGTGACGGCGAAGATCTCCTGGATGAGCTCGAAGATCTCGGGCTTATTGCGCTCGCGGATCTTCATGCGGTCCTTCAGCACCATGATGATGTTTTGCGTGCGGTCCTCCGCGCCGTGCTTCGAGCTCTTCTCGGCTGCCCCTGTGGATGCACGGCCGGCCTGGGTCCGGGACCTCACGGGAAGCCTGCCTGGTGGGTGCCCCCATCCCAGCCAGTCTCAGGCCCGCTGAACCGCGCCCCTGTAAGCACCAGCACCCCCTCTGGAGGGCCACCTCTTTAAGCCCCGCCCAGTCTTTCTTGAGGGGAATCCACCTTAACCCCACCGTGTGAGTCACACTCCTTTAAGCCCTGCCTGCCCGAGACACGCCTCCTCCAAAGCCCCACCAATCCAGCCCAGACTCAGGATCGTTCTGTCCTGACGGCTTCCGGCCGGCCCCGCCCCTTGCTCTGGGCCCTGCCCCTCGGCTCCTTGCACTTTGGCCCTTCCTTTGGCTCATGGCCTGTCCCTTCTGGTCTTTGGTCTTAGTCGTTTGCCTCCAGTTCCTGCTCTCTGTCCCCGCCCCTTGTTTCCTGGCCCTTCCCCTGAGCTACCCCCGCCCTCTTTCTTCTGCACCAGGCTTCCTAGCCCTGCCCATCATCTCTTAGGCTCCACCCCCTGCCTGTTGATCCTGCAGTTCAACTCTGTGGTTCAGCGCCTGCTCATTGGCCCTGCCCCTTTCTTCCCTGGCCCCGCCCCTCAATCTCCTGTCCCGCCTCCTGGTCCTCACCCTCCCGCAGCCCCATCTTCTCTGGCTCCACTGTGGTCCCCATCCTGGAACCCCTCTATTTCCAGCACCACCCTCGTGTTACAGGCCCCACCACTCGCTGCAGGCCCCGTCCCTCGCGCCCTCACGCTGCAGACAGTCGGCGTTGAGCAGATCCTGGCACTTCTCATGGCACTTGACACCGCACTCGGTGCAGCGCATGCCCTGGCGCGCGATGCCCCAGAGCAGCCCCTCGCACTCGTAGCAGTAGGTGGGCGTCGTGGCCGTCCACACCTCAAAATTGTGCGGCGTAGTACAAGAGATGGGGTAGATTAAGGCCTGCAGGGTCTTCTTGTAAACGTGGTTCTTCTGTGGGAGGAACCAGCATCCAAGGGGTCCCATTGCCCCCCGCCCTGAGCTTCCCTTGGCACCCCCCCAACGCACCCCCATCGACCCCCACGCGCCCCCGCGATCCCCGCACCAGCTCATCGTTGTTGAGCGTGCTGGACGCCAAGGCCGACGTGATCCCGGCTTTGCGAGACTGGACGAGGGACTGCGCCAGTGCCCGAACAGCAGGGATTCCCGGAAGGATCAGGAAGGAAAAACGCGTTGGATTAGAGGATACCCCGGAATTGAGAGATGCCCTGCAACCCCAGAGGCACCGCTTGGAGGCACCGGGGGCTGGAGAGCTGATGGCGAGGACTTGAGTTCAAACCCCTAGAGCCCAAGTAAAATTGCCAGGTGGATGTGGTGGCGACCGGCACGTCCCACTCTGCAAGGCGGAGCCTGGGAACCCCAGAGCGAAGCAATAAGGAGATGGAACATTCTAGGGTGATTCCAGAAGTCATCCTGGGTCCTCCTCAGGGACACAGTGCATCTGATACACACGAACCATCTGAAACACTGCGCACTTAGTAGCTCAGAAGTTGGGGAGTCACGCCCTCCCTTCTCCACACATTAATAGAATTAAGCCAAGTCCTCCCCCAGGACCCCTACAAGGAGGCACTTGGAAGATTCTCCCAGGAGGGGGCTTCGGGAGGAGACCCCAGGGGTGACGTCACTCACCATAGCCTGAAGGTTCCCGGAAGCAGAGGGTGGAAACCAGATGGCAGCGTTAGCCCCTAGGAAGGTCCAGTCAGCCCCAACCCCTGGACGGCCACCCATGCCCGTGCCCCCACAGCGGCCCGACCCCCGGGGCCAGGTAGCTCACCAGATCGCTCACGAGGGGGATGGGCTTCCTCTTCCGGATGTCCGGCATGCTGTCAATGATGATGAGCCCTCCCCCGGGCCTGCAAGACAAACGGGGGGGGGGGGCTGGGGAAAGGTGGGGGAGGCCGGCCTCCCTGTCCGCACACAACCTACGACCTCGAGACCTCAGCTGCTGAAGCCCCAAAGTCATGATAGCCGAAAATCTTCTATATGGAACCTCATTATGGTAGTCAACTAGCACTGGGCAGTTGAGGCCCACGCAGGCGTCTCCAAGGACAGGTGGTCCCATCCAACCCCCAAACGCTCTGTTTTGGAGGCGGGGCCTTAAGCTCTGGGTTCAAAACCTCCTCCCCAGTCCCACGAGGGCCGCTACTCACCCGCCTTTGAACCACAAGGACTTGGACATATCGCCTTCTCCCCGTGCCTGCAGGAAAGATCCAGCTGATCAGCGTAGCAGCCCTGCTCCCCCCTCCCCGGCAAGGTACCTTTGGTCGGGCGGGGCGGGGCCGGGACGTTGTGGGCGTGGCCTGGAGGCCTGGGTGGGCAGAGCCGGCCTCACACACCTCTTGCAGCTGCATCCGCACTTTGTTGAAGGCCCGCAGCCAGTTGGCTTTGGCCCTGGACATGGAGTCCTGACCCTCCCCTCCCTCTTCATCCTCTGGAGCCCTGAAACTGAGTCAGAAGGAGGCGGTGAGCGGCGGGAAGGGGGGAGACCCTGCAGCGCCCCGCCCCCAGCCCTGCCTTCCCCCTCCCCCCTCCCCGCTTCCGCCCCTCCCTGACCTCTCCTCCTTGGGGGGCTCCGCTTCTTGCACGCGCTCAGCCGCCGCCATTTCCTCGGAGGACGCTGGCCTCGGGACCACCTTGGCCACATCCTGGGCCTCGGCGGATGCCGCGGGGACCTCCTGCTGCTCGGGCGCCGGCGGGAGACTGATGCGCTGGAACTCGCTGGACTCAGCCGGCTCCCTGTCTTCCTGCTGGGCGTAGCTGGTCAGGTCATCCTTCAACTCCTGCTCCTCCTCTTCATCTTCCTCTAACTCCTCCTCCTCTTCCTCCTCATTCTCCTCAGGCAGCTCCTCATCCTCCAGTTCTTCTAGGTCTTCCTCCAGCTCCTCATCCTGGTCCCAGTGCGGCGAGTCCTTGCGGTAGCTCACCGAACTGTGGCACGAGTGGTAGGAGTCGCGGTCCCGCTCGTCCTCCAGCTCCGAGCCCTGCAGGCTCTGCTCGTCTGGGTCGAAGTCCTCACTCAGCTGCGAGCTACCCCGGCTCAGCTCCCCCGACGATGCGTAGCGGCTGCTGCCTGTGGGGCTGCGGAGAGGGAGGGTGACTCGAGGAGGGTACCCCACAAGCGCCCACTGTGCGCCCATGCAGAGCTCCCACTGTGCATCCACACGAGTGTCCACTGTGTGTCACGGCCTCCTTGACTCGCCAGCACTCACACAGCATGATTCAGCCCCCACTGAGCACTCCCACCTGCACCAGACGCCAGAAGTCACTCAACACAGACCGAGAGCCTACTGTGTGCTGGGCTCTGCCTGAGCTCTCTCGGCGTTAACAAATGTCCACTGTGTGCTTGCTCTTGCAAACACAGACCCCTCCCAGCACCACCCCATTATCTGTTCAAGAACAAATCCAGTGTCTACCGTACACTCCCACCTGCTTGGGATAATAGGAAGTCACAAGGCTGACAGCAATTACTGTGCATGGGGTCCAGCTCGGGCCCCAGGTCATCTGCTTAGAGGTGCATTGGTGGGGTGAGTCTCTTCCAAGACCCCCCAGGGCTGCTCGAGGACAGCTGTGACCACCCCAGCCTCTTAAGGTCTCCACCCACTGACCACCAGCTTTGAGTCCCCTATAATGAAGTTTCTAAAAGCTTCTAAAATTTTCCTCCCAGGTTTTTTATTCCTTTCTTTCTCATGGGAGTGTGTGTGTGAGTGTTTCTTTCTCATGGGAGTGTGTGTGTGAGTGTGTGTGTGTGTCACATGCTTTGTGTCCCTGTGGACCACCAAGGGTAACTTTAGGAATCACCCTGGGTTGCTTCGACCTCTTTGATGCTTTGCACTGGGGGTTTGGAGGCCCAAATGCAAGTCCACGTTCACTTGGGATCCTGAGATCCGAACTCTGGTCCTTTTGCTTTGAGGCAGAGGCTTTAAGCCCAGAGCCATGATCCTTGCCCCATGATTTTTCAAAGGCTCCCCCCAGTCCTCAGCTCCTCCCAGCTCCCCCTCTCCTCCGAGCCCCCCACCTGAGCGCCCGAGGCTCGGAGAAGTCGTCGCAGCTGTGCACAGAGTCGCTGTAGGACTCGCGTGAACCGAGCGGCGGCGGCCGCACCGCGTACTGATGCACCGATGCGTTGGGCTGCGACGTGGTGAAATAGGGCGGGGGGAAGCTGTTGCTGGTCTCGCTGCGGTAGTCGCTGTCCCGGTCGTCCACCGCGCTGTCGGGGTCGTCGTCTGGGGGGGGCAGGTGGGAGGTCTGGCATCAGGGCGCGCAAAGGTCGCACAAACAGAGTCTGCAGACCAAGCGTGTGGAGGCCAAGAGGGGAAGGTGTGTGCAGTGGGGGGGGGTGTGTGTGCTGTGGGGGGCCACTGTGGGGGGCGCTTTCGGGAGGCAACTGTCTCCAATCCCCACAGAATCTGGTGAGTGACCAAGAAGAGGGAACAGGGAGGAGGGTCCCCCTGCGCCCTGCCCCCCCAAGGCCCAGACAGCCCCCCAAGATGCCTTTCTAGGGTACCCAGGACAGGGACTAGGCTCACTTTGTTCACCCCAACCGAAGTAGTTCCAGTTGCCTGCAAGAGAAGGATAGAGGAGATGTCCAGTGGGAGCCTCCATCCAGCCCCCGACTGTGGTTGATGCATCATGTAGGCTGCCACCACCTTGGGAGACTAATGAGGCCCTGCAGCCAAGCGTGGGATTTGAACTCAGTTCTCATGCTTGTGCCTCAGGTCCTGCACCCACTGAGCTGTGTCTTGGCCCCTTTGCTGGGCTTTCTCTAAATTTTACCTTTGGAGTCCAGCAAACATCTTTTGGTTCTTCCACAGCCCCAGGGAGTAATCAGAGCTGAATACTGGGCGCTGCTGTTCACCCGCCAATTCCAACCCAAGTCCTCCAGCACCCCCCTTCCACCCTGTCCCAAACAGGACCCTCCAAGAGACTCCACCTACTCCATGCCCTCCCCAGCTGACCAGTGACAAGGCCCATCCCAAAGCTATGCCCAAGCTGCATGACAAAGGAGACCCCCCAACTGCTGTCCCCCAAATCCCTGCACCTTTCAGCCTCATCGGAAGCCTAGGCACATGGTGGGGGGGACCCAGATAAAGGACACCCCGAGGGAAGGGAGCGGACTAGATGAGAGGCCAGGTCCCCAGAAACCCTGAGTTCCAGGTCAGGCTGGGCCACCAGGGAGACCCAGCCCCATACACACACACACAGAGCAGGTGTGGCTTTTGGGGTCCCTCCACCCTTCATCTGGCCTTAGGGGGTATCGTGGGACCTCCGTGTTTTTTATATAAGGAAATGAGGACGAGGAAGAATTGGGGTGACCACGGTGGTCGGGTGGTGGGGGTCACGGCGGCAACGCTCACAGCACTGGTTATTGGGAACCGTCAGCGGCTTGTCGGGCTCGTCCTGGAAGGGGAACTGTGGGGAGACAGCAAGTCAGGGACAGTTGGGGTGCAGGCGCCAACGCCCCCTCCCTCTTTCCCTCCACCTCGCCCCCGTGTAGTCGCCGCTGCAGGAGCTGGGGACAGAGATGGGGAGATACCTCGAGGAGCTTGCCTGGCAGGGAAGGGGCGGAGGGGGGCATTCTAGAATGTTCCAAAGTGTCTCTGCAGGGGCCCGAGGCTCCCCTCATCCCCTGATGCGAGTAGCTGGGAGCAGAAGCGGAGAGGCGCGGTTTGCGGGAAGGAGAGGAGGGGTGCGGGGCGGGGCGGGGCGCGGGGGGCTCCAGTACGCACCGGATCCTGATCCCGCATAGCGTTCAGCTGCTCTAGCTTCTTGGCCCAGTACCTTGCCTCCTCCTCCGGGATGTCTGCAAGCAGAGCTGTGAGCGGCCTGGACACCAGTGTATGGGTGGGGAGACCCCAACACCCAGCATCAACTGCATCCCCGAGGGCTCCCGCGGCTCGGCCCGGGGCCTCACCCAGGGGCAGCTCAAAGCGCGTGTCCAGAAGGATCCGGTGGAACGTGGGGTCCTTGGTGCCGCAGATCTCACTGTTAGCCATGATGGCCTGAGAGTCCAGCGTCAGCCATTCTCCCGGGCCTTCCTGGGGGGGGCAGGACAGGGTCAGAGGGGACGTGGCCTCCTGTTTAGGGGGGGGCGTCCTGAGGGCCCCTGGAGTCCACTCTGACCCCGGGTCTCTTTATAGCTCAAATGTGCCCATCCTGGAGGCGGGCGTCTGCTGCTTCCTGGTGGCTGGTTCTTACTCACGCCCGGGAGACATTAAAAAAATACATATTATTTATTTATTGGGGGGGAGAGCACGTGCACGCCTGTCGCACGGGTGGAGGTCAGGGGGCAACAGTCAGAAATCCGTTCTCTGGTTGCATCATGTGGGCTTCCGGGGAATTGAACTTGGGTCTCTAGGTTTCCCGCGGTCGCCTCCCCCGCCAAGCCCGCTCAGCACCCGCTAGGGTCTAAGGTGCTTTAATTGAGCTGCTCGGGACTCCTCCCACCCCTTCATCTCCCTCTGATCCTTATTCATTGGGGACCAAACGCTCTCTGGCCAAGCCCGGCGCATGCTGGGCGGTGCGGGGGGGGGGGTGTCCAAATGACATGCAGTCCGTCCCCTGTCTCCCAACACTCGCCTCATTGGACTGGCGGATGGTCCGCAGCGGGATCCAAACGGTGCCCACCATGGTGTCCCAGATGAGACCCTTGTTCCACACTTCCACTGTCAGTCCCAGGTCCAGACGGTTGATCTCACTGTGCGGAGACCCGGGGTCAGGAGAGAGGAAGGAGGGAGAAGGGGGGTCAGGAGAGGGCTAGGGGCTTCTCTGGGTGGGCGTGGCCGTCAGAGGGTAGAGGGGACCTGAAGGAGAGGAGGGACCCCTGGTGCTGAGCCAAGGGCTTGGCAAGGCATCCTTGTAGGCGTGGCTTGTAGCAGGAGTGGGAGTGGCTTCTGGTCGGGGGGGGGTGTTCTGTATTTTCTGGCTGCGGCATGGGCAGGGTTGTGTGTGGGGCTTTTCGGTGCTCGCCTAAGTAGCGGGCGTGACCTGTGGTGGTGGGTCTTGGTGGGCGGGGCTTCTGGTGTGGGCGTGGCCGGTGGGCGTGGCCCGCGGCCCCACTCACAACATAAAGTCTTGCTCCCAGCTCGGCTGGCTGCCACGCACAGCGATTGTCGTGCTCTTGACGTTCTGCACCTTCAGCGTCACATACGTGTTGAATTTCTCTGCGGCAGAGCGCGGGCGACGGTCCCTTACACCGCGCGGGGGTCAGGGGGTGCTCTGCACCCCGACACAGCCCTGCCACGGCCCTGGGGTGGGGGCTCGGGGGCGACGCTGTCTCCTGTCTCAGGGATTGCGGGGCCGCGCCTGGGGCGACGCTTTGCAACAAACCCCCCAAACAACATCCCCTAAGTCTGTCTCTGCCCTGGTTCTGATTCCAGAAGGCTCTGGTGGGGCTGAAGGTCCCCAGGCTGCGACACCCCCTCCCCAGCCCCAAGAGACAAGACAGGACAGAACAGGACAGGACAGAGGGCGCTCACCTTGAGCTCCGTCAAACTTGGCCTTTTTGACTGTGGAGAGAGAGGAGAGGGAGAGAGAGGAAGGGAGGAGCCGGGAGAGATGTGGGGGGATAGAGAGACATGAGGGAGACAGAGATGGAGAGACAGGATAGAGAGAGGCAGAGATAGACAGAGATGGAGAGAGAGAAGAGGGAGAGGAGAGGAGAGGGGAGGAGGGGACCAGACAGACCTGGGTGAGGAGGTGGTGGTTGTCAAAGGATACAGCATCCCCTAGGCTCCTGCCTGTGTGTTCCCCGGAGACCTTCAGGGGTGGCCATGGGGAGAGTGTCCAGGTTCTCGCCAGCTCAGCCCCCAAACGCACCCGGTCCCGGGCCGGAGACTCCAAAGTCACATAGGGGACCAGCGGACTCCACATGGGGTCACGTGCTCCGAGCCCTGCACCCCACTAGCAGCTCCCCAGGAGCTCCCTGTGGCCCCCCCGTGGTCCCGCCCCCTCCGCAGAGGACCACGGGGCAGTGTTCCTGTGCGAATCGTACTCCTCACTCCCTCAGGGGGTAGATTCCTGCTCCTCCATGACTCCTACCAACCCATGGGAAAGACCCAGATTTGAAAGGCTAAGGATGTGGGGGTGGGAGAACCGAGGTCGAGGCCAGCCTGGGCTACAGGACACCCTGTCTCAGAAAGACTTTGGGGGGGGCTGGTCATGAAACCTGCAAGCGCTGTGACCGACGCTAGCCGGGACCTCCACCTCCCAGCCGTCCTCCTGCCTCAGCCTCCAGAAACCAGTGAGATGGAAGTGCTCAGACCATGAGCGATGCCAGGAGAGCGCAGAGGCCTGGGCACCCTGGCGGGGACCCCCCTTTTTTTCTCCACGTGGACTGCGAGCTGGCACAGCCGGCTAAGCCACGAGCTGTGCGTGGAGGTCGCGGGCGGGTTCCTACGGGCTCACGGGGGAGGAGGGGGTTCTGCAACCATAGGAATGAGCTCCGACGAGGACGCCCCTTCCTGCCCAGCCTCCCCCCCCCCCCCCCCGCCCAAGCACCTCGACTTCTTCTCCAGTGCCTCGATTCCTTCTCCCTGTCCCCAGACCTGCCCCTTCTCCCTCAGGCAACACCCCCCCCACCCCGCGGCATCACAGGCTCCAGAGGCAGCGGTGTCCCGCTTTCCGGAAGCCTCGCGGCACCTCCCCCGCAGCCTACAGTTTGCGTCACAGTTCGGGGCGAGCGCCCCGCCCCCCTCCAGCCACACGCGCGCCCCGCAAGCCTTCCGGGGGAGGGTGCAGAGCGGTTGGAGGTGCAAAGGACGACCCCGATCCTCCCAGAGCAGCCGCTTCCCAGGGATGGGGCCGCAATGAACCAGGGCGCCGTGGACCCCTCCCCCCCATAAAAGGAGACCATGGCGTCTTTAAGAGCGCGCACTTCCTCGCATCGCGGGAGGCCCGGGGGCCGAGTTTGTGAATGGAGGGGGGAGGGGAGGGGGTGGGGCCTGGGCAGGGGGAGGGGAGGGGCGGGGCCAGCCCGAGCCACTCAGCCGGCGGGCGCAAGCGCAGGGCACAGCCGCCGGAGGTCTCCCGCTGCTGGATTTCGTGGAGGCCCGGCCGGCTCACCCCGCCCCCACTCTGTCCTTCCAGAAGGGAATCAAGGGGGGGTGCAGACCATACCTATGAAGCCTCCCCCAACTCACCTCTCTTCCAAGCCTGCAACCCCACACCGCCTCCATCACCAGAACCCTCTCCTGGCGCCCGAGGTCAACGGTGGCTTGAGGTCCCTGAGCCTTTTTACAGAAGCGCCTCACCTCCCCCCATGGTGGGGTAAAGGGTGGGAGGCCGCCCCCAGCCCTAGGCTTCTACCTGGGGACTCCGTGTGCCTTGTCCCTCCCCTTCCCCCAAACATCTGGGCGTGGGCCCGAGTGCAAATGGCGTTTTGCACCCAAAATAGCTGTGCGCCCCCCCATGTCTCCTTTCCTCCCTCCAGGCCCAGGAGGGCCGAGCGGTGGCGACGGAGGACTGAGGTCACTCGTTTTCTCCAGAGTCTCTAGGAAGCGCCTTGGGGGGTGCGGGGTGTCCCCCCAGATCGCTAGCACACCCGGGGTACCGGCTCCCTTCCCCCGGTCCTGCCCACGGTCAGGGTCTTGAGATGCAGATCCACAGGGAGTGTGGCGACCCTCACGCCCACGCGGCGCCCAGCCCGGTCCCGGCAGCCGGTTCCCGCAGGACTCGCTCCCTAAGCTCAGCCCAGCCATCTGAATCTGCTCCGGTGCAGACACGGCCCCACACACAAGGATTGCGCTCCACGTGAGGATCCCCCCTTTCCAATGCTCCGCGGAAGGCAATCAACCGCGGGCAACGACCCCCCGCAGCGCCAGGGTCGTTCCCACACACATGCCGCGGCCCCCCCCCAGCCCCCTGCCTACCTCCCACGCACAGCAGCGACATGTCTCCCGCGTGGCCGGCGGCGCGGCCGCTCGGGACGCGGGGTGCAGCGGCCGCGGGGTGCAGCTCCGCCCGCCGCAGCGCGCGGCTCACGCCGGGACTGGGCCGCCGCCCGCCAGCGTCACACGCTCAGCACCGGGGCACAGACAGCGCCTGACGCCCTACGCCGCGGTGGGCGGAGCCGCGACAAAGACCCAAGCGCGCCGGACTCCCGGGCGCCCCCCCGCGCCGCGCCGAACACACGCGGGCCACCCCCCTCCGTGTGTGTCTCTCTCTCCTCCCGCTCGGGCTGCTTCGCCTGATCCGTCTCCGTCCTTTTTGCCGCCTGTCTAGGTCTCCACTTTCCTACCATCAGAGCTACCCAGCTCTGCTGTCTTGCAGCACCAATCTCTGAGTCCCTCCTCCTCCTCCTCCTCCTCCTCCTTCCCCAAGAAGCCTTCATGATTTCCCAGTACTGTGTCATTTTTTTAAATTATTGATATTTTGCCCCACTTGCTGAGATTTGAACTCAGAGCTTGGCCCTGATGACATGCATTCTGCCCCCTCGTCTTTCCCGTTTCTTTTTCCATTTTAAACTGTGTACTAGTGGGGTTGAAGCGCCTGTGAACGTGCACGTGTGTGTGCGAGATGCATGTGTGTATGTGTTTATAGGTGTGTGGGCACACAAGTGTGCGTCTGTGGAGGCCCGAAGGTGACCTCGGAAATCCCCTTCATCGCTCTCCCACCTTCCTGCTGGGAGCTGGGTTCTCATGAAACCCACAGAAGCCATGAAGACTCAGTTTGTTCTGGGGGTCTCCAAGCTCCGCTTCCAGGACTGGAGTGACAGACAGAAAGCCACACCTACTAGCCTGTCTCCCCTCTCTCTGAGCCCCATCCCCAGCCCTTACCAAAGACAACTTTTTTTTTTGGCATGGGATCTGGGGATCCTGTCGCAGGCCCCTGTATGCGGCAAGCATGTTAACTGCACTGGCAGGTAGGGTCAGAAGTCAACCTCGGGAGTCACTCCGGGAACTTATTTTATTTGCGAATTTATTAATCTTAAGAAATAGCCGTGCGTTAGAGGCGCCACCTCGTGGGCGTAGACAGGATCGGAGAGCAGGGAGAGCCCCCCACAGCCTGGAGGAGCCACATTTTATTTTCATAAGCCAAGCGTCTCTTCCCGGCCGGGAACTCCCCCATTAGGCTCCACTGCCTGACCTCTGAGCTCCCGCAATCCTCCTGCCTCCGAATTCCCAGGGTAGGTTCCAACTTGCCCTGTCAGGCCGGGTTCTGTGGGTCCTCAGATTGCTGGGCAGGCGCCTCTGGCTGTGGAAGTGTCTCCAGACAACCACGTTTTGAGGAGCTATTCAATCAAGGACATGTTGAATACACCGGCTGGGCTGGGGGCGGGGCTCAGGGAAGAGTGACAACCCAGCATCCTCAGTGAGGGCTGGGGGCGGGGCTCAGGGGGAGAGTGACAGTCCAGCATCCTCAGTGAGGGCTGGAGGCGGGGTTCAGAGGAGAGTGACAGCCCAGCATCCTCAGTGAGGGCTGAGGGCGGGACTCAGAGGAGAGTGACAAGCCAGCATCCTGAAGTGAGAGTTGGGGGCGGGGCTCAGAGAAGAGTGACAGCCCAGCATCCTCAGTGAGGACTGGGAGTGGAACTCAGAGGGAGAATGACAGCTCAGGGAGGGCTGGGGGCAGGGCTCAGAGGGAGAGTGACAGACCAGCATCTTACTGGCCTGGTATCTTCTGTACCTCCATCTGGGCCTTGGCTATGGGAGAAACTTAGGGATCAGCCCCAGAACGGAGCACACAGTGGGCGGCTTGTAGGTCCTTGTGTACGTGCGGAAGCCACAGGGCAATGTCGGGGTTCTTTGTGTGTCGCATCTGAGTGCGAAGGACAGTCTCCTGCTGCTCAGAGAATTTTCTCGATCTTCCTCTCTCGCCCTCCCCAGCGGTGAGGTCAAGGCCACTAAACCCGTGAGTGCTGGGGATTCGAACTCAGACCCTCAGGTTGGCACAGTGCAGGCATCTCTCACAGCTGTCTCTCAGCTCTTGACGTCTGGCACGTTCCATCTCTAAAGCATGCACTAATCCACCTTTTAACTATTTTTTACTTATTTATTTATGAGAGAGAGAGAGAGAGAGAGAGAAAGAGACAGAGGACACGCCAAGGCGTCCAGGTGGAGCAAATGTCCATGTTCAGAAGTCAGTTCTCGGTTTTCTCCTTCCACCACGTGGGCTCTCGGGGATCGAATTCAGGCCATCGGGTTTCTCCGAAGTCTCCCTCTGCCACTGAGCCCACTCGCCCCCTTAAAAAATGCAGACCCTTTAGTTTGTCTGTGGAGCAGCGCAGAGCCCTGATGGTTCCCACCAGATATTCTTCCTGAACATCAACCCAAAGCACAAACAACGTTTTCACGCGCCCAGACTCACGGGGTCAGGATGAGCGCTCAGTTGCCGACCCTTGGGGGGCATCTGAGGAGCGGGTCCTAGCCCAGAATGGGGGTGCACCCCTGCACACCAGATTTGGTTTGCATGTCTGTCCGCCCCACCTGACTCTCTCTCTCTCTCTTTCTCTCTTGCCTATGAAGTTTGTGGGAGCTGGGTGCCCTACTGCAGAAACTTCTAGAACCGCTCCTCCCCCGCGGGGCGCTGAGGTTCCGGCAGCGGCTCAGGAAGTGCAGGGGCCGCACAGGAAGGCACCGGGGACTTTCCTGTTCCAGGTCCCCGCGGTGCGCGGAGTGCAGCAGGAGCCAAAGGTAAGGGGGGCTGGAGGCTCCCCGGGGGGGTGGCTGCGGGCCTGGGTGGGCTGTTGGGGTGGCATCGGTACAGGATGCTGTCGTGGGCCGCGCTCCCCACCACTCCGTGGTTGAGACCCAGCGGGGTTGAAGAGCTGGGCGCTGTACAGGCGCGATGGGCTTCTCGGCGCCCCCCACCCTCCCGGCCCCGAGACCCGTGACTGGAGCCTACGCCTCGGATCTTTCACTTTCACTTTGATTCAGAACAAAACGCAGCAGGTCCCGCTTCCTTCACGGGTACTCGGGCCTGGATTGGCAACGTCTGATCCGGGAGCAGATATCCACGGGGGTATGGGCGGGGGGCGTGGCTTCCCGGGGGCCTCGCATCCGTTCTCCAGACTGTCCCCCATCTCTGCCTCAGCATCTCCCCATATCCCAGGTCAGTCATGGCGCCCCCCAACGAGGAGACGCCCCTGATCGCCCAGCGTTCCTGCAGCCTGTCCTCAGCGGAAGCCGGCGCCCTACACGTGCTGCTGCCCCCGCGGGGCCCGGGACCCCCCCAGCGCCTGTCATTCTCCTTTGGGGAGCACTCGGCTGAGGACCTGTGCGTCCAGGCCGCCAAGGCCTGCGGTGAGTTGGGGGGAACCCCCTCCCCGGATGACAGGGCCAGTTAGTTGGCTGAGGTCAGTGAACCATGGCTGCTGGGGTTCTGAGGGGCGGATAGGAGTTGGCTTAGGGCTGTGCTGTGCCCACCCGTGACACATGCAGTGGAAAGTGGATAATGGAGAAGAGGAGGAAGGCATGTGGGGAGGTGGCACATGCTTGAGGGGGCTGCTAATGGGCGAGTCCCTGCAGGCATCCTGCCCGTGTACCACCCCCTGTTCGCTTTGGCCACGGAGGATTTGTCCTGCTGGTTTCCCCCGAGCCACATCTTCTCCGTGGAAGACATGGATACCCAAGTCTTGGTCTACCGGGTCCGGTAAGTGTGTGTGTGGGTCCCCCACCACCCCCGCTGCCCTCAGGGATCCTACGACAAATGGCTCTTAAACCAGAGAGGGTGGGATACTTGCCTGAGGTCACACAGCACAGCAGCGACCCACCTGGGCTCTGCAAAGCCTGAGCAGAGCCTTCTGTCCCTCACCGCCAACCCAGGTCCCCTCACCTCTCCTCTCCTCACCCCACAGTTTTTACTTCCCCGACTGGTTCGGGCCGGACACCTGTTACCGCTTTGGACTGAGGAAAGATTTGACCAGCCCGATCGTGGACCTACGGGTCTTGGAGCATCTGTTTGCCCAGGTTGGGGGCTGACGGGTGGGGCTTCAGCAGGGGGGTGGAGCTCCCTGGGTTGACCCCGGCTGACCCTTCCCGTGGCGTTCCCAGCATCGCAGCGACCTGGTGGGTGGCGCCCTCTCGGTGGGGCTCAGCCTGAAGGAACAGGGCCAGTATCTCAGCCTGGCGGTGCTGGATCTGGCCCAGATGGCTTGCGAACGCGCGCAGCGGCCCGGAGAGCTGCTGAAAAACGTCAGGTGGGGACCTCGGGCCTGCCCGTGGGGGAACGGAGGGGATCCCCTGGCCGCCACAGCACCCGGGGGCTCTTTCGAGGGCCTCTTGGCGGAGGGTCTGTGTACGAGTTCCGCCAAGGTCGCAGGACCGTGCGTTCTTCCGCGCTTCCCCTACCTAACTCCTACACATCCCTCAAAGCCCATGTCCAGCGCTGCCCTCCGCCCCCTCACGCACCGCGCACCCCTTTTCCTGAGCGCCCCGGTCACCCCGCAGCTACAAGGCCTGTCTGCCGCCGGCCCTGCGCGAGCACATCCGGAGCCAGAACTTCGTGACGCGCCGCCGCATCCGCCGCACTGTGAGCCGCGCGCTGAGCCGCGTCACCCGCTGCAGCGCCGAGCGGCCCGCGCTGCTCGCCCAGTACCTGCAGCAGCTGCAACGCCTGCAGCCCGCAGAGCCCGGAATTTTCCGCGCGGGGCTGCCCGGGCAGGGCCGCCAGGGGCTGCTGCGCGTGGCCGGGGACAGCGGCCTGGCCTGGAGCCTGGAGGAGCAGGAGGTGAGGGCCGGGGCCGGAAAGGGGCGGGGCCTTCCCAGGGCTGGGACAGCTTGGGGCGGGGCCTAAACCAAATTGTGTTGGCTTGTGGGAGGGGTCAACCGGGGTGTGGCTACTTGAGGTGTGGCTTGGACGCTGGTTTGTCCCTCGCAGGTGGGACAGTGTGCGCGGAAAGGGACTGGGCGGGGCTTGGAGTGGGCGGGGCCCATGTGAATGTTGTCCAAAGGGCCAGAGGGAGGGAAGACCCGTGAGGTGGCTCTGTGGGTGTGGCTCTGTGGGAGGGGCTGAGCACTGCGGGGCGTGGTGGGCGCGGGGACCCCCCTCCTTCCCAGCGGTTTTCTTCCAGCCCTTCCAGCCGTTCTGCGACTTTCCGGAAATCGTGGACATCAGCATCAAGCAGGCCACGCGTCCGGGCCCGTCCGGGGGGCACCGACTGGTCACTGTCACCCGGACGGACAGCCAGATCTTGGTGGGGATCCCGGCCTCGGGGGTGGGGCGGGGGACTCAGATGGCTCCGAGGGGCGCTGACTGGCTCTGGGCGCAGGAGGCCGAGTTCCCCGAGCTGCGGCTGGCGCTGTCCTTCGTGGCCCTCCTGGACGGCTACTTCCGCCTGACCTGCGACTCCTGCCACTTCTTCTGCAAGGAGGTGGCGCCGCCGCGGCTTGTGGAGGAGGTGACGCTGCAGTGCCACGGCCCCATCACGTGAGGACCCAGAGGGAGCGGGACTGGAACCCGGATCCCCACGGGCCCTGACAGAGGGGCAGCCTGCCTTGCGCAGGGACACCTGTGTCCCCCCTTCCCCCCAACATCGCATCCTTCCTCCTCCCGCCAGCCTGGACTTCGCCGTCCACAAGTTGCAGGCCGAGGGTTCGGTCCCGGGCTCCTTCGTACTCCGCCGCAGCCCCCAGGACTTCGACAGCTTCCTTCTCACCGTCTGCGTGGAGGTTCGTCCCCGCCAGCGACCCCCGTGGCTGGCCAGCTGGTCCCCTCTGTCCCTCTCCTGGAGAGGCTCGTGAGCTGGGATCCAGGCTCCTGCCTTAGAACAACAAGAGGTGCACAGCCGGGGCGGCAGACAACGGGGGCGCCTCTCGTCCCCGACTCAGGCCCGGTTTCCTTCGGCAGACGCCCCTGGGTCCGGACTTCAAAGGCTGCCTCATCCAGCGGGACCCCGCAGGGACCTTCTCGCTAGCCGGCCTCAACCAGCACCACGCCAGCATCCGCGAGCTGCTGGCGGCCTGCGTGGGCGCCAGGCTTCACGTAGAGGGCGCCGCCCTGAACCTCACATCCTGTTGTCCCCCCAGACCCAGAGGTAAGCCCACCTTCACCCCCAGAAAAAGGTGGCAGGAAATGTGGCCAAGAGGGGGCTAGGGAAGAAAATGTGTCTCTCCATTGGGTCCTTCAGGTGCGGCTTGATCCAGCAGCGCCGGACGCCAGGGCATTGGCTAGTTCCCCCCTCAATCCCCCCGTCCCCCCCATCTCTTGCTGTCACCCACGGGCTAATTTGATTCTGTGGCAAGCCCCACGGGGAGAGCTGAACCCTAACATTTGTCAGGCATAGTGCCTCCCACCACCACGGGATTCTCTCTATTCGCAGCACAGGTTTTGGGGGAGAGTCTTGTATCACAGCCACAAGGACCGACTGTCCGGGACCCCACCGAGCTGAGGCGGGAACCGGGGCTCCTGGGGGCCCTCGCGGCTGACATCCTGCCTTTTCTGGTTTTGCCCCTCTCCGTAGAAAAATCTAACTTGATTGTGGTCCGCAGGGGGTGCAGCCTGACCCCCATGTCCCCCCGCCGGCTGCTGACCCACATGACTTTTCAGAAGATCCCAGTGGACAGCCTGGAGCAGGTGACCCGGAGTGGGGGGAGTAGGAATATTGCCAATCGTCCCGTCGGTCCCATGGGTGAAGTAGAGTCACCTCATCAGTCTGTCCTGCTCCCCCCGCCCGCAGCTGGAGAGTCTGGGGTGCGGGTCCTTCACCAAAATCTACCGCGGGCGCCAGTGCGAGCTGGTGGACGGCGAGTCCCGCCATACCGACGTCCTCCTGAAAGTCATGGAGGTCAAACATCAGCACTGCATGGAGGTGCGCCGATCCCAGCGCCGCAGAACTTCAGGGCCAGGCAGCCTCGGGGCGGGGGTTGGGGGACACAGGCCGAGAGACCCTGTCTGAACCCCAAACATACGCAGAAGCATGGACACACGGCGCCTCTGAGCCGTGATGCAGACTGAGGCAGGTCTGCGTGGGAAGGGGAGCGCGGGGCGGAGGCTGGGGAGCAGCGAGTGGGGGGGGCTGCAGCAACAGCAGCAGAGGGTTTTGCAGCTTCTCTGCTAAGGGGCGCTGAGGCTCAGCAAACTGAAGAATCCGCGCATCCCCCCTCCCGCATCACCTCCCCGATCCCCCCCCCCACTCCCCACCCCCGTCTCCCTCTCCAGTCTTTTCTGGAAGCCGCGAGTTTGATGAGCCAAGTGTCATACCCACACCTGGTGCTGCTGCACGGCGTGTGCATGGCGGGCAACAGTGAGTTCCCCCCAGGCCTTCCACCCCCTATCCCAGGAGGCCTCTCTGAACTGAGACCCCTACGCTGGGCCGGTCGCTATGGAAAGTGTGTCCCCCCAGGCACCATGGTCCAGGAATACGTCCAACAGGGGGCTATAGACACCTACCTGCGCAAGCAGGGCCACCTGGTGTCAGCCAGCTGGAAGCTGCAGGTGACCAAGCAGCTGGCCTACGCCCTCAACTACTTGGTGAGTGACCCCCGCGCCCCACCCCCGTTTGCTCCACCCCCCCATACCTGGGAGGGTTTCCTCTGGAGAGAAGGGGAAATGAGACGGGTTCTGCAGCACACTTAGGAATTTGGTAAGGATTTTTTTTTTTTTTTTTTTCTGGGAGAGCATTTCAGAAGGAGGTCTTGGGTGGGACACATTCAGTCTCAGATGTGTGGCAGAGCCATGGGGAGCGCCGTTTGTCTACAGGTGGAAGAGTGAGCAACGTGGTGGGACAGGAGAGGGGGTTTTCTAAAAGGGGGACCACTGGGATGGGATAGGAGTTCACCGAGAAAGTTAGAGAGAATGAGTGTGCAGAGGCTGCAGAGCTGGGGGGAGGAGTGAAGAAGGGGAGGGACCACCAGGCCAGCGTGGGGGGGGGGCAGGAAGAGACATGGGGGATTCTACCCAGGCATGTCTGGGCCCCACAGGGTGGGCTTTGAAGGATGCCTAGGAGTTTGTGGGACAGAATCTGCATTCATCTAACTGTCCCTGCCCCCCCAGGAGGACAAAGGCCTCCCTCATGGGAATGTGTCAGCCCGGAAAGTGCTCCTGGCCCGGGAGGGCACAGACGGGAGCCCCCCTTTTATCAAGCTGAGTGACCCTGGGGTCAGCCCCACAGTGCTCACCCGAGAAAGTAAGAGGCCGACCTGGCTTCCTGGGGGTGCGAGGGGAGGTGGGAAAGAGGGGCACTCAGCCTGCCTCCCCCCCCCCAGTACTCACCGACAGGATCCCCTGGTTGGCCCCCGAGTGCCTGCAGGACGCACAGACGTTGGGCCTGGAGGCCGACAAATGGGGGTTCGGCGCCACCGTGTGGGAAGTGTTCAGCGGGGTCCCCGTGCCCGTGGCCAACCTGGAGCCGGAAAAGGTCAGAGTCTGCAGTGGCTTCGGCGCTCAGGGGACCCCGGATAATGGAGGGCAGAGGAACCCGCGGTGCCCGCGGCAGTGACCCCACCGCCCTCTCCTCCTCCTCCTCCGACGCCCTCAGAAACTCGAGTTCTACGCGGCCCGCGAGCAGCTGCCGGCGCTGCGCTGGATGGAGCTGGCGCTGCTGATTCGCCGCTGCATGAGCTATGCGCCCGCCACGCGCCCTTCGTTCCGCGCAATCCTGCGGGACCTCAACGGCCTCATCAGTTCGGGTGAGGGGGGACGCGGCCGTGGTCACGCCGCTCAGGAGCCGGGCCCGGGGTGACACGTGCGCCCCCCAACCCCAGATTATGAGCTGCTGTCAGACCCGACTCCCACCGCCCTGGGCCCTCGAGACGCGCTGTGGAGCGGCGGCGGCCAGCTGCGCGCCTGCCAGGACCCCGCAATCTACGAGGAGAGACACCTCAAGTACATCTCGCTGCTGGGCAAGGTGGGCGGGACCAGGCGGGTCAGCAATGGTCTGCGGGCTTGATGGTTGCGCAGAGCTATGTCAGCTTGATGTGTGGGCGGGGCTTGCGCGTGTCGGGGGGCTTGTTAGGTGGACCGGGACTGGGGTGTGGGCGGAGCCTCTTTGTGGGTTTGCTGTGTGGGCGGGTTTAGCAGGTGGCCAGGAGTTGGTGGGCGGGGCTTCTTGCATGAGTGGCTCTGGTCTGTGGGCGGGACTTGGCGTGGGCGGGGCCTTCCACGGGCGGGGCTTGCAGCGCTCCGGCCCCGCCCCCAGGGCAACTTCGGCAGCGTGGAGCTCTGCCGCTACGACCCGCTGGGCGACGACACGGGCGCGCTGGTGGCGGTGAAGCAGCTGCAGCATAGCGGGCCGCAGCAGCAGCGCGACTTCGAGCGCGAGGTGCGAATCCTCCGCGCGCTGCACAGCGACTTCATCGTCAAGTACCGCGGCGTCAGCTACGGCCCAGGTGAGCCAGGCCGCGCCCCCCGGATTCCAGTCCCGCCCCCACCCCGTTCCGCCGCGCGCCCCAAGTTCCCGGGCTCAGGGTCCCCCGCGCACCCCGCAGGTCGCCAGAGCCTGCGGCTAGTAATGGAGTTCGTACCCAGCGGCTGCCTGCGCGACTTCCTGCAGCGCCACCGTGCGCGCCTGCCGACTGACCGCCTACTCCTCTTCGCCTGGCAGATCAGCAAGGTGCGGTGGGAGGAGGGCTCGGGATCCGCGGGGAACCCCCACATCCGAGGGCCCCGGAGCTCACGCTGGCCGCGCCCCGCAGGGCATGGAGTACCTGGGCGCGCGCCGCTGCGTGCACCGCGACCTGGCGGCGCGAAACATCCTGGTGGAAAGCGACACGCACGTGAAGATCGCGGACTTCGGTCTGGCTAAGCTGCTGCCGCTCGATAAAGATTACTACGTGGTCCGCGAGCCTGGCCAGAGCCCCATCTTCTGGTGCGAGCCCCGCCCCGCGCTGCCCCGCTCCTGCAGCCACGCCCTCTACTCCACATTACACCATCACTCAGCAGTGACCGCCCTTCTTGTCTGGACCCGCACCCGGCTAGCCTACCACGCCCCCATTCAGCCCTACCCATCTTCTAGGCTAGCTCCGCCTCCAGCCCGCCCACCTCCATCTAGCTCCGCCTCCTCGCAGCCGGGCTGATCTATCCCTCACCCCACTCAGCACAGCGGGATGAGGGTGGGAGAATGGGAGTGTGGAGGTGGGAGCGGTTCTGTTCAGACAGGAGGCTGGCGCCGCCTGGGAAACTGAGTCACCACCCAACTTGTCACAGCCCTCGGCCCCGGCCCCTCTGGCCCCCTCCCACCATACTCACGGGCCTTCCCGCAGGTACGCCCCCGAGTCCCTGGCCGACAACGTCTTCTCTTGCAAGTCTGACGTGTGGAGCTTTGGGGTACTGCTGTATGAGCTGTTCACCTACAGCGACAAGAACTGCAGCCCCTCGGCCGTGAGTGTCCCCAGGCCTCGCCACCGCAAAGCCTCGCCCACATCAAAGCGCCGACCAGGACACTGGCTCTACTCCTCCAGGCCCCGCCCCGCAACCCTGCTTCCTAGAATTCAAGCCCCGCCCTCGTGAAGCCAGGCCCCGCCCACAGAGCCAGGCTCCTTTCCTCACTGCCTGTCACTCAGCCTTGCCTCCTTCTTAGCCTTCAGGCCCCGCCCCTCCTCCCTGTCACTCTCCATCTCAGCTCCACCCACTGCCACCTGATCCTGGACCCTCAGGCCCCGCCCTTTTCGCTGTCACCCTGTCTCAGCTCTACCCCCTACTTCTGGTCCTGGATCCTCAGGCCTGCCTCTAGTCTGTCACTCTTTGCCTCGGCCCCGCCCATCCCCAGTCACCTGTCCTGGCACGCTCGGCCCCGCCCGTCGCCTGCCCATCACGCTCGGCCCCGCCCCCGCAGTTCTATCCCTCACCTACCCGTCACGCTGGGCCCCGCCCACGCCTGTCAGTCACGCTTGGCCTCGCCCCCAGGAGTTCCTCCGCCTGCTGGGCGCAGACGCGCCCGCGCTGTGCCGCCTGCTGGAGCTGCTGGCCGAGGGTCGCCGGCTGCCCGCGCCCCCCGCCTGCCCGGCCGAGGTGAGCGCCGCTGCCTGTTTTCCCGGGGGCGGGGCGTCCACTCGTGATTGACAGTGGGCAGTACTGGCCCCCTTTTTGCCGGGCATCTCGCAGAGCCCCAGTTTTCCCAACTCCAACGGGTTAATAAGTTAGCCCTGCAGATAACTGGCGCCCCATAAATGGCGTCTTTTCCTTTTTATTTATTTATAATTTTCCTTTGGGGAGGCCAGATTGATGTGGGTTCAGAGACCCTGGGCCTCCAGAATCCGGAGTGACAGGTCAAAGCCGCCCCCCCATCCCCACAATATTTTAGCGCCTTGGAAAGTCTTCGTGACATGTCATGTGATGTGATCGGAGAGGACCCCAGTGCCTGAGCCCCAAGTGTGGACTCTCTCGGTGGGGGAGACAGCTGCGGGTTGCAGACGGCTTGGGCCAGAGTCACATCCTTCCACTCTCTCAGGCGTGACACCCCCCCCCCCGGCCCCCATAGGTTCACCAGCTCATGAAGCGGTGCTGGGCGTCCAGCCCCCAAGAGCGGCCGCCCTTCAGTTCCCTAAGCCCCCAGCTGCACGCGCTGTGGCGTGGAAGCCCCGGGTAGCGATTGTGGCTGGCCGAACCCCCACATCCCAAGATCCCCAAGAGGAACTTGCAGACGCGCCCCGAGGTCTCCAGAGCAAACCTAAGCCCCGCCCATCTCCCCGGGAAATGTTCCCACCTGGGAGGGGACATTAGTGTCCCGTGAAATATACAACCCGGGACTTTACTTCCTCCTCTCCTCTTCCCCCACCCCCCCCCCCGCTCCCGCCCTGGGATTTCCTTTCGGAGCTGCACCTCAGCTTGCTGGGAATGTTTGTTGAATGAATAAAAGAGCTTTGTACAAGAGGACTTGTCTCTGGACTGGGGGCCGTTGGGAGCCAGGGATGCGGTGGGGCTGTGGGGGGAGGGGGGCTTCCTATGCAGACTGCAGAGATGCAGCAGCTAAGAGAGACCTTGGCGGCGATCCCCAAGGACACCCCCCCTTTTCCGGGCCCAGCTGTGGGTCTTGGCTCACGCCGAAGAGATTACAGGGTGAGAGGGAGACGCAGTTCCCGGGTCAAAGGCCAGGGCTGGCATTGGGGGGGAAGGATCCTGCGTGGGGCAGCCGGGCACCCTGACCTGCTGCCGGGCCCCTTCACCCATCTATTTGGCGGCCCCTTGAACTCGCAGCCATCTTCCTGCCTCTGCTTCTTAGATGCTAGCAGGAGGGGTGTTTTCAAATAAAAGCTTTTGTTGGGAGGGAGAACCCCTGGCACAGTGCTCTCCCAGGGAGGGCGTCAGAACCTTGCCAGGGACGGGTGTGGGGGGGTGGACCCTGACTGTGACCCTCACCTTGACCCAGCATGCATCGCTCCGGCCAAGGCTGCCCAGCTGGGCGTCCCCGGGCAGCTATAAGGGGTGCGGTGGCCCAGGGGGGTCCGCCAATCACCATCATGGCTGTCCCAATCCTCGCCCGGTTGCTGGTCCTGCTGCTCCCACTGTTCCCAGTTTGGGGGTTCGCTCTGGGCCCCGCACAGCTCCCGGAGGCACGGGATAGGCTGTGCGGACTCCATTTAGTGCGCGTGCTAGTGCACGTGTGTGGGGGGCCCTACTGGTCCCCGGAGTCTGTGCGGCCCGTGGAAGCCAGAGACCGTGAGTGGGGTCTGATGCGCCGGCAGGGTGGGAAAGATGCACTGCAGGGGATGGGGGGGGCTCAGTGTGACCTGTGACCGAGGCAGCTCCACAGGGCTCCCCATGTACTGAGAACCCAGCCCTCCTGATTTGGTTTTGAAGCCCAGACTGACCCTCCTGCCTGGTCCCCCAGGTCGGACATCATTCTGACTTTAAGAGAAAGAGAGAGAGACATGAGACATGGGTAGGGGTCAGAGGGCAACTTTTAGAAGTCAGTTATCTCTGCGGGCTTCTGGGGATCGAATTCAGTTCGCCAAGTTTGCCTGCAGGCGCTGCCTTGCTGAGCCCTCTCGCAGGCCAATTCTGACTCTGTGTGTGTGTGTGTGTGTGTGTGTGTGTGTGTGTGTGTGTGTATTTGTCACGTGTGTGTTGTGTGTTGTGTGCACAGGTCTGGGAACTCCCCAAGGTGCTTCTAGAGGTGCCCCTCTCTTGTACCTAGGGACAGGGCTGTCATTCTCCCTCCGAGCCCCGCCCCCAGCCCTCCCTGAGAATGCTGGGCTCAGACCTGGCAGATGGTGGGGGGGGGACACAGGGGAAACGCACCCAACCTGGGTCTCGAATGTGGACAGCAGCCGAGGGGATCAATCTCTGTCGGGTACACAGCAGGGGCTTAATAATTGCTGGTCGCCCTTAACTCGGGCACTCGCTTCCTGTCTGTCCACAGGGGAGCTGCTGCAGTGGCTGCAGGGGCGGAAGTACCTCCTCCTCGGGCTGGCGGCGGCCGACGGGGACTCCACGCTGACCCCCAGCCGGCAGCCCCATGCCCAAAACCTCGGACGCCATCGCCGCACCCCGGCAGGAAACCCCGCGCAGCGCTGCTGCCTGGAGGGCTGCACCCCGCGGGACCTCCTGGGGCTCTGTCCCCCCTGACCGGCGCCTGCTCGCCCCTGGCCCCCCCTCGCCGGTTCCCCAGTGACCAATAAAATAAAAATTTGGAAAGACCGTCCTGTCTTTTTGTCTAGGAAAAGAACCAAGCCTGCACTCGGGCTCTGAGGGGAGTTGTGGGGGATCTGATCACCCACAGATCTGCCCAGGCTGTGCTGGAGGAGGGGGAGCATCATGAAAGGGCTTGACTTCTCCCAGGGACAGTGGGGATCCCAACCGCGAGACTTAGGGGGACGCAGCTGAGTCAGCATTCCCCCTGGCACTGTGCACTCCGCTAACTCCAGACTGGAGATCCTGTGATATAATTGTGGGGTGCACGGTCCCAGACACACTCAGAGTAATGGGGAGCCCTGGAGGGTGTGAGCAGGAGGTACCTACCCTACAGCACCAGGGAGTGCCCTGTCCTTCAACGTGATGCAGCCCAGGAGGGCTGGGGGTCCTGGGACTTTGCTCAGTGGGGGCTTGGGTTCCAAACTTCCTGGGTGGGTGCCCGACAAGGTGCATGATAGACAGTAGGCGCTCAATGAATGCTGGCAGAAGGCTGCACCCTGGAGGAGCGTGCTCCGCATTTACAGTGAGCTTAGATCATGTCTTCAGGTTTAGGGTGCACTTTTTTACTTTCAACCTCTCTGGGGAGGGGTCTGTGTAGCCTGAATCACAGCTCCAGGAGTGACCGGGACCCCCTCATCCCCAATCCAGCCCGCACTACCCTAGCCCCCATCTGCAAGACATGGAGGTGGGGAAGGGAGACTTGTGACTGCCAGAGTCCTGGAGCCTGGGGTGACCTTCCCACCCCTGAGCTGGTCCTTGAATCCTTGGGGGGGGGGCTGTGTCCCGTGTCTGGAGACAGAGAGGGGTCCCCAACACTGAGTCCAGCCAGTTCTGACCTGGGACCCCACACCGGCTCACTGTGAAGGACGCAGCAGACCACGAGGGTCAGTCGGAGTCTGGGGGGTCCCTTGGGCCACCTTCTCAGTACACATGGCCCCGCTGGCCACAGAGCAGGGGGTCCTGGCTGAGCGCGTCCCACATGAGCAGCATTTCGTAGGGCAGGAAGCGGTGGACCAACAGCAGGTCGCGGTAGAAACACGGGTCGAAGGAGGACAGGTGGGAGGACGGAGAGCGGACGCCCACCATGCGGACCCCGCCGTGTGCGGCGGGTGCCAGGCCCTGGCGCTGCAGGCACATGCCCACGAACACGTCGTCGATGGGGAACACGTCCAGGGTGGGCGCCGCCTGGCGCAGCGCGGCCGCCGTGAAGCGGGACAGCAGAAAGCCCCCGCCCCCGCAGTACGGCGGGTAGCGCTCCTCGGCTGTCACCAATTTGGGGACATAGTACTTGCTCCAGGGGACACGGATGGGGCCCACGTTCTGGATGAGGTGACCCACGAAGAGGTGCCGGTCAGGGTCGTGGTCCTCCAGGAACGTAATGATGTTGTCCGTGTGCGCGAAGACGTCGTCGTCGCCATCCAGCAGGAAGCTAGCCTGGGGGCACCAGGTCTCCTGCCATTCTAAGAAAAGGACCTTGAACAGAATGGGGAGGACAGGAAGAGCCGTGTGAGGGGCAGAGCCCGAGCCCCTCCCCAGCCCAGTACTGATGCCCAGAAAGGACCCATGCAGCGCGAACTCCTATACATCCCACAAAGCCCCACAGCCTGGCCCGCCCACCTGCTTGAGCGTGAGGTTGAAGAAGGAGTCGTGGAAGTCCCACTGCAGGATATCGCGGTGCGTGGCCGCCTCCAGCTGCAGCAGCCGGTCCACCTTGCGCGCCTGGTGGGGGTCTCGGTCGCTGCCCACCAGGAAGATGCGGCGGAGGGCCCGACCCCGCACTTGCCGCTCACGGCCCCACGTGTGTCGCACCATCTCGCGGCGCTCGTAGTTGTGGGGCGAAGACTTGATGACGAGGAGCAGGAACACAGGGTCCGCGCACTTGAGGGGCGCCGGGTCCTGCAGCAGCCGGAAGCGCCGGCAGTGTTTGTATAGCAGGAAGTCACGCACGTGTGGCGGCAGCGTCTTGAAGTCGGGCTGCGTTGCCCACGACAGGTTCGCGTGGCAGGGAGCGGGGTCCCCGCGCAGGGGGTGGCGTGTGGGCCAGGCGGGGGGCTCTGGGGGCCTCTCGGGGGCCGAGCAGCTGGGTGAGCACAAGTAGAGGCTGAGCAGAGCCACGAGTGACACGACGCCCACGGCCGCCACGAGGCTGGCATCGGGCCGCAGCGGCCGGGCACAACGCATGCTGGGGCCGGGTCTGGGTGCCGCGGTCCCTCAGGAGTCCTGGAGGGACAGAGAACTGTGGGCGCCGGGCTGAACCCCACAGACTCACCAATTCCAGTATGGCTGCGAGGAAGCAGGGGTTCTTAGAAAACTCCTATTCATCCCTGAAAACTCATCCGAGATTACGGATTCTCCCGGAATTCTCCCTCGACCCTCTGAGTGATTCTGTGTGTGGCTTTCTCTCCCCCCAGAATAGGAGGTGGTTTTGGGATGCTGGCAAACACGTGGGGGGCAGCAGGAAGTGTCGGATGAGCTTCCAAAGGAAGCAGGATCCACTGGATCCCTGGGGAACTCACACTCATCCCTCAAAACCCAAGTGACCCCCAACTTCTCTCCACGTAGCTGAGGATGACCTGGAACTTCCCATCTGCCTGTCTCCATGTTTGGGGTTCTGGGGTCCTCATAGGCATCACTGGACCTGATCCTCCTGCTGTACCCCTGGGTGCCCCCTTTCTGTGTGGTCCCCTAGCCGACCAATGTGTTGGCACAGCATACAAGCGCTAAGTTAGACTCCAAGCAGGACTTCCCTGCTCCTCAAACACAAGTCCTTACTCAGTAGAACGAAACAGTCATTTAACTACCAGGCCCTGGCATGGGTTGGCCAGGCCTCAGGTGTAGTCAACCCCTCCACACCCCCAGGGAAGCGACCCAGAATATCTTTCTGTGGCAGCCAGGGGGCCAAGGCTGCTGGGCAGAGCCAGGAAACAGAGGCGGATTCTGCCCACGCATGACATCTGCTGTGACCCCTCTGAGCTTCCGTAGAGAGCAGAAGCCTGGAGATGCTGCCCGCCCCCCTTGCATAGGACACTCTGTCACCTCCATCTTCCCCCTCCCTCCTCCTCCAGGCTAAGGTTTCTCTCAGCGAGCGGCTGCTACAGAGAATCATTCATTCGTCCTTCATTTATTCGCTTCGCAGCTACGCCAAGGGGGCCAGACGGTGTCAGGGAGGTTGAGCAGCTGAAGAAAGAATCAGGGAGACTCAGCGCCCCTGTAAGTCCACAAGGTCCCCTTGGAACCTCAAGCAGGAAGTTCTCAGAGCAGCCGCTCCCTGCAGGGTGAGGCCCCCGGGGCTGGGCTGGATGCCGGGTGGACACACAGGTTTGTCTGCAAAGCCTCCCCTGGGGCCCGGGAGTGGGCGCGGAACCCACATCCAGCCTTTCCGCAAGAGGGGTATGAGGAAGGGTGAGCGGAACAGAAGCTGCAAAGCCTCTGAACCCCTGGGCGGGCGACGCAGACACTCTGAAGTCCAGGGGCGGGTGCAGAGGAAGGAGGCAAAGGTCAGCGCCCCCGGAAGACGGGCTCAGGACGACCCCAAGTCTGGGAACTGCAACCTGGGGGGGGGCAGCTGGTCAGAGCCCCGCCCAACGAGGACAGAGCAGCCTCCGGCAGCCGAGGTCACCACAGGGACATCTGGCCCCACTTCTGCTTGGGGGGCCCTGCGTCCCCCTGGGGGGAACCAGACACCTTGCCTGTTCCCATCTTTCAGCCACTTCGTATCAGGAAGGTCCGGCCTCTTCCCGCACCCTGGTGGGGTCCCCTGAGCTCAGCCACCCAAGCCCGGGCGCCCCAGGCTCTGAGCTTCCACCTCCTGCTCAGGCCTCGACTCAGACTTTAGCCCTGGGGAGAGCGTCCCACCGCGCCCCAAGCCCCACCGGCCTCTGCTGTCCGCTATCAGTCGCTGGAGACCTGTGGAGCCTCTGGGAGAACCTCCCCACCCCATGGGAGCCCCCGAAGCTGAGGTTCTGTCCCGGAGGCAGCAGCGCGGCGGCGCGCGCCACAACTATTTCCTCCTCCTCGTCAACTGCATCATGCTTGGCTGACTGCTGACCACAGACACGAAGGGACACGCCAACAGACCTCGGGGTTCCACACAGCGAGCACACAGATTAGTGTGGGGCGACTGAGCCATGACCCCAGCGCCTGGGACCAGGGTGTGCCAGAGTAAGACAGTGGGAAAGACAAGAGGCTGGACTGGAAACATTCCAACCCCCCAAGCAGAATAAGGGGCTGGGGGCGAGGCTCAGTGGGAGAGTGACAGCTTAGTGAGGCCTGGGGGCTGGGCTCAGACACATTCACAGAATACTAAACATATACATTGAAGATGAAGAGATTCCTGCATATTAATGAGCACATGGAATATTAATGACCGAACACCACATACTAATTGATACCACCAATCAGCCATGCCCACAGCGATGCTCTTGCTGAATATTAATGATTCTGTCTGTGTGACATTTAAGGTCTCATACTTGACACAGATGCGAATCTTAACAATCTAGCGAATATTCATTGGCGGAACCCCTGAATCCTAATGAGGAACAGGGGACTCCCTCAGCACCTCTCAGTCCTGACGCCCGCGGCTTCTGCCCAAACCCCTGAGCTGCGCTCTGTGTGGGTCCCCTCTCACAGGTGCCACAGGGAGCGCTGAACACTCTGGGCTGTTCTGGAAAGTTCTGGAAACATTCGGGAACATGCTAGCAACACACTGCGGTGCAAAGGGGGAGGTGACGGGAGGCCCTAAAGAGACCCCCGAGGTGTGCTGGCCTCCAGGTTCCCCTGAGCTGTGTGCAGCGGGCAGGGTCCCAGTGCAGGGCGGAGTGCGGGGCTCAGCAGTGCCCCAGGGCGGCTCTGAGTGGATGGAACCAGCCGAGCACCCACTGCTCTGGGGTGGAAGTTTTACAAGGAGCCACTGCACATTTTATTTTATTTTCTCCCACTGGGCACTTTATGGACAAAAAACGAGAACCCCATAAAGATAACGGCTCCACCCGCCCCCATATCCTACAAGGGGGCGGGGCGGCCCCCACGGCCTTGCTGTGCCCTCCTGATCGCCATGTCCTGATTCCAGGGAAGCCCCCCGCCCCGTGCCCATCGGGGTCCAGGGTGGACTGGTGCCAGTTGGAGGCTCCTGATCAGTCCCTTCGGGGACGACAAAACGCTGAGCATCTCCAGGATGGTCTTGGGTCCCCCGGGGTCCCCCCTCCTTCTTCCAGATCTTTTACCGCAGTTACGTTAATGCTCCACCAAAAGACAAATGTCACAGAGCAGGGGCGCGTCGCGGCGGGTTACGTGGACGGCGACACCCACCACATCACCACCTGCCCACAGGCAAGTGGGCCTGTGCCATGCCGGCCCCAGCTCCCAGGAGGGGAAACTGAGGCGGCCCCGAACCGAGGAAGGAGGGGAGGGAGTTCCCAGCATCGGCTGGGAACTCCCTCCCCCCATCCCCTGGACTGCCACCTGGCGCCCTTTGCTTTTCTCGCTGCCAGGCTGGTAATGAGCTCCCTGTCACAGGCAGCAATCAAGTGGATCCAAGCCAGATTTCCCGGAGAAAAAGGGTCCATTGGGCTAAACCTCTATGGCTCACACGGGGAACCCCACTGGGAAGGGTCTCTGGACCCTAGGGGTGTGACCAGAGAAGTCTCCTTGTTGGCAGAGTGTTGAGGGGCAAGTTGGCTCTGTCTCCTTCCCATCCCGTAGACGTTGTCCAAGGACACGTGCCATATCCTGAGCTGCAGATGGGTCGTGCCGCGGCTGCCGGGTGTGTGTGGGGAGACACACTGGGAATCCGGACTTAAGCTGAGCAAGCAGTGGCGACGATGGGGGCCACCTGCTGCCTCCCCCCGCAAGTGATAGCCCCGGCCGCGCTCAGCCCAGAATTCTGCCCATCCCGGAACGGTGAGACTCGCCTTGGGGTTCAAGGGCGTCAGGAACTTGGTCCCCAAAAGGCCACAGCGGCAGGAAATCCCATGATCCTTGTCATTTAGATATAGTGATAAATAATCTCCCATTGCGCGGCCACGCCTCCCGCGGCCGCTTCCATACAGCGGGGAAACTGAGTCAGGCCCTGAGCGCACCCCCAGCTGTATGTGCTGGGAGCTCTGTGGTGGTGTTGGGGGGGGGTGGCAGGCTCCAAGACAGGGGGTCGGCTGAACCTGAACTCCGGACCTAAAAGCTCAGCCGCAGCCTGGGATCCGGAACGTCTGCGCCCCGAGGGGGAGAAGCTGCCGGGGCTGAGAGGGTTCCCGCGACCCCACCCGCATGCGCCAGCCCCCCCCACACACACGGGGACCCCGATACTCACTGCTCGGCGCCACCGCCCCAGCTGACCAGCCGCAGTCAGGAAGACAAGTCACCTGGGCTGTCCCGCTCCCAGCGCAGCTTCCTGCCTCGTCCCGCCCTCCGCCCGGGCCCCTCGGCACTGGAGCTTCCTAGTGGCCGAGTAGAAAGTGCCCCGCCCCGGCGAGGGCCGGCCCTCCGGAGCTAAGGGCTTTTCACCCACGTGCCGCTCCTGTCCCCAACCCCGCCCCCCGCCCCTGCCCCACCTCGGCCCCCCAGCCCATCTCTCCCGCCCTCGCCACCAGCGAGGGGCCGAGCGCCAGGAGCCGCCGCCGCTTCCGATCCGCCCCCTACCCCCCGACCCGCTGTGCGGCCGCGCAGAAAGCGCGATGGGGGCGCAAACTTTTGAAGACTCCAGAACAGCAGTACGTGTGGGGCGCGCCTGGGCCTTCGGAAGCCAGCGGCGCCCCATCCGCCCCCAACTCGCATCGGGACAATGGCCGGTTCTGCATCACTCCAGATGCCAGGTGGATCTCGCCCCATCCCGAATCTTCTGGATCTTGAGGTGGGAGGTGATGGGGCCAGACTCCAAGGGCCACTCCGTGCCCCAGTCGGAGCTCCAGGTTCAGACTGTGACAACGCATGTCCGTGGACCCCATCGATTGCTACTGGGGGCGTTGGCACTTGCCAGAGACTGGGAAACATGTGGTCCAGCTGGTGGAATATTACTCAGCTGTGAAAAGTGAAAATAACTAAAAGTGTCACACAGTTTGCAAGACTGAAGCCCAGGAGGAAGGGACTCCGCGTGGCAGCAGCCTGGGTAGCAGGAACACCAGTGGGCGCTGCCCACTCACGCACAGAGCCCAGAGCCGGCCAATCGGCAGAGTCAAGAAGCAGATGCCAGACTTGTCAAGGAATGGGGACTTGGCTGGAATGTTCTGGAACATTAGGAAGTGCAACGTGCACCTCCTAAAAACCTCACGGGGCCGGGCACCTGCCACGCGGAGGTCCGGAGTCAGGACCTCCCGGACCTCCGGGCCTCGCCCCGCTCATAAGACCCACCCAGGGGTGGGTACGTGTCCCCCCCACAGGCCCGGGAGCAGGTGAGAGGGTCATCTGGGAAACAGGAATCCAGTGTTTTAAAGGCCCCCGCCCCCCCTCCCAAAGCAAATGAGAGCAGCCGGAGGTGCTGGGACCAGCTTATCAGATGGGTGGGGCACGGGAAGATAAAGCTGGGGCCTCGGTTGTGGGCACGACGGAGGGGGCAGTGCTGGCCACGTGCATAGTGGACACTGAGATCCAGCACCCGGAAAGTTGCGCTAGCCTGGGCTCCCCCCCCCAGGAGGAATCCCTGTAGCCCAGTGTTCACCCCAGGGACGCGCAGCTCTCAGGAAGTTGGGACATGTCCTCTGGCCACGTGCTGGAAGCCAGCGTCTGGACACAGCAGGGTCCCCCAGGTGCACCCCAATTCCCCGACTTCCCTCCTAGACAATGGAGAACTCACGGCAGGGGGTTCTGGCTGCTCACCCTCCCTCTGCCCCAGCCCTCAGCCCGCACTAGGCTATGATGAATCCCCACCCTAGGCTGCTGGTGGTCACCCCCTCTCCATACCCCTTGTTGCACGTCCGGTGAGCTCCTATGCATTCCTCAGAACCCCAACATTCCGACCCCTTGCAATGAAGGCTTCCGTGGGCTGCCACCGTGCCCGCGGGATTTGTTAGAAAATAGTGTTTATTTAAAGAAGTTAAAAGGGGAAGACCTGTGGGGAGTGCGGGGGGGTCTTCGCTCAGTCCAGCCGGGGCGGGACTCCAACTCCAGGGAGTGTTGATCTCCAGAGGGGATGAGGGGATCCCCAGATTCCAGCGGGAGGGTGGGGAGGTCCCGAGCACCAGGTTGGCGTGGTCTCAGCAGCTGACTAGGTACATGCCTGTGGGGTGGGGCCAGGGTTTCATTTTAGGGCTCAGATCCTCCCAGCAGCCCCTCCCAACCGGGGGTCCCCGGGGTCCCCTCCCTCCCCGCATACCTGTGGCGAATCTGCGCTTAACCAGGGACATGCGGTAGCCCCCGCCTAGCAGCTCCAGGTCCACGCCGGACAGCGTGGCCCCCTCGCTGGTGAACTGGGCCGCCACGGGGCTGGGGGTGCTGGGCCCTGACAGTGGCTCCCAGCTGGCCGACAGGCGGCCGGAGCCTGGGGACACCCAGAGTCAGCGGCACTGTAGCTGGGTGGCCTCACCCTCTCCCCCACATAAACTTCTGGGCATACCTCAATGCCCCATCAGTAATGCCCATCTGCGGGGAATTTTTCCTACCTGCTTGGGCTCCCCAGAAAATTCTTGTCGCTGTCTGTCCCACTCAGTCCTGGGCACCTCTGAACACATCCTCCCCGCCCCGTCCTGTGCTGACCCTCCTGGGTCTTCAGTGACTGGCCCACACCCAGGGAACCCACAGTTCGGCTCTGTCTCAGTTTTCCCCCACCTGGGGTTCGGCCCGCCCCTCACCTCCCACGCGGGCCTGCGCCTGGACTCACCTCCTGCCTCGCATACATCAGGGAGCTTCCATGTGAATCGCTTTTCCTCCAGGTTCCTGCAGCGAGAGACGCTCGGGAGGTCATTCCCCAAAGAGGGGCCCAAGGGCTCAGTTGGGAACGTTCTAGCCTCCCATCCCCTGGGTGGACCCCAGGAATCCCAGCCTCGTGGCATTTACTGGGCTCAGTAAACATGGGGTGTGGCCTTCATCTCTGTGCTTACAGTTATAGGGGCATGCGGGGGTGGGGGGTGGGGGGGAACCCCAGGACCTCACCAAGTGGCGGCAGGCTGCAGGCGCACACTGGTCACGGGCTCTGCGACGGGCAGCAGAATCTGTACATTGGTGAGCGGCGTGGACACGGCCGTGGCCCCCGCACGGTAACTGTACTCCACGGACACGTGCGTGAGCGTGGGCGCACACTGCCAGCGCACGCTAAGCTGCAGCGGGACCGACTGCGGCCCGGGCCGGGAGAACTGAGGAGCAGACAGACAGGACGCTGCAAGGGGGGCTCCCCAAGGTCCCGCCTCACCGCTACACCACCCAGCGTCCATGCGCGGGAGCCACAGGAGACCAACCCACAGTGCCTCCCTTCGGCCTGCAATGCACAGGGCGGCCCGCAGAGGGCGCGCAAAAGCAGAGGCGGCTGGGAGCCCTGGGGCGGGGCCTCCCTGGTTATTTGCATAATATATGCATGTCCCGCCCACCTGGTACCGCAGCAGGACCACGTTGTGATAGGAGGCGCTGGGGCTCTGCTCCGCCTGGCGCTGCAGGGTCTCTGTTAGCGCTGCCATGTTCAGCCAGAAGTCTTTGGTCTCCGGGTCGCTCTGCGAAGGGTCACTGCAGAGATGGGGTGGGAGGGGGACACGATTGGCCTGCTCGTCCCCGACTCCAGACCCCCCCATAGCTTCCTGACCACAGGGAAAGGAACTTTCAGAGAGGGTGAGACCCATGCCCGAGGCTGCACAGCACAAGCCCCCAACACGCAAGCGCTCTCTTGCGGCCCACGCGCGATACCTGAAGATCAAGTCGGCATTGGGCTGCAGGTGCTCTATGGGGGCTGTGTGCACCAGCCGGAAGCTGAGGACGGGAGGGGGTGGGGTCCCGCTGAACACACGCACGATGCCCGCTGGGAAGGTCATGGTCAGCTCTCCTATGACCCGGGTCAGGCAGCTGGGGACCAGGAGAGACATGGGGCGTCGGCTGGGGGTCTGGCCACCGCACCCTCCTGCCCCTACCCCCTTCCACCCGTCCCCACCCGGAAGCTCCGAGGCGTCTCTGCCTCCTGCCTCACTCGCCACCACCCCACCCGGGTTTAGAAGGAAGAAATAATCCACCTTCCCTGGTTACCTTTTCTCCTGGGCCACCAGGAAGCTCAAAGCAGAGTTCTATCACCCCCAGTTTGGATTTGGGCGACACTTCCAGTCGCCCTCCCACTTCCCTCACCCAGGGGTCAGGTTGACCCCTCAACGCCACTACGTACCTGGGACTGTGGCCCCGGAAGTAGGCGTGGACATACTCCGTGAACGCAGTGGCCACGGGCAGTGTGTCTTGGGAGTCCAGGACCACGGGGCTGGGGCCCCGCGAGACCCCTGCGAGCAGGCGAGGGGCTAGGGGTCAGATAGAGAGGCGGGGTCTCCAGCCCCGCCCACCAACCGCCAAACTAAGACCCGTCTGCCCGGGGTCTTCCCCACATACCTTGTCCTGTCTGGGAGGAGAAACTGGGGCGCTCGGGGGCGCTGTTAGGGGCCAAGGAGGCCAGTGGGGTGAGGCTCAGGGATCTGGACTGAGGCCGGGAGAGACGTGGGGCTGTGAGACTCGGCGGTGTGCCCACGAGTGTGCCCCAGCCGGGCGCCTGCCCCACGCCACCACCTACCAAGTCGCCGTTGCTCCCGGCCAGAGGACAGGACACCTTCCTCATGCATGGCCTGCGTGGGGGTGCAGCCAGACCCTCCCTGGGGCGATCAGCTGTGGGGTCTGCAACGTGACACCCTTTGCTCAGATGCACCCCAAAGCCAGGGACAGCTGTGGCCTGGGGGCCGATGGGTGGCACACTTGGGCCTTGGCCACCTACCCCACTCCTGCCTTTGTACGGCGGCTCAGTTCTCAGCCCACCAGTCCCAGGTACCCGCTGCCCCTCAGGGCCCAAGCGACGGAGCCCCCGGACTCACCTGCGCCGGGCTCAGGCCCCCAGGGTCCGGGCGAGGGGTGGCGGGGTGGCGGGGAGTCCAGGCGAGGAGGTCCCCGAGTGGCCTCTAAGGGCTGCGACTGGCAGGTGGGCGGACTCAGCGGGGTGCCTGGGCGCAGGACCCACGACTCCGGGGATGGGCCCGGGGCAGCGTGGGATGGCGAGTCCAGTCCCGAGTCCTCCACGTTCTCGGGAGACGAGGACGAGAAAGGGGACGGGCTGGAAGTGAAGCCCAGGCTGCTGGATCCTGGGGAGGGGCGTGGTTCGTGAGGCCTCGCCCACAGAGGGGAGCGTCACCACCCACTCCAGCCCGGGCCTGGCTCCCTCACCTGAAGCCCACCCCTCTACTCCAGGACCCGCCCCTCCAGCCACCCGGATGACTATGCCCCTCTCCACGCCCCTCCCCCTACCTGTGACATCCTCGTGGTCGAAGGTCGACTCCAGCGGAGGCCCGAAGAGGCTCTTGGTCGGCAGCTCCTCTGCGGCCGGCTGCTTCTCCGCACAGCTGGACAGGGGTGGGCAGGGGCGGGGTCCTCAGGCCTGCAAGTCCCACCCACCTCCTGCCCTTACAGAACTATGTCCCCCCCATGGTTCCACCCACTAGCACTTTCTGCCCCACCCCACGCCGGGAAAGCCAAACCCTCTGGAACTTATGGCCATTCCCCTGCCTCAGCCCCCACCAGTGCTGGGACCTCAGGTGCGGGAGCCACCCCTCTCCTCCAGCGCCTGGCTTGGTGTATAAATTCTGAAAAGAAGGCCAAGGGGTGAACTGACTACTTGGTCATGTGACTCTAAACCTATTTATGGCGGGGCAGGTACACAGCGGGCGCCTAATACATGCCCCCCCAAGTACACAGCCGACGCCGAATAAAGGCCAGATGGGGCCAGGTCGAGGGAGAAGGAAGGGAGAGGCCAGCCACTCCTGCCGCTGGGGGTCACCCCACAACCCCATGGAACCTACCTGCCCACCCGGGGTGCTGACTGAGGCCTCTGCGGCTTCCCCTTGGCGTCACCTAGGAGAAAGACACGTCACGGGCCGCGCCCCTGCGGCTCACAGGGGCTCGGCTCCCAGTCATGGCAGACTCAGGATTCTAATTCAGAGCCACCTACATCCCCAGGGCCCACCGTCCCCCTCTCAAGATGCAGCTTAAATGTGGGGGAGGCTGAACTCACGGGACGAGTGACGCTGCATGGTACCCTGTGGAGAGAGGGGGCGTCAGGCATAGCCGCCCCCAACAAGTCCCAGCTGAACCCCTCCTTCCCCCACTCCCTGCGCCCCCCTCACCCCTGGGCCCGGCGGAAGGATGAGGCCCCCGGCCGTGGCGCGGAGTTGGGCTGCCACGGCCTCAGGGTTGCAGGTGGGGGCGTGGGCGGGCGCCGGTTTGATGTGCACATAGAACTTTCTGGGCTCCTCGTCGTCAAAGTCCGAGTCGCTGGAGGAAAAGCGCATGGGCTCCGCCGGGCGTGAACTTCAGTCAAGGACCAGATTCCGCATCCGACCCGCAAGGTCCCAACCCTCGGCGCTTGCTGACCACTCGGGCGAACCCCGATTCAGCTGCGGGACCCCAGCCTCGGGACCCGCCCGGGTCACACAAAGGATATTGTGGGTAACATCCGGGCGGACGGTGAAGCCTTCTTCATCCACCTCTGGACACATCTGGGGGGGATGGTGAGTGAGGACCCCCGATAACCCCGCCATCTCGCCTCACACACTCAGGCCGAAAACTGTATTCCTGGTGTGCGGACGGCTTTGGGGGGAAACTGAGGCGCGACTGCACCCCACCCACATCCCGAGACCGGTCTTGGGACCAGCGGGGGGGGGGATCGCAGGGGGGACATGAGGTTCTGATCATAGCAGAGACCAAGGGCAGAGCAATCTTGCCCACCAGACAGCCCTGTCAATCAGAGCAAGCCGCGCCCACAAGAAGTCTGTCCATCAGACAAAGCCACGCCCACCAGACAGCCCTGTCCATCCACTCAAGCCCGTGCACCAAACAGATCTGTCCATCAGCTCAAGCCTCCCCACAAGACAAGACCTATCTGTCAGGCAATCCCCGCCCACAAGACTAAGTGCTGTCCATTAGAACAATACCCCACTCCTCAGACAAGCCTCGCCCACTCTCAGCCTCGGCAACCGCTCCCACAACACTCACCCCTGAATCCGCTTCTGCGCAGTCTCTGGGGAAGAAAGCACTTGTCACCGGGGTCCCCTGGCGACCCCTCCCACGGGGTTGGCCCCCAAATTGCCCTGGACTGGCAGAGGAGACCCCAAGACTTGCTTGAGGGGCAGGGTAGGGGTGGGCAGATAGGGGGACAGGCGGGGGACGCAATAGGGGGACAAGAGGTGGGCAGGTGGGGGGGCGCCTGGGGGACATGTGGAGAGACAGATGGGGATCATGTGGTGGGGGCAGGGAGAGAGACGCCTGGGGGGCAGCTGCTGCTCACACAGGCGGCCGCGGCTCCCGCCGGCTCAGTCCCGGCAGTCGGAAGGCTCTGCCGCTCCGCAGACGCTTCATGGCTGGGGACAGAGGCGGCCGCTGAGTTAGAGAGGTTCCGGCACCCCCCGCTGCTGGTCCTCCCTGCGGTCTAACCTGGGCACCCAGGCCCAGACATACTTGCCTTCCTGCAGCGCGGCTGCACTGTATGCCTCGAAGTCCAGGGGTCCTGGGGCAGAAAGAGCGGTCAGTGGCGGGGGGGGGGCGCTCAGGCGACAGGAACAGCTGTGCACCCCCAACATGCCGGCGGCTGCGGGGGGCGTGGGAGGAGCGGAGCCTGGGGACCTGGGGCTGCTCGGGGACGAGGGGTAGGGCCACAAAACAGCAGGACGGACCGGCCTTGCGGTCCCTCTGACTTAGGCCATTAGCTCTGGAGGACGAGACCAAGGGTCAGAGAGGCCCCGGGCCGGCCGGCCGCACACGCACCGGGCCTCTCGCGGCCGGTGCCCTTGGTCTCCGCAAACTTCCGCACCAGCATCTCCACCGTGACGTTCTCGATGTTCTGCTTGAATTCCTCGTGGACCTGGGGCGGTGGGCGGGGCGTCACGAGGGGCGGGGCCTCAGGACGACCCCGCCCACGCAGCCACACACACGCCTGGCCTCACCTGGCCGATCTGCACGTGGGTGTCCTCTACCGAGTGGGCATAGGAGCCCAGCAGCGCCTTCATGTGCTGCAGGTGCGTCTCCTCCATGGCCTGGAAGCGCTGATTGGCGGGGAGAGACGGAGCACGTGACCCGGACTTGGCCAATCACAACATCCCGGTACTCGCCTGAAGACTTCTTGGGAAGTTCGGGGAAAGACTGGGCGCTTGTGACACCGGTACCCGCAGTCGGAGGAGTGAGATGCGCGGGGAGAGGGGCTAAAAGTCACTCCCTGGAGCTGCTGGATCCAGCCACGCCTGCAGCCTCCTCCCTCCCCTAGCAGTTCCTGGATCCCGACGCCCGGCTTGGGGGTTAGGGAGTGCGGCGGAACAAGTCCCGCCACGCCCGCCACGCGCGCCGCGTCCTCACCAGGGCCGAATCCAGCATCTTAGTCTCAAAGTCAGTGCGGGCCGAATTGTACTTCTCCACCGAGCGCCGCAGACCTTCGGCTGCCTTTTTGCTCTTGGTTTCTGCCTGGGAGGCACAGGAAGGACGCGCGTGGCTATTAGGGGCAGTCACCGGACACGCGGATCCCTGGGGTATCCGGGTCTTCAATGACCACTGAATGCTGTGTGACCACACTGCAGACCTTGTCCAGTTCCTTTTGACTGGTGTTCTCCCTGCGGAGCCGCTCCAGGTCCATGCAGCGGCTCAGATAGTTTTCGCGAGACTTCGGTAGCAGCTGGTTGACGCCTGCCAGCACCTGCACAGCATCCAGTGTGCCCAAAACTTCTTCCTTACACTGTAGACGAAGGGACCAGAGGGGACTAGGGGCGGGGCTCAGAGGGAGAGTGACAGCTCGGGGAGGGCTGGGGGCGGGGCTGAGGGAGAGTGACAGATCAGGGCGGGCCAGGGGCGGGGCTGATGGAGAGTGACAGCTTAGGGAGGGCTGGGGCGGGGCTGAGGGAGAGTAACAGCTCAGGACTGGCGGGGGCTGGGCTGTGGAAGAGTGACATCAGGACGGGCGGGGGCAGGGCTGAGGAAGAGTGACAGCTCAGGGCGGGCCCGGGTCGTAGCCTTGCGCCCCTGCTGGCAGCGAGCGGCCCTCACCTTCTTGTGGGCCCGCAGCTGCTCATCGCCATAGCGCAGCACGTCTCGGATGAGGTCGTGCAGCTTGCGCGTCAGCTCCAGGTGGCACAGCGCCAGCTTGTCCGAGGACACGCGAAACACCTCCCAGAGCGGGGCGAAGGTCCTGTGGGCAGGCGGTCAGCATCGCACCCAAGGCCCCTGTGACCCGAAGCGTTGGGGGAGCTGCGGAAGCCCCGCCCCCGTCACTCACCCCACGGGGGTCCCGTTGCTCGCTAGTCTGGACAGCTTGGCCATGGCCTTGGAGTACGTTTCCTCGATGCTGGCCCTGGGTGGGAGAGGGGATGGGAGGACAGGGTGGCGCAGGACAGGCGGGCGCCCGTGCATCCACACGGCTCCCCAACCTGGGATACTTGGCGAATCCTTGGGAGAATTTCACACTTCCCTGTGCGCCCCTCTGTGTGCATCTCGCTGCGGCCCAGACTGGCTTAGAGCTCATGGGCACCCTCTGGCCTCAGCCTGGGACGCAGATGCACATGTGGGGTGCTCAGGGGTGAAGCGTCTGCCTCGCAAGCAGAAAGACCTGAATTCAGATCCCACCATAAAACGCCAGGTAGATTTGGGGACCGCTGCACTTCCGGGCCTGGAAGGTGGAGCCTGGGAAACCCCAGAGCAAAGCAGAAAGGAGGAGGAACGATTCAGGATGACTCCTGATGCCACCCTCAGGCCTCCGCGGGGACACAGTGCATGTGACACACACAGGAAACAGATCCCCCAGGCACAGATGGGGCTCAAAATGTGCAGTTAGTCTGAGAAACATGTGGTCATGGGGTGTCCGAAGCCCTCTGATTCCTGAATCTCCTGGATTCTAACTTGGGATCTGGTCAAGATGTGAGTGGGCGGGGCTCGCGGGGGTGTGGCTTTCCAATGGACAGCACCTCCCAGCAAGGGCTGGGCAAGGGGAGGGCCAGTGGTGGGCGGGGCCAGAGAGCAGGGAGGCGGTGGGCGGGGCTCACCTCTCCCGGATAAATTCAGCCAGCTCCTTGGTGGCCACGGGTCCCTGCTTCACGCAGTGGTACAGCACCTCGAAGCCGTGGTTCTTCTCACCCTGGGAAGACGGCATGGAGACAGAGAGCGGCAATGGAGGATGTGGTGGGATTGGCTGGCTGGGGAGTGTCCCCAAGACACCCGGCTTTCCACTTGTGTGCGGGGGATTCGAATTCACTCCCTCGTGTTGTATTGCCTGGCCCCTCCGCAGCCCTTCCAGAAATTTCTGCGTCTTCCTGTGCGCACGTCTGTGTGTTTCAGGATCGGGAAGACGGGGCCACAGACCCCCAGCACCGCTGCCAACTTCCCACAATCACACGGAATCGCCCTGCACTCGACGTCACCCACCCTGCAGCCCTGCGGGGCCCGTGGCAAGCGGGAAGCTGAGCTGGAAGCAGACGCCATGCACCCTGCAGCTCAAACCTCGCACCCAAGTCCTCCCTCACTCTACACCCAGCCAAGGTCCCTAGTGCGAATCAAGCACTGACAGTCACAACGCCTGACCCCCCCCTCCGGTCCCATCCTGACCTGGCCACGCTTCTCAGAGGCCATTCGGACCCCCAAGTCGCCGCTGCCTCTCCCATTTCACCCCACTTCTCTATCCATGTGTCCCTTTGGATCAGAACTGCACCTCTTCTCCCAGTGTCTGGAGCTGACCCCCTGAGGCTGAGAATGCGCCGGGCACAGCGCCCGACGCTGAGCGCCCTCTGGGACCCGAGGCTCCCACCTGGGACGAGACGCCCACCTGCCACGTGGGGATCCTCGAGGGAGGCAGCGTCTGGCACAGCCGCCCGGGCGGGCATCTGGGGCCGGCGCAGCGCCAACCTCTGGCCCCTTTCCCAGGCCTGGCGACATCTGCTTCCCCCAAAGGGGCGGACAGCGAAGCAGCTGCGGCAGGTCTGTTGCCTAGGGGAGTCGCTGCACAGGAGGGTCTCTCTGACGCGGCGAGAAGAAGTCCCGCTCTGCTCACACCCCGCGGCTCCCGGTGCGCTGTCTGCGCTTCTACCCGGCGCGGGGTCAAGGGGATGGACGGGCGCACGAACGAGCGCAGTGGCCTAATGCACAGTGACACTCAGATGCGATCGGGGGGGGGGGCTCCCAGCAAAGCGGAAACTCAAGGCAAGAAGTAATGGGCTGGGAGCCTGTCCAGACGGAGAATGACAGCTCAGTGAGGGACGGGGGCGGAGCCAGATGCACAGTGACAGTTCAGCGAAGGTCGGGGCGGGGCTCAGAAGAGAGTGACAGCTCAGTGTGGGCTGGTGGTGGGGCTCAGAGGAAAGTGACAGCTCAGTAAGGGACAGGGCGGAGCTGGGAGGAGAATGACAGCTCAGTGTGGGCTGGGGACGGGGCCAGAAGAAGAGTGACAGCTCAGCTTCCATAAGTCTCTGAGGGGCAGCCCAGCAACCCAAAGTGAACAAGGAAGAGAGAAATCTAGAAGCCTTCACAGCGACGCGATGCCCCCATACAGAAGTAGCTCCCTACCCTGTTCTACCAGTTACTCCTTTATCTGGGAGCTCCGAAGGTCTGGGTGCCCGACTATTTCGGGGCACTGGGACTGCATCTACTTTGCCTCCTCTGTGCCCCCCGCGCGCCCCACTCAGTGATCAGACACACTGGGAACGCACGTTGGTCTGTCCATCCGCGTTCCACACCGTGCGGGGACAGGGATCTCCCTCTCCACGTGGAGCCATCCCAGAGGAGGAGACACACGGCCCCTAGCAGACCCCTATGGGGGATTCGGTCCCGAGGAGCCAGCGGCCACTTTAAGAAAACCAAGTGGAGTAAGAGGAGAGGGAGCAGAGGGAGGCTGTTGCCAGGGGCAACCGGTTGCCTAGCAACCGGCTTCCACCTCATAGCCTAGAGTCTCCGTGGATCAGGGGGCTTTTGCTGGGTTCCCTCCTGCCTCCCCAACTGCCCATCCTGGGGAGCAGGCCTGGATGCCCCCAGACTGCCACCCAGTGCCACCACCCCTCTGGAACACACCAGTTTGCTCCCCCATCTGGAAGAGCCACCTTTGCAAGGGTCCTGGGCAGCTGAGGACGGGACCCCTCCCCCCAATTCTAGGAGATACACAACCAGCCAGCCAGATCACTCCGCTTTGGTGCTGACGTAGGGGTCCTGGGACTCCCAGAGAAGGCTGGGTCTCAGGTGCAGGGGCACGCAAGGAATGAACGAATGAATGAGGGAATGAATGAATGTTTATGAGTGAGGGAATGAACGAATGAATGAGTGTGTGTGAGGGAATGAATGAGTGAATTTCTTGCTGTCCGCAGTCCCAGTCTTGACCTACACGAGATAATTCTCAGCTTTCACAGCCAAAGGGATCACAAGAAACCCCCCAATTTTTCAAGATGGAAAAAACAGGAAATTCTCTAACCTGTCACCGGAAGCTCCGCTTGGCGCCAGCTGGAGGCCTGAATCTCACTTTCTATTTCAATATATTTTGGAGGGGCATAGACTGGAGCTTGCAATCCTCCCACCTCAGCTTCTCTAGAGCTGGGGTCCCCCACATTTCCCACCCTGCCCGGCTTGGCTCAGCTTCCCTGAGCAGTTAGTTTTCCACTCACCCACACCTATGCTTACACTGCATGTTCTGGGAAGAAATTACTCATGGTCACAAGTGCTTCTGAGGATGTGGGTTCGAACTCAGCCTGTCTCTTCCCAATTTAAATAATACCATCGGTCAAACCTGTCTCCCCAGCATAACAAAAGTCCCAAGAGACTCCACCCCCCCAGGATATGAGATCCCAAAACAAGAAGTAGAAAGAAGAACCGGAAGCAGGTCCTACCCAGAAGTGCTCTCCAAAGTACGACATCCTGGTGGTCTCTTCTGAGACCCACGAGGGGTCCCTGCCCGGTATCTGTCTGAAGGAACAACGGGCAACCCATGAGTTGGTGGCTGGGGCCCCAGGGTGTTCCCATACATGGAGGGGGCATGGCAGGTGGTTTTTTTTTAATTATTATTTATTCAATTGTGTGTGTGTGCGGTGTGTGTGTGCGTGTGTGTGTGTGCATGTGTGCAGAGCCACGGACGAATTCGGGAACTACTATGGATGCCTCCACCTCCTCCTTGTTTACTCTGCCCCGGGATTCACAGGCTCCGCCCTACCAGGACCAGAAACGCAGGCCGCCCCTGCTTCCGTCTAGCGTCTATACATGGGATCTAGGATCCGAACTCAGGACCTTCTGCCTGCAAGACAGAGGCTTAACCCCTGAGCCACCTCTCCAGCCCCCAGGTGGGGTTTTTAAGCATTGATAGGAGTTGGTTGGGTAAACAGCATCCTAGGGAGTGGAGGGGTTCTGGGGCCTTTGACAGATGGGTAAACTGAGTCCCATGCCCCAGATGTGAAGCTACCTTGGAGGTCAAAGGCCGGGACTGGTCAGTGACTCTGTTCCTGGGGCAGCTGAGGCCAGAGCTGTGCTGGCATGTGCTCTGGGGGCCTATGGGGGAAGGAGTCTGGTAAGAAATGGAGGGGGAGGTCGGGTGGGGAGTGCCCTTCTTCTCCCTTCCCCCTTCCCCGGCCCATGAGCCCCATGTATTGCTCGGAGTCCCGGCTCACCTGCTTGGAGTCACTGTTTAGCTCGGTGACTCAGTTTCCCCATCTGCAAAATGAGGCGGAGTTGCTCAGAAGGGGTGTCGCTGGGGACCCCCATGTTGCCCTACACAAGGTCCGCCCACCCTCTCCCCTGCAGGCCGCAGGGTGGGGGACAGACAGGAGGCCTGAGTGGCTGGTCATAGGAGCCGAGAGCCTCATGAATAATTCATGAGCTCGCTGGGAGGCGCGGCGGCAGTTGGAAGTCAAGAGGCCCCTGTTGGTGTGCAGCCGGCACTGCCTCAGTTTACCACAGCCGGCCCAGCAAGCTAGTAGTCCTGTGTTGGTTTGGTTCTGGTCACGGACCTGACTGCTGGGTACACCCCCAAACCTGTCACAGCACCTTCATTTTAAAGTAAGACCCTCCACCACGTGCCCCCGTCCTTCCTCCAGGCTGCTGCAGACTGTGGGGGGGTCGGCAGCTGGCACCCCGCAAGCCATGGTCCAAGTTTCAGTTACCCCTGGGGACCTTCCTGCCACATGCCAGTCACACTAAGCCCCTGAACTATGCGGGCTGTTCCAGTGGGACCCCCACATCTGTCCACTCACTGAAGTACCACGTTCGAAGGGCGCAAAGACCCCGAGCCCAGAAGTCAGCCTCCTGCTCCAGGGATACAATGGCGTCCCTACCCGGCTGCCCGCGAACTCCTATTTGAACAGCCGAGTCTAAGCCCAGAGCTCCACGCCCACTTGATGGTTCTGGGCCCAGGAAGTCACACCTGCTCCTGCTCCCAAGCCCAGACCTGGGGGGCCCCTGTCTGATTGGAGGGATCAGCAGGGGGTGGGGGGCAGGTCAACTCACCAAGGTGGGACTATGGGGTCAGGGCTCAACAGCCCCAGCTACTGCACTTCCGCCAGCAGCAGCCGGGTGTGTCTGGGGTTGGGGTGGCAGGAAGCCTGATACCCAACAGCCATGTCCGCGCCCCGCCCCGTGGCTCAGCACCCCAGAGACCTTCCCGGAAGCTGCCAGCAGCAAAGGCAGGTAGGGGAGCTGAGGGAGCCACAGACCGGCAATGTGGGGAACAGATTTGGAATCATTCCATCCACCAAACGTCCACCTGGCAGGACACACCCCTGGCCCATGCCCATCGGGGACCCCGACCCTCCCCTCAGCACCCCCCCCAGTTCTGTGCTCACCGGGGAAAACTGAGTTTAGCTCAGAAAAGCTTAAGTTGCTTTTGCCGTGAGAAGGACAGAAACCCCCTTTCAGAGAACGGTCGGACCCCTACATTAATTCCCCCCATGTAGCTCAGGCTGGCTCTCAACTATGCCCCACATGCCCGGGTTCACTGTGTTCACATTAAATACTTAACCAGGTTTCCTAGGACCCCCCAATTGTTAGGCCTCCCTCATTCGAAAGAACAAACCATCCCCCATGAGCCCCTGTCCTGGGTGGCCATGCGCTGTGACTCGGCCAGTGCTCACTGCCCTCCTGCCTCTTCGCTTCATGAGTGGGCACGCGTTGATGCCTACTGTATACCCAAGTATGTTGGGGCTGCTGGGCACATCTAGAGGTGACCCCATTTGGTAAGTGACAGGCAGCGCTTTTACAGCGCGACAGTCCTCCCACGGGCTCTGGGCCCATTTCGCGGAAGGACAAGAGAGGCCCGAGCCCCACGCTGGGAGAAGGCGGATATGAATGTGGGGGCGTCAGAACTCACCCGACCGCCCTCCCGCCTAAGACCTCGCCTGGGAACCAGACCTGCCCTGGCGTGGGTCACAGGTATGTGGGTCAGGGTGAGCCCTGGGTGGGCCCGTGGGGGAACCAGGATGGCACAAGGCAGCATCCAGAGCGTCTATGTCGCTGGGGCGATCCCACCCCCTCCTGGATCCCTCTGGCCTGAGAGTGACTTGTATTTTGGTGAGGGGATTTTTCTCATAGGAGGTTGAAGCTCGTGATCCTCCCGCTGCAGTAAGTTGGGGCACACATGCTTGGTCCAACCCATTTCAGTACGTGGTAAACCGAGACCCTCTTATCCCCTCCTGGCCCCCCAACACACACCTTTAGACCAAGAGTGATGTCTCCATCTGTCAACAAGCAAAAAAGCCCGAGGACCCCAGAGTTGTTGGAGGAGATGGAGGGTCAGGAAGGTGCCCATCACCTGCCCAAGGTCACCAGGAACGCAGCCGCCCCAGAGATGCTGGGGGGGCAGCTTCAGGGGCGGTGGCCGCCCCCAGATGAGGTTCAAATTCACCTCAATTTATTTTCGTCCCTGGGAACAGATGCTGGCTGCGCCCCCCCATCCGTGGGGAGAGGGAGGGAGAGAGAGGAAGGGAGAGAGAGAGAGAGAGAAAGAGAGAGAGAGAGAGAACCGAAGCATATTGCAGGGGCTTGCAGATCTGGCCAGGGTCTGTAGCAGACCCCGCACTGCCCATCCGTCAAGGATTCCTACCTCGGGGACCCTCCACCGACCACGCCCCTGCCAAGCGCCCCCCTTATTCGCTGACCCTCTGGGGTGGGGACCCGGGTGGTACCATCCAGCGCCGGGAACCCCAGCTCTGAGATTCGCCCCGGAGGGTGGGCGGAAGGAGAGACAGAGAAGCGGGTGCACCCCATCTTGACATCCTGGGGAGATGGGGGGATGCAGCTATGAGGGGGGAGCAGCTGGGGTGCCCTGAGGGGAACGTCCTTTGGGTGGCGGCGCCCCTGGACTCTGCAGCGTCGGACCTACCACCCGCATCCCCGGCGAAAGATGGAGGGACCCGGGGTGTCTCGCTGCACCCCGCACTCCGCAGCCGCCATTGCCCCGGGGAGACACTCACCGCCCCGCGCGGCGCCGCCACCTGCGCGCTCCGGACCCCGCGCCGCGCCCTCCTCCTTGCACTGCGCAGCGCCGGCCCCGCCCAGGAGGTGTGGTTACGCATAAGCCCCGCCCCGCCACCCGAAACATTTGCATATATTAAAGACACAGGCGAGTTTTCCCACCAGAGGCCCGTGCGGGAAGACGGTGTGAGGTTGGTGCGCATAGATTAAGCAAGAGCCTAGTGGGAAGGAGGAAGGGCAGCAGCAATTATTGAGCATCTGCTGTGTGCAAGGCTCGTGGAGGGGCGAGGGGGCGCCCTGTTAAGGTTCTGTCCTCCCCAGACTGTGAGCTCCCGGGGACACTAGGGCCGTGTTAGCCAAGGTGGGGACCAGCCTGGGCTACAGCCACCTGAGATCAGTCATGAGACTGGGAGACACAGGAGCGTGAAGCGCGCAGGAGCCAGCAAGTCACTGTGAGGACCCCGAGATCTTAGGGGTGGGGACCCCTCCCCCACTGAGTGGCTTCCTGCACTCCACGCTTCACTGGAGCCCACAGCCTGTAAGCAGGCCAGCGAGCCCCAGGTTAAGTCTTCTTTCAGTCCCCATAAGCTGTGGGGGGGCCGCCAGGGATGCGGTCACAGCGAAGTAGGTGTCAGTCAATTTAGAGGTCAAAGGTTCAGGCTTCGGACACATTTGTAAAGAATGAGTGGCTGAGTGAGGCCCTGAGCAGTCCGGCAAATTGGTTCATTGATAGGGTGGGTCCTCCTGGTTGAGCGGAGCCTGTTCCCACCAGGTTAGGTAAGATGGAAGGGCATCCTAGAGACTTGGCCAGACGTGCTGGCCTAGCAAGCAGGGCTTGTCCTTCTCTGGGCCATGATGTGGCGACGTGCAGCTATCTCCCTCAGCCCTGGCCCTGGCGCGGGGTCTCCTGCCCAGCTGCACAAGGCGCCAGGACCCTTGTGTTCCCTCATGCTGAATGGACAGAGAAGTCACTGGGGTCCACAGCCCTAGTCTCCTAATCCTGGCCTCAGATCCTACCTGCCCTGTCCTGGAGCTGACAGAACCTTCTAGAAACACAATGGTGCCAGCGTATCACGGTGATGAAGACATCCTTGCCTGGCAACACTATGGCTTTGCCTGAGACTAGCCCTGGGAGCCGGACACCCCAGGCCTGGGGGCCACGGTGCTTTCCCACCATCCAGAGGGCTCCTGGAGACCCCAGCCAGGTCCATCCTGGCTCTGCCCTGTGGCAGCCACAGCACCCTGCATTTCGGGGCTCTGGGGAGTGTGTCAGACTCAAACTGGGCTGGGGCGCCCCAGCGCTGGGGAAGCGGAAGCAGGGACATGGCGTGAGTTTGAGGCCTCAAGAAAAGTGACCCCCAAACCCTTAAGAGTGTAGGGGGCTACGGAAGGACCAGGTACGGGATGCGTGGCTGTGGTTTCCTTCTGTCCCAGCGCCCCAGGACCTGAGGCTAGAGAGATCACGTGTTGTGTCCAGTGCCCCCCAATCCCACCACTCCCGGAATAGGGTCTCGACCATGACGAGCTCTGCTCAGCGGGCAGCACCAATTCTTTCCTAGCACGTGGCGGCCCCAGCACCCCTTCCCCCACTCCCAGCTCGGCTCCCAAGATACCACACCCCAACACTCTGTTTCACTGTTCTTCGTCTCTTTTATTTCTCCAAACGGGGGAGGTGCACAGGGAGCCGGGTCTATGGGGTCATCTTGCTGCTGTGTGGGCACGGGGAGCAGCTACCGGTGTCTAGGCTGGGGGGACCCCGCTATGGCACGAGGGGCTCAGCGTGCAGAGAGCCCCGTGCACCGCTAGAACTCCACCTTGCAGGCTGGGAAGGCCTCGTCCTGCATGGACACCATGCTGGTGCCCAGCACCGTGATGCCTAGTGCCTGGTGTTGCCCACGCGTCTCCTCGTACCACCCGTGCATGGCCGCCGAATCGAAGGTGGGGATCAGCGTGACCTGGGGGGGGGACGTGGTGAGGGATGCCCCATCCCTCCACCTCCTCCTCCCGAGGTTCCCCCCACCCGTCCCCAATCCAGGGCAGCTCCCCACACCCCCCACCTGCAGGTCGGTCTCCCAGCGCTGCTTCCCGGCCAGCAGCGCGTCCAGTGCAGCACGCAGTCCCTCCTCCCGCCGCTGGCCCTGCCCGCTGATGACGTAGCACAGCGCCCGCACGCGCACAAAGAAGTCGGGATCCAGCAGGCCTGCACCCCCACCGGGCAGATAGGCGAGGTCCAAGTAGACTGGGGCGACAGGGGCAGCTGGGGTGCTGGTGGAGGGGGCCGTGGGGCGCCTGGGGGGCCCTGCAGGGAAGGGCGGGGTTGGAGGCGGTACCTGACAGGGTCCTACCTGGCCAAGTCCCTGGTCCTCACCTGCGGCCCATCCCAGGCGACACCAGAGAGACAGGGATGGGGGGCACATCATAAGGCACATACCCCCCACCAACAGCCCGGTGAGCCGAGCCTTGGGCTGCACATCCTCAGAAGGCACCCCGCGGATACCCCGACAAGCCAGGGGTCCCAAGGGAAAAAAGTTCGAGGCTCGGCAAGACCCAGAGTGATGGAGGACATGTTTCCCGGAGAGACCCAGAGGGTGCAAAGTAGGGGGATTCGCTGCACCCACCGCCAGGAGACTGCGTTCCCATCCCCAACCACACCCCGGCTTCCATTTCCCTCTGGCTGGGACCCAGGGTCTGACTCTAGCTGAGGCCACCCTGGGGCGCCAGCCCCCACCGGTGGGTTGCACCCTGCCTGGCTTGTTCCTTGGCCCACAGCAGGAGCTACCTGCAGGCCATGGTGAAAACTTTCTGGCCCACAAGTTAAGCACCAAAGGACTGCGAAATTGGAAGTGGCCCTACCGGCCAGGGCTTGGGGTCCACAGGAACCCCAACACTAACAGGGAATGCAGCTATGTTTGGACACCCACAGGCGCGGCCTGGGGCAGGGAACTCTAAGGCTGGGCGCCTTGTGCCCCAGATCTATAGAAGAAGCACCTGGGGGGAGCACAGCATCGGCAACCCACACCTGTACTGCATTAGAAAGGACCCCAAAGTCTGTTTGGGCTCGGACTCCAACTGGCCTGGACACAACAGCTCACCTGAGGGGCTCCGCGGGACGCTGGTAGGCATCATCTTAGGGACCGAGGGCTTCCGGGTGAGGGAGGCACGGCTGGCCTTGTCCCGGGGCTCAGGGCGCAGGCTGCCCAGCCGTGCGCCTCTGTCCCCCATGGCTATCTTGGCCTTGGCGGCCGCGGGCACACTTCGGGTGGCAGTGACAGTGGCAGAGGTGGGGCGCACTGGGTTCCTGCGTGGGCGACCCCCGCTGTCGCCAGGCCGGGTGCTGGGAGTCCGCAGCGCCTCAGGATTCACCATGCAGGTGCCCGGCAGGTGGGGCATGGCGGGCTGGGGGTCTTGAGGAGGCCGGTTGTTATGGGAGTCATTGGGGGGTGCCGGGTCAGAGTCGGACAGCGTGGGCAGCGTGTCGCTGGGTAGCGAGCGGCTCCCAGGCAGACGGCACTGGGAGCTGGCGCTGCTGTCGGAGCTGCCACGTGCCACGGGTGGCCGGTGCGCAAACTCGCAGGGCGACACGAGGCACAGGTCCACGTCATGGGGCGACGCGGGGCGGCGCGGCTGGAGCCCCAGCTCCCCCGGCGGCTGCTCCAGGGACAGTGAGTCCTCCAGCTCGGTGGAGTGCAGGGAGCCCGGCTCGGCGGGCAGGGAAGGCATTGTGAGCGTGGGCGTGGTGGCAGTGGGGGGCGGGGACACCTCGGGCTGGGTGGGCGCAGGCAAGTTGGGGCACAGGATGCTGGTGGCAGTTCCAGGTAGCTGCCCGCTGGCCCTGCGTTCAGGACCAGGGGCAGCGCGGGGCCCGTTGGCCACAGCGCGGGTTTTGGGCATGGCCGCGGAGACCCCGCTGGAGGCGGTAGCAGCTCTGCTGCGGCGTGTGTCCTGGGGGGCTGAGGGGCGCCTGGGTCCCGGGTCCTTCTTGGCGGCAGGCGCAAGGCGCTCGAGGCCGGGCCTGGCGGGCGGGCGGCGCAGAGGCTCCTTGGGGGCGTCACCACCGTCACCCACCACATCCAGGTCGCGCGTGGTGACCACTGGCTGCCGCAGACAGGGCAGGTGTTGCAGGCGGCTGAGCACATCCAGCAGGCGGCCAGGGGTCGTGCGGCCCGGGAACAGCACGCGGACCACCTTGTCGCTGGGAGCGGCAGGCCGCCACACGAGCAGCGTGCAGCTGGGGGCACCATCGGGGTGCAGCCCATGGAGCTCCAGACGCCCCACGCCCAGCTTGTGGAACAGCACAGTGGGCTGGGGGCCGCACGGCAGAGGCAGCGGCGCAATGTCCAGACGCTGCAGCAGCTCGCAGGCCGCCGCCGCCTCGTCCGGGCCACGCCGCAGCCGCGGCCCCGTGGGCCCTGCGCCCAGGAAGATGACGCCGAGCGCTGGCGACAGCAGCCGGCGGGCCCGCTCGGGCTCCGGGCCCGGCGCGTCGCGCTCTGCCAGCTTCCGCCGCAGGAGGCTGTTGAGCCCCGGGAGGCTGTCGGCGCCCGTGTGAGTGACCAGCACAGCGTCCACGCGCTCCAGGTGCCGCAGCAGCTGCCAGAAGCTGGATTTGGGGTTTGAGCCGCCATTGACCAGCACCGTGAAGCCGTTGACAGCGAAGAAGGCGGTGTCGCCCAGGCCGCCCGGGAACACGTAGCAGCAGGGCTGCGCCACGCGCAGGAAGCCCCCTGCTGCCGGGGGCTCCAGCAGCTCAAAGGGCGACAGTGGTTCCAAGGACTCGGCCACCAGCTCCAACAGCTGGCACAGCCCCTGGCCAGCTGCTAGCCCCACGGGGGGGTTCAGTCGCAGTTGCAGCCCAGGGGCCCCGGGGGCCAGTTGCGCCCAGTCCCCGAAGGTCGGGCAGCTGACCGTGAGCTCCAGCGGGTCCGTGGCTAGCGCCGAGTTCAAGGCCTCCTGGATCTGGGGGACAGGATGCCGTTGGGGTCGCAGCCCACGGCCCAACCAATCCTTCCTTCCCTCCCACCTGCAGGCCCTTTGCACTATCCACACGCAGACCGCTCCGTGTGCCTTTTTCCTGCATACAACGAACGATGCAGCTAGCTACTTTAGACCCACAGGACCACCCACGGGATCCCCAGAGAGAAGTCAAGGTCTGCGCTGGGGTTGGAAGCCGCTGGCTCACCTCTCTGTCCTGCAGCACCTGCAGGAAGTGACGCGCGGAGAAGCCCCCGGTCTGCAGCAGCAGCTCCCCGGTGTCCTCCAGGCAGGGACCGGCCAGCACCAGCAGCTTGTGGTGGGCGGAATCCAGAAACAGGTTCCGAAGCTGCACAGAGGCACAGGACCCCCGTGTGGGCCATCAAGTCCTCAACTCGACCCCAGCACGTAGGAAGGGCGGTGCCGTGAATCTCCTCCCCCCTCTTCCTGACTCCCAGGCCGACACCACAGTGAACCTCTGCTGAGACTCTTTCAAACAAGGCTTTGTCCATGTCATCCAGTCCCCCTCCCCCAGGACGGATGTGTCACCAAGCTCAGTTCAAAGGGGAAGAATCAAATTGTGAGAGTCTACAGTGGGGAGCTAAAGGGCTCTCCCGGTCCTTGCCTAGTGTGTGATGGGGAGAAGGATCGAGCCAGGCGGCAGAAGTGCCTGCAGCCACGCTGAGGTCGCCAGCCCTGGACATGCCTGGCTGAGAGGAGGGGGGAGGGGGGTGGGGGCGGGGCTCCGACCTCATTGCACAGGGACCGGTCTGAGGGGTTCAGCAGCACCAACGTCTCCAGCATCTCCCCTCGGTGGTGGAGGCTGCGCTGACCTGAGGGCATTGGGGTGAGGCCTGAGTTCAGGGTCCCACTGAGCACCTCGAGGGGCTCAAGGTCGGGGTGGGGGGAGCCCTGTCCAGGAGAGGCCTCTGGAAGGTGCCCCCCAAGCTAAGAATGGGACCCCCAATACATAGCCCCCCAGCAGTAGCGCCCCCAACATATAGGGCCCCCCTCAGCACACAGCTCCCCCAGGCTCTGCTGGGAGGGGGGGGTCAGGAAGCTGTCATGGCCCCAGGGACGGAGGGCCCAGCTGCTTCCTTCCTCTCTCTAGCCGCCTCCATGACTCACGGGGCGTAGCCTCCTCCGCAGCTCAGCTCTGCATAGACCGTCAGTCCCCCCACACACACACCCCGGGGTCCCATGGTCAGGGTGAGGTCAGCGGCCCGGCGGCGCCCCCGCCTCATTCACCTTTCACGACGCTGGAGAAGGTGGCTGAGTGGCGAGACACGAAAGTTTTGAGCTCCTCGTCCACGCTGCAGACGGCGGGTTCCACATTCCAGCTGCGGACACCTGGGGGCGCAAGGGCACCTCACAAGCTGCACCCCGCGTCCTACCCGCTTGAGACACTCTGGAAAGCAGACGGCAGCCCCGCCTCGGACTATGAGGGGCGTTCTCGCTCACTCGCGCTAGGATTCTTTTTTTTTTGTTCATTTTTGAGACCACTCAAACCGTAGCTGAGGCAGGCCCGGAGTTTGCAGCAATCCTCCTGCCTCATAGTGAACCGCTCTGTCCCCACCAGGACGGATCAAAACAGGGCCGATGGGGAGGGGGTGTAAAAAGAGGAAGAGGAGGAGGAGAGGGAGAGAGGGAGCTCACAATGGAACCCAGGCTAGCTCAGCACGGGCAGCCACGCTCCTGCAGGAGCGGCGGTAGGTGCACTTGTCAGTCAGCTCCCTGGGTGCCAAACTTCCCCGCGGGCCGCGCCCTCCTACGCGCCAATTTGCTTCCCCCGGGCAGCAGCGGCCCCGATGCCCCAGGCAGCCACAGGACGACCGGGCAGGGAACGCTGCGACCCCGGAACCTTGGCGTCCAGAGTCTCAGCGCCCACTCGGATCCGAGCGCGCGAACTCCCCTCCCCCCCCCCCCCGCCCCAGGACACGTCCGGAACGCTGCTACCCCGGAACCTTAGAGCCCAGGGTTGCACGCCCACCCGGACCTCAGGCCGCACCCGCAGCACCGCGCCCCACTCGCAGCCTCCCCGGCTGCGCCGCGCGGCCCCCAACACCGCGACACCCCGGGAGCCGCGGCCGCCCACCTCTCTCCAGCTCCTCCAGGACGTCGGCCAGCAGCTCGGGGCAGCCGCACTCACCGCCCACCACCAGCAGCAGCAGCGCGCCCCGCGCCTCGACTGCCGCCATCTTCGCGCGCCGGCCGGACGCACGCTCAGGGCGCCCCGCCCGCCGGCCACGCCCCCTCAGGGCGGTGCCGGAAGCGCCGGGGACCCCGCCCGGAAGTGCGCCCCCCTGGTACTGGGGAGGGGCCTGAAGCACAGCGAGTTCCCGCATCAGCTGATGGTGGTCGAGGGGAGCGGAAGAAGAGAGCCGACCCGTGGGGCCTCCACCACGGATCATCTCTGCAAGCGCCGTTCATTCATTGATTGATTCATGCATTCACTAAAAAGTAACGTGTCTGGGTTTCTACACTCCCCAGAAAATCACTCCCCCTCACAATAGCTCCTAGCCTCAGATTCAAGACCCAAAGAGCCTCCCCTAACTTTCTAGGGCTAGAACAGAGGTAGGGCTTTGAGGGATGTGTAGAAGCTTGCTTTGCATGTGCGTGGGACAGAGACACACACGGAGCAGCAAGGAGTCACCCGGCACTTCATGTTGAAGAGCATCAATGTGCAACCAGGTCGATTTAGCTCCACGCCGACCTCGAACTCGGGATCTCCGGCCTCCACTGCCTTCCACGCGGTGGCATTTGCAGGCCAGCCGCACCTGCCCGGCCCTGCTGGGGGGCCGCGGTGGAGCCTGCAGAACATTCTCTTGTCGCTCTTCCGTATTTGGTGGTTGAAAAGTCCCGTTGCGTGGAACACTGTGGTCGTGACGCACATGGGAGTGAAATGGGATGGGGCGCTGTGGCCTGTCAGCACGTGGGAGGACCGGGAGGCGGGAGGATCAGGACCCGGTGGGCTCAGCAAGACCCCGTGTGTATAGGAAGCAGGGCGGACAGGGGGCACCCGGATCCGCTTGTCTTCACATCTGCCTTGCACAGCTTGACTTCCTCCTGGTCCGCGGCACCATCCTCCAGGGAAGGTGCCAGTTCTTCTTCCTACTTGGGCACCGGGCATCCTGCCCGGCCCGGGCGCCCCAGACCTGAGATTTCCTCTGGAGTTCTAGCGGGAAGGGACAGGACGGGCGGGGCCTATCAGTCTCCCGCTCTCATCCAGGAGTGGGAGGCAGGAAGGGTGGGAAATGCCCAGGCTCGCCTGGACTTCTGTGATACCCGGAGCAACCCAAGAAAACATCTGGAAGCTGAGAAGCCGCGTCTCTCAGAGCCTGCTGGGAAAGCTACACGGCTGGAGCAATCTCTGCGGTTCGGTTCTGCTTTAGGAGGGGACAAAGCTAGCCTGCAGTCCACGAAGCCCCTTCATTGGCTGCCTTCCTCCCTCCCTCCCTTTCCCCCTCCTTCCCTTCTTCATTTTGTTCATCTTCTCTTTTCATCACTCAGTGCAGGATTCTTCCCGGCAGCTTCCTCCCTGAGCTCCATACTCATCCACTGCCGGGTGCGGATGTGTGCCTTTTCAGGGCTGCATAGTATTCTAAGGCACCAAGTTCCCATCTTTTACTAACACTGGCCAGGGGGGAATCAGCCAGACAAACATGCTCTGAGCCACACTCAAGCAACGCAGCCTGTTTCCCCAGGTGGACTGAATGAAATGCGATCCCGTGGTGGTGATTGGGGAGGTGTTGCATGCGGATGGTGGTCTGTGCTCCCCCTTCCCGGTACACGGCGCCACACTAGGCCTGTTCGAATCATCCATCCAGCCTCCTTTCACATCTCCGACAGGTTCTTCCAACGTTTCAGTAGTTGAGATTCTCATACAAGGTTCAAGCAAACGACTCCATCTGAAAGTTGCGTCACCCAGGACTCGAGTCCGCGGGGACTCCGCCCCTCGTTTCCAGCCGCAGCACAATGGCTGAGCCCAGAAAACAGCGGGAGACTGTCGCCCAGCGCTCTGGAAGTGGAGGGGGGGACGGTAGGGGGATGGCAACGGGAAGAGTGACAGCTCAGTGATATTAGGGGCGGGGCTTAGCGGAGAGTGACAGCCCAGCATTCTGTGAGGGCTGGGGGCGGGGCTCAGAGGAGAGTGACAGCCCAACATTCTCAGTGAGGGCTGGGGGCGGGGCTTATCGGAGAGTGACAGCCTAGCATTCTCAGTGAGGGCTGGGGGCGGGCTCACAGGACAAAGTTCAACATTTGCCCTTTTTCAGAAAAGTCAACAAGGGAAGGAGGCGATTGTGGGCAAACCGGCTGACCTGAGTTTGATCCCTGGGCGCCTACATGGTGGGACGAGGGAACCGACTTCTTCTGACCTGCACGTTAACCGAAAAGTCCCAAAAGTCTGAGCTCCACACCCCAACTCCCCCAAATTCACACAAGAGCAAGAAGTTGCTCAGGCCTTTTCTCTGCTCCTTCCAGGAATTGGAAGCTTCCAGAGAGAAGTGTCCGGTGCTGAGCGACTCTTTCCCAAATCTCTTTGAAATACACGCTAGTTAGAAAAAACCCAAATGCTCCAGTTACCAAAGAATTTGGGGAGCAAAGGGGGTTCATTCTGTCTAGTGATCTTGAGTGACAGTTCTCAGTCTAGCTCTCAGGGGAACGCAGGCAGACCCCGGAGCCCAACAGGCCTCACTCGACACCCGCTCTCTCCTTCCGCCATGACCCCTTCCAGGAATTGAACTCAGGTCCTCAAGTTTGTGACCTGCCAAGATAGCTCACTGCTGCTCCTTCAAGAAGCATCTCACATAGCTCAGGCTGGCCCCCAAACCCACGGTGCACCTGATCCCCCTGCCCAGCGTTGACCTGAAGACAGTCCTGTGCCCACTCTCATGGTTGTGTGTGCGAAAAATTTCCCCATTGTGAACGTATTTCGTCACGTGACCACACTGAAACGAATAAGAATTTCGACCTCTGGCTTTCCCGGCTTCCAGGGGCGGGGTCACCGCGAACCGCCAGCCAGTCTGCACCAGGGGATGTGTGAGTCAGTGAGGAACACAGGCCCAGCCCAGGAGACGCCCCAGTTCCCATGCATAGTCACTGGTGGGGAGGGGCAGAAAAAGCTGGGGTGCCTGGGAGGAGGCGGCTTTGGGGGCCAAGGAGTAGCATGCAGGGGGCCCCTGAGCTGCTGGCGGCAAGCCAGGCAGGCACCCGCTCTGCTAGGTGAGCCAGGGGTCATAGCTTTGGGAACCCAGGATTAGCAGAGGATGATCTTCGGCCTGGGCCGGTCCTCGGCAGCCAGAAACTCGGCGCGGCCTGATCGTCCTGCGCTGAGCGAGTGTCCTGTGGTCAGCGGGCCCGGGGCCGGCATTCCTTAGGAGGCACAGGAGGGGCTGGCGTGCTGCCCAGCATGTCCTGGGGGTGAGGGGAGCTATGCAAGCTGAGGTACCACATGACACTTCAGCTGCTCCCTCCTGTGCAACAGCAAGGTCACCCTGTGGGCCACACCCAGCCCAGCCCTGGGGTCCTCCTCCCCCTTCTTCCCCTCCTCCATTCCCTTGTCCCCTCTCAGGACGCAGTTTGCACCCCACAATCATTTACCAATTCTCCCTCCGCTCTCCACAGCCTGGGGAAATCGAGGCGCAGAGCAGAGTGTTCAACCAGTGTTTAAACACTGGAGTCTGCACCGACACATGAATATCTTTTACCGGGGTGCATGATAAGTAGCAAGACTGGCCGAGCTCTGCATCCTCCCGCCTCAGTCTCCCCATGTGCTGTGTATCAGTGAGGTAGACCCCTATGCCCTACAACTCACAACCCAAAGAGCCATGGACGGTTGGGGAAACTGAGGCAGGGCAAGGACGGGAACCCGCCGGGCCAGGCCTTCCACAGCAGCTGGACACAGAAAGGCCTTGAATGGGTGGATGATGCAGACATATAATTAGAGGATAGAAGCAGGTAATAGAACAAAAAGATTCGTGCCTCAGAGAGGGCACCAAAAAAAAAAAAAAAAAAAAAAAAAGAACAAAAAGGAAAATAGGGAGGGGAGAAAAGAAGGAAGAAAAAAGAAATAGAAAGCAAGAAAGAGAAGGAAAGAAAAAGGAAGAAAGGAAGGGAGAAAGAAAAAAACAAAGAAAGAAAAAGAAAGGGCTGGAGAGGTGGCTCAGGGGTTAAGCCTCCGCCTTTCAGGCGGAAGGTCCCGAGTTCGGATCCCAGATCCCACGTATAGACGCCAGGCAGAAGCAGGGCGGCCTGCGCTTCTGGTCCTGATAGGGCGGTGCCTGTGAATCCCGGAGCAGAAGGAGATGGAGGAGTCCATGGTGGTTCGCGAATTCGTCCGTGGTTCTACACATACACAGACACACGCACACACAGATACACACACGCGCGCGCGCGCACATACACACGCACATGCACACAGTTGAATAAATAATAATAATAAAAAAATTTAAAAAAAAGAAAAAGAAAGAGAGGGAGAGAGAAAGAAAGAAAAAGAAGAGAAAGAAAGGAAGAAAGACAGAGGGGGGAGAGAGAGAGACAGAGAGAGAGGAAAACAGAAGGATCCAAGTCCTAGATTACCGACGAGAACGATTTTGCCTACAACTCCCAGAAATCCACGTTCCGTCGCTCTGCGTCGGCGCTGACGGAATTATCAGTGCGTGCCGCGAGGTCTCTTGGGAGATGTAGTTTATAAGTCCTGCGGTCAGAGCTTCCGGTATTTACCCGGAGCCAATGAAGGTTCGACCCGCTTTGAGCGCCGTGCCTTTTAACCAATAGCCGTGTGGGAAGCCGAGGGCGGGACTTCCTGCCCGGAGCTCATGGTGAGCGGCTGCGTGTGGCCTTTCTCTTCCTTTTGCGGCGGACGGCGAGCGCGGAACCATGAAGGCATCGGGCACTGTGAGACGGTGACCGCGGGGGACTGTGGGGGGCACGGGGGTCGCGGGGAGCTCTTGGGAGTCTCGGGGGTCACGGGGGACGGTACGGGATGCGCCGGGGCCAATGCGCCGTCCTCGCCCTGCGCCCTCGGCCAACATGGCGGCGACCGCGTGGGCTCTGGGGTCTGCGGACCGGCAAGTGGTCGCGACTCTCGGGGGCCGCAGCCCCAGCTGCTCTGCACGATCCGGGCGGTCGAGGCGGCGGGATGAGGGAGCCAGAATCTGGCCTGGGCTACTTGCCGACTCTAGGCTAACCTGCGACCCTGGCTGTTGAGTTCCCAGGCTTAAGCTTTTTCTGGGGGGTGGCTGCTTGTCACCTGTACCCCTGGGGAGCAGAAACTCGAGGCCGAGGGGATCTCTGGCTTCGTGGGGAGAACCGCCCTGCAGTGGCCAAGCGCCCATAGCCCGCGCTGCTGTATGGGCGCCAGTGATTGACAGCTTGGGGGGGGGCACGAAGGGGGCCCGGAGTGTGCACGGGGAATCCAAGGAAGGTGCCTTGTGGGGAGCCTGGGCTGCGGGGATGGAGCCCCGGGGGACACCGGGGAACCTCGCTGCCCCCTCGCCCGCAGCTCCGGGAGTACAAGGTGGTGGGGCGTTGCCTGCCCACCCCCAAGTGCCACGCACCCCCGCTCTACCGAATGCGCATCTTCGCGCCCAACCACGTGGTGGCCAAGTCCCGCTTCTGGTACTTCGTGTCGCAGCTGAAGAAGATGAAGAAGTCGTCCGGGGAGATCGTGTACTGCGGGCAGGTGCGTGGCCCCTTCGGGTGCAGTGGGAGGGCCCCCTGCTCCGCCCACCCTGCCCACCTCACCTTGCTCTCCTCCCGCAGGTCTTCGAGAAGTCTCCCCTGCGCGTGAAGAACTTCGGTGTGTGGTTGCGCTATGACTCCCGCAGCGGCACGCACAACATGTACCGCGAGTACCGGGACCTGACCACCGCGGGTGCCGTCACGCAGTGCTGTAAGTGCCCGTCCCCGCCCTGCACCGCGCACCCTGCCCCACGCACTCCAACCCAAGGGCCCTCGCTTGCTGCAGCATGGGTTCAAACAGTGGTGCGCACAGCAACGGGGCCTCGTCGCCTTTGTGGGGCAGCGCAGTGCCCCCCAAAGTGAATGAGAAGGCCCCACAGCCCGCCCTGCGTCCCCCCCTCCCCCACGCTGACCTCCTCTGTCCCCCATAGACCGTGACATGGGTGCCCGGCACCGCGCGCGCGCACACTCTATCCAGATCATGAAGGTGGAGGAGATCGTAGCCAGCAAGTGCCGCCGGCCCGCTGTCAAGCAGTTCCACGTGAGTGCGGGTCTCAGGTGTCCGGCAGGGGGGTCTCCGGCCCGCAGACCGCAGACCCCCCCTCACAGCCCCCCTCTCCCCGCAGGACTCGAAGATCAAGTTCCCGCTGCCGCACCGTGTGCTGCGGCGCCAGCACAAGCCGCGCTTCACCACCAAGCGGCCCAACACCTTCTTCTAGGCCGGGAATAAACTGTCTCCCTACAACTGCCTGTGCTTCTGTGTTGGGGGGCTGGAGGGCCAAGTCCCCGGGCAGGAGCTGTGCCTTGCTCTGCTGCCCAAGCGGGTTGGGCTGTGCACCCCCCCACTGAGTCCCTGGAATCCTGCCAGGTGAGGCTGCCAATGGCTCCACTTGAGAATTCCTGCCCGGCTGATCTTCTGGGCGCCCCTAAGCCTTGGCTGGCCTGAGCCCAGCGGGCAGAGCCTGGGAAATCCCCCAGGCGGTTCAGGTGAGCTGGGATTATTCCCAGCAGGCAGGTGCCAACATGTTCCAGGAGTCGGGTACCAAGGCTGACGGGCATTGTGCCCACACTGTGGGTGCTGACCACGGTTCCACTCACAGCCAGGTCCAGGGGTGGCAGGCTGCTGGGTGGATTCAGCAGTAGCTCTTAGGTTCTCAGTGTGGTGTGACCTAACATGGCTGAGATACACACTGGGGATGAGACCCCCCCACACACACACACCTGCAGAACCATGCCCCTCCGTGGGAGTCCCAGCTTGTGGTCTGAGGGCTGATGCTGTACAGTGCTTGAAGCTGGCTGCAAAGGCTGCAGCGCCAGCATCCACTTTATCACCACAAGGAAACAAGTGAGGGCAGCTGGCTCTTCCAGGGGACCTGCCTCACAGTGTGAGGGCAGCTTGACCCTGATACGTGGGGCCCTGTCCCCAAGGTCACCCCACTCTGCTTGAAGTGTTCCCATCAGCTGAAGCTTGGCAATCTGCTCACTGGGGCAAAAGATCTGTGTCAAGCTGCCCAGAGCTCCCAGGGGTCCCCGATCCTGCCCCCAGAGCTCCGGGCCGCTGTGTCCTGCACCAAGAGTGCCCGGGACTGGGGGCCCAGCAACCAGCAGAGGGCGCCGGAGTGAGCTGCCAAAGCCTTGCTCCCAGCTGGCACAGAGCCAGATTCCACACCCGGAATGCTGGAGAATCTGGGACCCCAGATGCCCCCACACATTCCCTCAGAGTCTCCTGCCTGCCTTGCCCACCTGACTGCTGCGTCCCCAGAAACACGTTCCCATCACAGGCCCCTCGACTGGCCTCGGGGCTTGGGCTTAGAGGGGACAGTGACCAGAGTAGGGTGGGTGACCAAGGAGGAAGTAAGGAGTGCCACATGCAGGCCACACAGAGGTGGGAAGGTGAGGAGTTCAAGGCCAGCCTGGGCTACGTGACTCTTCTCCCACACAAAAACGGAGGTCCCCACATACAGATAGCCAGTCGCAGAGAGGAAGGGAATCAACCCAGTGAGTACCTGCTCAGGACTTGAATCCAGGGGCTCCCATTCAACCCAGGGTTCTCTCTGACTGCACAGGAAAACAGTTCTAGATGTTGGGGGGGTGGGGAGGGTACTCTCTTCCAAAGAAAAAAAGTAAGCCCAGTATTGCTATGAGTTTCCTGTAGCTCCAAGAACCCAGATTTCTAATTATGCTGTGTGACCTCGGGCGAGTGACTTGCCGTCTCTGAGTCTCATCCCCCGTGCCCCCGTACACAGCCAAGATCTTCCCAGAGAGGCGCCTAGGAGAAGCCCCTGCCTCACCCTTCCTCCCCCACGTGCTCCCCTGCCTCACCCTCCTTCCCCCACGTGCTCCTTCCCGAACCCTTGCATCCCAGGACGGAAAGGGTGCGGGTCGCACCGCCTCCCAGGGCGGGGGCGGAGCTGCGATGACCCCAGAGCCCGATAAATCCCCAGCAAACCCTCAGCAGTGCAGGCAGAAAGGGGACACGACAGCCAGCCCTTCGCGCCCGGGGTCACAGACAGACAGGTGCCCTGGGGGGAGGGTCACAGACAGACAGGTGGCCGTGCACCCCACCCGTCCAGGGGCCTTGGAGACCGGCGTGGCCTCCCTTGTCCTCTGCCGAGGGCCGGCATCGCGCCCTGTGTGTCCCTGGCGTCCTTCTTCCAGGCTGCCTCCGTGTCCCCCATGGAGCGTGCCGAGCCCGGGGCGAGCGGCAGCTTCGGGGCGTGGGACTACAGCGTGTTCGCGGGCATGCTGCTGGTGTCTACGGGCATCGGGCTGTGGGTGGGCCTGGCGCGCGGCGGCCAGAACAGCGCCGAGGACTTCTTCACGGGAGGTCGGCGCCTGGCGCCCGTGCCCGTGGGACTGTCGCTGGCCGCCAGCTTCATGTCGGCTGTGCAGGTTTTGGGGGTGCCGGCCGAGGCGGCGCGCTACGGCCTCAAGTTCCTGTGGATGTGCGTCGGGCAGGTGCTCAACTCGGGGCTCACCGCCTGGATCTTCCTGCCTGTGTTCTACCGCCTGGGGCTCACCAGCACCTACCAGGTACTGGGGGCGGGGGGACCCCAGTCAGGGACGCGCCCCGGGAACGCGGGCTGCCCCGTTTCTGAGAAGCGGCCCCGGAGCGGTGCGGAAGGAGGAAGAACCGCGCTGGCGACGCACCACCGAGTGTGCACGGAAAGCTATGACCTCGCTCGCGGGTGACACCCGGTCTCCGGCCCTGGTCGCTCCCGCCCTGCGCATCCCCGCTGCTGGTGCGCTACTGGTGGGGAGCTGCCAGCCCGACTTGGGGTCTCCAAGCCCCAGAGCTCTTCCGACTCCTGGTGCGTCAGGGGACGCGCGGGTGTGGTCCGTGGGACGCGTGGGCGAGGGGTTTCCATACGCTCTGCCTGGACCGGAAGAAGCCAAGCGGGTGGGGGGGACGCGCGAGGCCTCGGCCCTGCCTCGACGACCACCACAGCCGAGCGTTGCCCCCCTGCAGTACCTGGAGCTGCGGTTCAACCACACTGTGCGGCTCTGCGGGACAGTACAGTACCTGGTGGCCACGGTGAGCCCCGCCCACTGCCCTTTCCACACCCACAGCGACCCAGTCCATAGGCTCACGTGACATTTAACCCTACGGTCCTCCCAAGACCCCGCCTCCGGCCCCTGAGGCTTTGCCCAAACTCGCTTGGGGGGGGCATCACCTGGTCTGAGATTCCTTGGGCCACGCCCCCTCTAGCCAAGGCACCGCCCACCCCTGTAAGGCCCCGCCTGAAGCATGTCAAAGGGCCCTGACTCACCCCTTTCAGCAAGGCCCCGCCCCCTGCCCATCCTCACCCTCACCCTCACCCATCAGGTTCTTATCACAGTTGGTTAGGGATGGCCCCACCCACCGCCCAGGTCCCGCCCTCCCTCAATCCCCGCCCACCTCACGAACCCCCACAGATGCTGTACACGGGCATCGTGATCTACGCGCCTGCCCTCATCCTGAACCAAGGTCGGGCTGGGGAGCACTGGGGGTTTGGGAGACCCTGGGGAGACACCCGAGCCGACGGCGCACCCTCCCCATGCTGGGCGGGGCCTGACAGGTAGTGGGGGGTTTCCGCAGTGACCGGGCTGGACATCTGGGCGTCGCTGTTGTCCACGGGGGTCATCTGTACCTTGTACACCACAGTGGTGAGTGCACCCCGAACCCCAACAGGAGCCTCTGGGCCAGTGGGTCCCGCCCTGCTCCCCCTTTTCTCCCTCCTCCCCTCCTTTCCATGAATCTGGAAGGCTTGTGTTGTACCGACCTTCAGGCACAGCTGGATCCAGCAGCCCCACTAGAGCCTTGGGGTTCCCCTGGCAGGTTTATGGGTCCCTCCCCCTCAAGGTTCCAGCATCACCCGCTGACCGAAGGCCGCTTCCGTCTCGGGGACCCGCATGATTGTCCGTTTATGGAGCTAGAGGCAGGGCCCAGCCTCGTGGATGGTTTGGGGATAACAGCTGTGGCCCGCGCCCCTCTCTGCCCCTCTCTGCAGGGCGGCATGAAGGCCGTGGTGTGGACCGACGTGTTCCAGGTCGTGGTGATGCTGAGCGGCTTCTGGGTGATTCTGGCCCGGGGTACCCTGCTCCTGGGCGGGCCCCGGAACGTGCTTCAGGTGGCCCAGAATCATTCACGGATCAACATGCTGGAGTGAGAGAAACGGGGGGAGGGGGGATGGTGGGTGCACCTGAGAGGTTTGGGGAGAAAAAAAAAAAAAACAACAGAAATTCAATCATTTGGTCTGGCCAACTCCTAATCACACTTCAGAACCCACTGCAAATGTCCCCTGAAGGTTGGGTGAGATGGGTGACAGGTTGGCCTGTGGCTGATGGGTCCCGTCCCCGCGCCCCGAACCCCCAGTTTTGATCCTGATCCTCGGAGGCGCTACACCGTCTGGACCTTCGTGATGGGAGGCACGCTGGTGTGGCTGTCCATGTACGGAGTGAACCAGGCACAAGTACAGCGCTACGTGGCCTGCGCCTCGGAGACCAAGGCCAAGCTGTGAGCATGGGCCCGGGACCCCGCGCGCGGCGGCTTCTGGGGAGCGCTGCAGCTTCTAGGACGCGCTGCTTCCGGGGTCGCCCACACCCCTGAGACGGTCCCCTCGGCAGGGCCCTGCTCATCAACCAGCTGGGGCTGCTGCTCATTGTGACCAGCGCCGCGTGCTGCGGCATCGTGATGTTCGCCTTCTACCAGGACTGTGACCCCCTCGTGACGGGGCGCATCTCAGCTCCGGACCAGGTAGGGGCCCCAAACTCTGTGTCCCCTCCACCCCCGCCTCGGGACCAGGCCGGGATCAGCATTCCTTGAGGAGGAATAGTGTGTGCCAAGATCCTGAGGTCAGGGCGAGGGTCTCAGGGGTCCCGAGCTGGGCGCCCGACCCCAGCCAGCTGACTCCCCGCAGTACATGCCTCTGCTGGTGTTGGACATCTTCGAGGATCTGCCTGGGGTCCCCGGGCTCTTCCTGGCCTGCGCCTACAGCGGCACCCTAAGGTGAGCCGAGGGCTTGGCCGTCTCCCAGTGGGATGGAAGGTTTGGGCATTGCTAGCCACAGAGCCGCCATCGGGCTCCCGGGGAGGTATGCGTGGATGGCAGGTGCCCCCGCATCCCTGGTGTGTCCCGAGGCTGCATACATGCCTTGCGTTCGGGCCCCCCAGCACCGCGTCCACCAGCATCAACGCCATGGCGGCCGTCACGGTGGAGGACCTCATCAAGCCTCGGCTGCACGACATGGCACCCCGGAAGCTAGTCATCATCTCCAAGGGACTTTGTGAGTTTGGAGGGCCGCGGGTGGGCGGCTGGGGTGTGGAGGACCAGGAGGGGGCTAAGCAAGCTGACCTCCCCTCCCCCGCCACGGTCGTCTCCCCCAGCGCTCATCTACGGCTCTGCCTGCCTCACAGTGGCCGCCCTGTCCTCGCTGTTGGGGGGCGGCGTCCTCCAGGTGAGACCCTACGTACCCCCATACAAACCCCTCGCCCAACCGAAGCTCAAAGAGGCGCCCAGAGGCAGAGAAAGGAGGGCGCCTTGGAGGGGGGCGCCTCAAATATAGGGGTGGGAGGGTGGACGCAGGAGGGTCAGCCTCGCTAAAAACTAGAAAACTGAGAAAGGTCAGTGACTTCGCCTCCTGAGTCCAGAGCAGCCTGGGGGGCCGCGGGTGGGTTCCGCGCGAGGCTCGGCTCTCGGGGTAAACTGAGGCGGCCGTCCTCACAGGGCTCCTTCACGGTGATGGGCGTCATCAGCGGCCCGCTGCTCGGAGCCTTCGTGCTGGGGATGCTGCTGCCCGGCTGCAGCACGAGGGTGAGGGGCGGTCCCGGGAGGGGCAGGGCCACGGGGTCCTCCTGCACTCCGCGGCCTCGCCCCTCACCGGCCCTGCCCCCAGGGCGTGCTGGCGGGTCTGGCCGCAGGCCTGGCCATGTCACTGTGGGTAGCTCTGGGGGCCACGCTGTACCCGCCGAGCGCAGAGACCATGGGGGCGCTGCCCGTCTCGGCCAGCGGCTGCCGGGCGCGGGTAGCCAACGCGTCGGTGCCGGAGGTCGGAGTCCCCGGGTGAGCGCGGGGGACTGGGGGCGAGGGGAGAGTTCTGGCGGGGTCCCAGCGGCGGGGCGCAGTGTGAAGCCTGATTGGCTCCTGCAGGAGGCGGGGGGGGGGGGTGCTGGAAGCCTGTCACAGCCTCGTCTTCCCCCCCCAGCTCCGCAAGGGACCCCGCGCGGCCCCCCTTGGCAGACACCTTCTATGCCATATCCTACTTGTACTATGGGGCTCTGGGCACCGTGGTCACCGTGCTGGGCGGGGCCGCCATCAGCTACCTGACAGGTGAGGAGGGGGACTGGGAGACTCATAGGGTCCCTCCCCGTCGTCCCCCACAGTCCCTGAGCTGCGGGGCGCTGTCCGCGGTGCTGAACCTACCACCCCTCAGGACCTCTAGTCTCCCGGGGCCTCCAGGCGCCCTTGGCCTTTGTGGGGGTCCCCTGTAGCCCAGGCTGGCCTCGGCTGACCTTGAACTCCTGATCCACCCGCTGCCAGCACCCCAACACTCAGGAGGCTGAGGCAGGAGAGAGGGATCTTTATCAAGACGCTGGTTCCTGCAGGCCCCAGGACCACAGTTCGAATCCCACCCAAACCCTGTGGGCGGGGTCGGGCGAATCTCCTCCCAGACCTCAGCTGTGAGTTCAAAGGAGACACCGTGAGCGGATGATTAAAGTAGAGTGTGAGCAAGGAAGGCGGCAACCCCTGTTTATATTACTGAACCCCAGCGCTGTCTGCCCGCAGGTCCTACTAAGCGCAGCGCCCTGGGCCCCGGCTTGCTTTGGTGGGACCTTGCCCGGCCGATGGCGTCGGTGGCCCCAAAGGAGGAGGCGGAGGCGTCGGAGGGGGCTCTGGTGAAGGTCAGATTCGCACTGCAGGTTGGAGGGGAGCGAGCCGGGCGGTGGGGCCGCTGGGCCCCCCAGGGTTTGGCCGCGGTCCCGGCAGAGCACTATTTATTTTTGTCAGATCTGGTAAAAACACACCAGTTTCCTGCCCGTGGCGGGAGGAACTGGCTACCCTGCAGATGTGGATAGAGTCAGGCGCTAAAATGACTTCGTTGACCGGAGTCGCCTTACATAAGAAAACCGTGGAGTGCTGGCCGGGGCCCAGAAACCCGCCGGGTCAGGCCAGACACGCCGGGGTCCCCAGGGGTCCGTGTCTCCTGGGAGGTGAAAAACACACAGGAACAAGTGGGCTCTCCTCGGGTGACCGTGGGTCGGGTGGGGGGGTGCAGGACAGGTCGAAGTCATCTTGGGGTACAGGCGGAATGGAAGGCCAGGCTAGGCCCTGGGAGACGCGGTCCCTGTGGGATGCAGTCGGAACACGTGGAAAGGCTGGGTGCCGGCGGGCAGGGAGCTCAGGGTGAAACCTCTGTCATCCAGAAGAATGTTGGGGGCTGAGTGGGGGGGTCACAGCCCCAGCCAGCGTCCTGGGCCGGCACCACGTCAGAGGGACCAGAGCTGCCGAGAGGGCACAGGGCTGCGCCCCGCGTGGGATCCGCTCCTCTGGTGACCGCGTGCCCCTTTCTTCCAGGGCCAGGAGGAAATGCCCTCCGGGATAAAGAAGCCGCCCAGCTTCCGATCCTCCGACCAGGATCACCTGCTGCCCCCTGTGCCACAGGGAGAAGCCGGGGACTCCGGGAACCCTACCGCTGACAAGGGGAGCGGAGACCAGGAGACCAACCTCTGAGGGCCGAGCCAATCGCAGGCCCCGGGCCGCCCCGCCTCCGCTCCGATTGGCTGGACCAGGGCGTCCTGTGTTTGGGCAGGATGGAGTCGGCCCCTGGGGAGAGAAGCTTCCAGATCAGCTGGGATTGGGGAGGGCGGACAGAGAACCCTAGGCTGAAACTGTGCGGGGGGGAGGGGGGAGTCTTGCGTGGTGGGAGGTCGGGGCTATCCTCGGCTGCACGCTGAGTTCTGGGCCAGCCTGGGCTGCAGGGGGTCTTGGAACCCTACAGACTTGGGGGCAGTCAGTGCACAGCGGCCCCTTATTAAACACAAGGGTCCTCCACAAACAAATCTGGCTGCGGTTTAGAATCTGTCTGTTTGCTGGGTGGATCAGTCTTTCCTGCCTTTTCCCTTGCTGAACATCCCTCGGCGTGCCCTCCACGAGCAGTGGGCGGACTTCTAGGTGGTTGGCAGCTTTCGGCTGGAAAAAAAATAAACTCGCTACAGACATTCATCTATGAGTCTGCGTGTTCAATTAACTTCAGAGGGAAAATGTTTGAAAAGCTTTCTCCCCACATTCATGGGTGTGTGTGTATGTGTCTGGGTGTCTCTGGGTGAGGCCCAGAGGTGACATCAGGAATCATCCCCCATAGCTCTTCCATCTTGCAGTGATGAGCCTGGGTCTGTCGTTAAACACAGAGCAGCCATGGGGGAATTATGTATTAATGTGTGGGGGGGGGGAGAGAGAGATTCAGAGAGAGAGAGAGAGAACAACCCCTGGTACACAGGTGGAGGTCAGAAAACAGCTTTCAGAACTGATCTATGGTACCTGGGGTTGAACCCTGTCCTCCAAGTTTGGCTGAAGTCACCTCCCCCACTGAGCCCTCTACTGGCCCTTCACGGTCTTCCTTGATTAAAAGGAAGAGAAAATAAACAAGATCCAGGAACGGGGCATGGGGGGTGTTGAGAGACCCCGAGGTTTTCCATCACGGGAGATGACCTCGCGGAATTTCTCTCTCCTTTGATCTCTTTCCTGACCCGAGGGTGCTCTGAAGCCGGGTCTGCCCCCCATCTTTGGAATCGACCCCTCCCACACACCCCCGGGGCTGTTGTCCTCTGAGCCCCGCTGAGTTCAATCTGCTAATATTTTCCTTTGCATTTCTGCACGCGTGGGGGCGGGGGGAGTGTGTCTGTTCCAGCCACCTCTGCGCCCCGCGGCTGCACTGCCCCTTTCTGGGCTCCTGTGTGCTTCCATTCCGCCCCGTTGAGGACTCCGTGAGCCAAGGAGACCTTCCCTCCTGCCCAGACCCCCAAACCCCAGGATGGTCCCCCTCTGTGTTCAGGCTGTGGGTGCACCCCCCCCAGGCATAGGTCAAATCCCCCACTGCTCTGTAATCCAAGAGAACAGGGCTAGGGCTGAAGAGAACTTTCAAGGGGAGGCAGGAAGCATTTCCTGCTCCCGTAGGATGGGCATCAGGCTAGACTGGTTCCAGAAGCACTCAGTGCCCCCCCACCTGTCACCTCATCCCAGCCCTGAAGAGGCTGAGGCAGGAGAAACCTTTCTACCTTCCAGGTAGAAAGGATAGGGATGGAGCAGGGATCCCCCAAAACTGTGGGCACCTGGCAAGTCACCTTCCGTCTCATCTCTGGAATACAATCCCTCTGAAATTGCTGTGTGACCCTGAGCCTGTGTCTGCACCTCTCTGGTCTCCAGGGGTTGGCAAAGGAGCCGCTGAACCAGACAGTTGTTCGAATCCATCCCTCCCTCACCCTCCAGCCCCAAGGAAAATGACCTGAGTCCCTGAGACCCTCCACATAGGACCTACTCAGTGTTGCCACTCACACATGAAAGGAGGTTAGGGGAGGCTGTGGGTCCCACCTGCACTTCCTGACCATCTGAGCCTTTAGCACATCTATGAAGAGTTATTTAGTGAAGCCAGCCCTGAGCAGGCCTGTGTGACTTTGTCTGATTGATGAAGACCCCGCCCTCAGTGGGTGGGACCCTCTCAGGCACGGTGACAGGATGGAGACAGCCGATTGGTTTCACAAACTGGCCAGCGGAAAAGTCCGCCCCTCGGTCAGCTATTCTAGTGGACAGTGCGTGGCCTACGCTGCACATACGCACACAGTCAGAAATGGTAAAATGATCACATGACACTGCTATATTATGGGCTGGAGAGAGGGCTCGGGGGTTAAGACTTTGACTCACAAGCAAAATGTCCTGAGTTTGGATCTCAGGTCCCACGTAAAAACTCCAGGCAGAAATGGGGGGTGGGCGGAGCCTGGGAAATCCCAGAGAGAAGCAAGGAGGAGGTAGAACAATCCAGGATGATTCCCTAAGTCACCCTTGGGCCTCTTCTGCTGCGTCCCACACCCCAGGCCCCACATCCTTCAGGGCTCCCCAGCACCCGCAGAGCCAGTAGTTGTCAGCCCAGTCTCTCAGCCATGTGTCCTGCTCCCCAGTGCGACCACAAGCCCTCGGCTTAGAGTTGGCTGGATCCAGCTTCGAATCCCCTGTCATTCTGAGGCAAACCCGAGCAGCCTGGACTCTGCACTGCATTTCCCCGGCTCGGGGATGAGGGCGAGAGCCTGCAGCATGTGGGAGCCGCGTATCCCCGCCTGGCCTCTCTGCAGGTCAGGCCGGAGGACCAGGATTCCCAGGACAAATCCTGTCCTAAAGAGAAAGCAGAGGGCTCCGCAGGGGAGGAGTCTGTGTCCAAACCTGGCAACCTGAGTTCGATCCCCCATGACATCTATGGAAGGTGGAAGGAGAAACAGCTGACTTCTGAAAGGTGTCCTCTGATCCCCACCCCCTTGGACTGCCTCTCTCTCTCTCTCTGTCTCTTTCCATATCTCTCTTTTCTCCAGTCAAATATATAAATGAATTAAACTAAAAATAACAAAATCTTAATGAATTAAATGGCAAGAAATAAAAGCAGCAGAAGACGGGCTGTGGGAGGGACAGGCTGCGTGCCTGCCGCCGGGTGTGTCCCCACACCCCTGTTTGATGAATGTCAAGGGTCCCCTGATTGGGAATATCTGTAAGCGCCTTGTGGCCGCGGTTATCCAAGGTTTGCTGACGACCCAGCAGGAGCCAGGAGGGTCAGGACACAAGGTAAACAACAGCGGCAACCCCGGCGCCCCCTGAAGGGCCACATCCTGCTCTGGCCACCTGGGGTGAGTCCCACAGAAGCACGGGGCGTCTGCCATATTTGATCCTTGCTCAAACATTTGTTTTCTGAGAGGACTGAGTCATGTCCTCGGTCACAGGGTAGAGACGGGAGGCCCCAGCTGGAAGTCTGGGGAGAGGCAGGGGCAGACCGAGTTTCTTCCTAGGGGATGGAACGTTCTGGAACTAGACAGAAGTCAGGTGCATCGGTTGCAGGTACATGGTTCCTTTCTCACTGCCTCAAATAAAAATTGGCAAATGTATGGTCCAGCCTTTGACCCCCAGGATCCGAAGAGGATGTGCGGATCTGAACTCAGGTCCCGTGGCTTAGGAGGAAGAGGCTTTAACCCCTGAGTCATCTCCCCAGCTCCCGGCAGAAGGGGGATTAGAACTTACGTCCTTGCAAGCACTTTCACCTCTGTGCCCTCTCCCTGGGCCCTAGTCTCCCCAGCCCAGGACAGACACAGGTGACTTCCAGGAAAAGCAGGTCCCTGGCCTTGGGGACACCCCCCTCCCCCACAGGAAGGCTCCAGGGTCCGTGGCGTGGGGGGCGTAAGCCTGTCACTTCAGCAAACGGGAGGCAGGGGGTCAGGAGTTCAGGGTCACCCTACGCTCCACGCCCCCCCCTCCCCAGCAGAAACAAAGTGAATCCAAAGCCCAGTGTGCGGTAGGCGGAGCTTGCTCTGCGCAGATAAACTTGGGACCTGTAGCTGGCAACAAACACAGCTATTCCGGTTATCGCGTACAAACTTAGTACCGCTCGCAAATTACGCAAAGGTTTCTTTACCATGTGTCTCTTTCTTTCCTGGAAGCCAAGATTTCTCCAGCACCTCCTTTATGTCCTTTCTTCTTTTTCTTTCCTTCCTTCCCTCCCTTCTGAATTTTTTTTTTTTTTTTTTTTTTTTGGTCTATTGCTTTGCTTTCAAAAACATTTTACTTATTAGAAAGAGAAAGCTCATACATGCCATCATGGCTCATAAATAGAGGTCAGAAGTCAACTTTCAGAAGTCAGTTCTCTCCTTCTACCAGGTGGGCTTCGGCAGATCAAACTCATGTTGCCAGGTTTGGCCACAGTCCCCCTTCTACCTCGATGTCCCAGGCTCGATGAAGTGGTCTTATTCACAGTGTGTAATTTGGGCAACCTGGAGGGCTGGGGGGGTGGGTCAGGAGGGGCAGGATTTCAAGGTCGACCTGGCTACAGGGGATCCTGTCTCCAAAATAAATCAGTAACTAAATAAATTCTTGAGGCCAGTGTGTCTCTGTAGCTAGGAGCGACCTGGTGTCTGAATTGCAGTTGCTGAACCAGAGACAAGATAGAAGCGGGGAATGGGGAATGTATGAGATCCGGGGACCCAGTCACCCCAACCTCATCACATTATCTGGCCATCAAGGCCCTTAGGAGAATCTCACTGATCAGAGAGAAAGGACCAAGGGAGGGCTCATGCGTAGGTAGGGGCCTGTGGCAAAACCTGGAGACCTGAGCTTGATTTCCGGAAGCCCATGTGGTAGAAGAGAGAACTGACTTCTGAAAGTTGTCCTCTAAGGCACTGCGCACCATTTTTTCTCTCTCTCTCATAAGAGAGAGAAGGGAAAAAAGTTTCTTAGTTGGAACCGGAAGGAACCGGTCCCAAATGGCTGATGCTCAGAGCTGCCAAGTGCGGCTCTTTCCCTGGTTACACTTGAGTCTTTCTCGCTCTGTCCTGACAAATGTAGACTTAAAAGCAAACAAACAAATCTATAATAATTACCTGAGACTCAATGCTGAGATTCTCACACCCCCGGCTGCGCCCTGAGGTCCTTTTGAATAAACCCTCAGCTATGTGTCATCTGGGTGTCTAGTTTTTCGCCTAGAGCCCAAAGATCCGGTTTTTCGAGAGGGGTTCTTAGAAATGGATCCCAGGAACTCCCCAGAGTGAGGGCCTGGGAGCCCTGTGGCCTGTCTCCTGAGTGCCAGGTCCCCAAGGTCCCCAGGGGCCCAAGCAAATATGGGCAGGATCCCACCCCCAGGAGGGAGACTGGCGGGAAATCCGGGCCATAGAGGGCCATGTTACCATAGCACAGGAGCTCCTGGGCGGGGAGGAGGGAGGGGAGGAGAGAGGGAGAAAGGAGGGAAGGAAGGAGGAAAGAAGGGAGGGAGGCAGAAAGGAGGGAGGGAGGAGAGAAAGGAGGGAAGGAAGGAGGGAGAGAGGAGATAGGAAGAGGAGGGAAGGAAGGAGGGAAGCAGGAAGAGAGGAGGGAAGGAAAGGAGGGAGGAGGGAGGAAGGGAAAGTGGAGGGAGGAGGGAGGGAGACAGAAGGGAAGGAGGGAGGGAGGAGGGAGGAGGAAGGGAAAGTGGAGGGAGGAGGGAGGGAGACAGAAGGGAAGGAGGGAGGGGAGGGAGGAGGAGGAGGAAGGGAGAGAGGAGGGAAGGAAGGAAGGAGGGAGGGAGGGAGGAGGGAGGGAGAGAGGAGATAGGAAGAGGAGGGAAGGAAGGAGGGAAGCAGGGAGAGAGGAGGGAAGGAAGGAGGGAGGAGGGAGGGAGGGAAAGAGCAGGGAGGAGGGAGACAGAAGGGAGGGAGAGAGGAGGGAGGAGGGAGGAAGGAAGGAGGGAGAGAGGAGAGAAGGAAGGAGGGAAGGAGAGAAGGAAGGAAGGAGGGAAGGAGGGAAGGAAGGGAAGTAGGGAAGGAAGGGAGGGAGGGAGGGAGAGACAAGGCAGGGCTAGCAGGAACAACAGGAAATTTAACTGTCCCCCTTCATTTCTAATGGTGTTTTGAGTCACTGCGTAGCCCAGGCTCGCCCCCAACCTGTGGCAATCCCCTGCCTCAGCTTCTAGAGCCCTGGGACACTTTCCCAGTCTGATGGCGCGAGTTTCCGCAGTGGGGAAGTTCACGGGGGCGTGGGGGTCTCAACCCTTTTCTCTCGTGCTCAGGGACCGCAGGCGTGGGCGCGACCAGGCGCCTGCGTCGCACACGGTGGTCGCCAAGCGCTGGGCCCAGCTCCCCTAGCAGGGTCCAGCAGCATCTCCCTGCACGCCGCACGCTCGTCCCCTGGCGGTCGTGCTGCAGAGTACCGGGCGGCGCGCTTGGCGCATGCGTGAAGTCGCTGCCGCCATCTTTCACCCGGGGAGCGGCCATCTTGGTAGGGTCAGGGTCGCCTCCTGCCGCCTCGCCCTGCCTTATGAACGCTTTCCTATCCAGCGGAGCTCGGAAAAAGGACAGCGTGTGAAATGCTTGCTTGGGGACAGGAAGGAGTAAACACGAAGAGACCTCGGCACAGACCAAACCGCAGCAACCTGGATTGCCTCTATCAAAATGGCGGCCTCCACTGAGTCCTTACACCTCATCAGAGAGGAGGACCCAGAGGAAAGTTTGATATACTCATTAAAGGATGCTTCAGGGGCTGGACAGGTCGGATCCCAGATCCCACGTATAGACGCTAAGCGGAAGCGGGGGCGGCCTGCGCTTCCGGTCCTGGTAGGGCGGAGCCTGTGAATCCCGGGGCAGAAGGAGGTGGAGGCGTCCATGGTGGTTCCCGAATTTGTCCGTGGTTCTACACACACAGACACGCGCGTGTGCACACACACATACATACGTACACACACGCAATTGAATAAATAATTTTAAAAAATTAAAAAAAAAAGGATGCTTCAGAGATGCGTGGAGGGGGCACTGGGAGAAAGGGAGGGGGGAAAGGAAGGGACAAAGCGGGGAGGGAACAGGGAGGTCCAGGGAGGGATGGAGGAAGGGAGGGGACAGGGGTTCCTATTATGTTTGTATGAGCAGAAACAAATAAAAATAAATAAATAAAATATGGAAGAAAAAAATTAAAGCTGTCAAAACAAAACAAAAAAGATGGCGGCCTCATGAACGTCACGAGCGGTGCGTCGTCGCGTGGTCAGTGCGCAGGAGCCTCGTGACGTCACCGAGGCGCGACCGGGCCGGCGCCGGGAGAAGAGGTAGGAGCGGCCGCGGGGCGGGCGGAGCCGGGGCGCGGGGCTGCGGTCCCGGGAAGGTCGGGCTGGGGGGGGTCCCCGCGGCGGGAAGGGCCAGCCGGAAGCGGAGCGCCCGGTCGCGGGGCGCTTCCGGATTCGCGTCCTCCAGGTCTCTTGTCTCCTGCCTTGAAGGCCTGTCAATCAAGCAAGTACGGTCACGTGGGGTTCCTTTTCTTTAAATATTTTTTGGACCCAGGGTCTCTCCCTGTAGCCCAGGCTGGCCTTGCACTCGCTGCAATCCTTCTGCCTCAGTTTACCCCAACCAATAACATCACATGCGTGCGCCCCCCACACCTCGCCCGGCCTGGAAAGTTGTTTTCCCGTGATATTACAAGGGGGTCCCATGGGGCCAGAGCCCAGAAATACACAATCTTAGCCCCGCGTGGGACGCTGCTGTTAGACACTCGAGGCGGGAGAATTGCTAGTTCTGAGCTTCACAGGAGATGCTGTCGGGAACCCTGTTTCCTAGCCCCATATAAATACACAACCCTTAAGGTGCCTTAAAAACCTGGGGTGGGAAAGCGGGAAGGGTGGGTGCTAGGCTTTCTCGTGGTGGGCAACAGTGAGCTGGACTTTGAAGTTTAAACCGGAGTTGACAGGGTCACAAGGGGATTGAAAACCTGGTGCGGTGGTTGAGGTCTGTCCCCGGATACTCCGGTACCCCGGGGCAGGAGGGCTGGGAGGGGAGTCCAGACCAGCCTGGGCTGCAGAACGTGACCCTGCATGACAGCAGGTGGGAAACAGTCCAGGCTGTGGCTAGACCGGTGCAAAGGGCCTGGGGTGGGTCCAGGTGCTGTATGCGAGGGTTCCCAAGGAGTCTGATGTGAGAATAGTGTGGAAGTCCAGCACAGAGATTATCGGGGTGCCTCAGTTTCCTTGTGTGTCCTGAGCAGTTACCCTGTTTCTCAGTGCCCGCTGGGGCTAGGCAAGAGCCCAGGCCTGGCGTGTACTGATCCTGAGGCCTGTATGGGCCACTGATGGGAGGGGAGTAGAGAATACATGCCATGACACACAGGTGGAGGTCAGAACAACTTCCAGAAGTCAGTTCTCTCTTTCCACTACGTGGGCTTCCCACCATCAAACTCAGGACTCTAGATTTGCCCGCAGTCGCTTCCCCTGCTCAGCCCTTTCACTGGCCCGTTTTTGTTTTATTGAGACAGGGTCTCCATATGTTCTCAGAGCTGACCTTAGACTCATGATCCTCCTGCCTCAGCCTCCTGAGTGCTCCTGAATCACAGGCCCACCCTAAAGGATTTGGAGCTGGGGCAAATGCTTTAGTCCTCCCTGCAGGGGAAGTGACTGATGGCTGGGCACAAGGAGCAAGAGGCCCTTGGGTGGTCACTCCCTGTGGCCTCTGGGTGGCTGTAGTGGGCAGGGCTCAGAGGCAGAGTGACAGCCCAGCATCTTGCGGTGAGGGATGGGGCGGGGCTGAGGGGGAGAGAGACAGCCCAGCATCCTCAGGACTGGGGCAGGGCCCGGGGCGTGTGCTGCTGCTTTGGGCACTGCCCTGGCCCCTCCTCTGCTGCCCTGCCCGCAGCCTGCAGAGGGAGGAATGCCCAAGAAGTTCCAGGGCGAGAACACCAAGTCGGCGGCTGCCCGGGCACGGAGGGCTGAGGCCAAGGCGGCGGCGGATGCCAAAAAGCAGAAGGAACTGGAAGATGCCTACTGGAAGGATGAGGACAAACACGTGATGCGCAAGGAGCAGCGCAAGGTGGGGGAGAGGGCGCGCCTTAGCGCTGGTGAGGAGCAGAGGCTGAGGGTGGCCAGTTCCAGAATCGCCTGAGGAGGGAGGGGTCCGCCCCCCCTCGGGGCTCCCCTAACATTCTTCAGGCCTCTGTGACTCCCGGGGCAGCCCACTGTCTGGTTCAATGGTGTGCAGCACCCAGCAGGTGGCGCCTGTGAACCACTTTAGCTGCATATCCTGGTTTCCAACTCCTTTTGTTTTGAATCATTCATTCATTCATTCACTCATTCATTCACTCAATCGTTCTCAGGGGGTGGCCCAGGCTGGTATGGGGTGCCTGGGCTCTGTCACTTCTGCCTCAGTCTCCCCAATAGCTCCTTGGTAATTCCCCCAGCAGGGCCAGTAAGAGATTGTTTTACATTTTTATCCTGTGCATGTGTGTGCGTGCCCCATGCCCGTGTGAGGGCCAAAGGACGACGTTTTGGGGTGCAGACTCCCCTTTCACATTGTGGTCTTGGGGATCGTCTGCAAATGGCCCCGGGCCCCAGAAGACCTTTGAAGAAGCTAATTTAGAGCATGTGGTTCTGAGTTTTGGGAACTTTCTGGGCTTCACACCAGCCTCCCGGGGTGGATGTGTGGGGCCCTCAGTCCTCGGTGCTCGCCCCACCCTTCTGGCTAAGGAGCAGGATGGGGCGCAGTCGTGGGGAGAGGGAGGCGCTGGGCCTCAGCTGGATGCCGCCCGGCTTCCTCAGCCCTGGGCCCCCCATTGCCACTTGACACAGACCTCAGACCCAGGGCTATCCTGCGCCCTGCACTGCTGTACACGGCTGCTGCCGCAGGGCCTTAGCACATACCTGGTTCCCTCCTGTGCCCATCGGGCACCCCACAACCCCCGGGGGCCCCCCGAAATGTCCCCCTTCCCGCCCGGCAGGAGGAGAAGGAGAAGCGGCGGCTGGAGCAGCTGGAGCGCAGGAAGGAGGCCCAGCGGCTGCTGGAGGAGGAGTACGCCAAGCTCAAGGGTGGCCGCGCCCCACGTGCTGCTCCGACGAAGGTCACTCGTGCCCAGATCGAGGATACCCTGCGCCATGACCAGCAGCTGCGGGAGGAGCCAGGTGGATGGGGCAGGGCCGGGTGCAGGGGCCTGGCAGCTGGGGAAATAGTGCAGGGGCGTCCAGGCCACCCGGCTCACGACCCCCCACGCCCCTCCGCCCCAAGCAGAGAAGGCAAAGAGCCACCTGGAGCTGCCACTAGAGGAGAACGTGAACCGCCGCGTGCCTGAGGATGGCAGCGTGGACGCGCGCACCATCGAGGACGCCATTGCTGCGCTCAGGTGGGTCTGGGGGGCCTGGCCTCCGTTGGAGGTTGGGGAGCCTTCTGGGGGTGGGGCCTGGGTGTGTCCTGGGTGGGGCTGGGGTGCGGCCTGGGCCGCTCTGCCCCTGACTTCGCCCTCTGACCTTACCCCAGCATGGCGGAGGAAGGGGACCGGCACCCTGAGCGCCGCATGCGAGCAGCCTTCGCGGCCTTCGAGGAGGCACAGCTGCCGCGTCTCCGGCAGCTGAACCCCAACATGCGGCTGTCGCAGCTGAAGCAGCTGCTGAAGAAGGAGTGGGCGCGCGCGCCCGACAACCCCATGAACCAGCGCGCGCTGCCCTTCAATGCGGCCAAGTAATGGCACCTGGGGGCTTCCAGAAACTTTCAGAAGCCTCCGTGCCCGCTGCCCTCCCCCCACCACACCATCCCGCTGAACCCAAATAAAGGCACCGCCAGGCCCTCCAACCCCGATCCTGTGCGCGGTGACCAACAGAGGGCAGGGGGGACTTCGTCAGCAGGAGACGGGCTGCTGGAGGCCTCGCACAATTCAAACCCAGAGCCGTCTTCATCATCCCTGAAGAGTGGAGAGGGGAGCTCAGCGAGGTGCAGAGCAAGTGAACACTGGACCCGGGTGCTGTCCTGAGGGCCCCAGGCCTGGGGGCAGGAGATAGGGGGCGGGGCCGCAAGAAGCTTGTTAACCCACAACTCCCTGGTCCCGAGCCATCAGACTGGCCTGTGAAGGGAAACTGAGGCATGCCCCTTCCCGTGCCCATGGAGGGTCAGCTGGGGGCGTGGTGGCCAGAGGTACATGGGTGTCTGTGGGCTTCGCAGGGACGCAGGAATTCTTCAACCCAAAGTGTCAGAAGAGAAATGTGGGGTCCCCTAGAGCTGCAGGGGTGAGGCTCGGGCAGGGACCCCGCCAGCACCCGATGGGTGCTGTGTTCCATCCCAGCACCCCAGAGCTAGGAGCGGGGCTTTTGGTTCCAGTGTTGCCAGACAATTCCCCCCCTTAAACCCCCCCCCCAAGACTGAGCGGACCATGGTGGGTTCTGCGGGGGTTTGGGGATCATGAGACCAGTTGGAAAAAAATTCTTTACAGGTGGCTGCAGACCTGATGCAGCCAGGGGATGACACCTTGATTTAGAGCAGCTCCGCACTCCCCCCATGCTGCCCAGCCCTCCCTCTGCTGTGTCTCTGCACCCTACGGCGTCTCCCCAGAGGACCCCCCATACCCTCAGGTCTGGAACCCCAGCCCGGCGCGTCCAATGAGAGGAGGCGCAGCCTGGGGACACCCTATGCTCACGGTGGAGGGGGGCACACGCCCCTAGAGTGAGAAAAATGGGTGTGTGTGACAAACAGCCCCAGGAAAGTGACCCGCCAGGGAGGAGACCCCTGAAGTCCCTACTCCCGAATCTTGCCAGCGCCCCCCAGGCCTTCCTGCAACCGAAGCTACCCCATCTGGGATGCTTGTGATTCCGGGGTGACAAATGGTGTAGAAATGCAGAGTTGGGGGTCTGCGGTGATGCTTTGAGGTCCGGGGAGACCACAGGGGACCCTCAGAAATATGTAACTTTCCAGGCAAATCCCCCAACACTTTTATTCCAGAGGTGAGAGTAGTTGGATTCAAGGGCATCTCTCTGGTTCCAAAAGAAAAGTGGGGGGGGGGGTGCAGGACAAGAATGTGACCTGTGAACCCGGAGTCCCAATGCATTACAGGGAAGCATGGGCCCCTTCCACAGGAGGGCTTTGAGAGTGGAGAACTCAGGATCAACAACTCCTCGCCCCCTCCAACTGTAAGTGTGGGGGGGTCTGTGAGAGGTGGGGCCCCCCATCTACCCTCCCAGACTTGTCCCCCTGGTTTCGTCTCACGGTGGCATCAGCCAGAGGAATACCACCCATGGGCTGTGGAATCTTGGGGTCCTCAGAGCTGCAAGTTGGGGGTGGGAAGGAGAAGCTATTTTTAGATGATATGTGGCAGGAAAGAGAGAAAAATAGCAAAAAACAAAGACAGGTTAGGGTGATAGAGGACCTTTGCACCCTGGCCCCCTCTCCCCAGCAGGAGGACACACCCCCAGGCTTCCCACCCAGAGGTGGGTGAGGGTCAGGGGTGGAGTGGAGGGTTCCAGGGGTGCTTTGGGGGGCTGGGCTCTGCAGGAGGAACAAAGAAGGACCCCCGGTGGACTCAGATCTGAAGACGTAGCCCAGAGACGGGCTGGGGGAACTGTGGTCTGCATCAGGCCAAGATCACCGCAATTCCCTTCTCTCACAGAGTTCAGCCTAGGGAGTAGGACCCCACAGGTTTACCTTCATCATTCTGCCATTAGGGGTGTGGGGGGGGGAGTTTCCTTGGCTGTTTCTTCTGTGCAGGGTGAGCGTGTTGCCCCCCAGTGCTGTGGGGCAGGGGGGCTCAGTATTCCAGTGACACAGGGACACGGTATGCCCCTTAGGCTCTCCCCCCACCCCCCCCCGGCCCAAGCTAGATTCCCAACTCAGCTTTTGAGGTGCGGTTAGGAACCCCGGGATTCATGGTCATGAGGTTGGGCCGGTACTCCCTCCCCTTCCACAAGGTCACCCAGCATGGCCAGGCCAGAGCAGCCCGACTGAACCCCATCCAAGAAAAGATCACCCTGCCAGACTTCCGGAGGCAGACCCCCCTCCAGCACTCCATGGTGAGTTAGCACATTTGGGTCACCTTCAGGGTTTATCTTGGGGGTTCTTGCCTTGTAAAAATGATTCTTCCGAGGTGAGCCTAAAAACTCGGCTCCCTTCCTTGGCACTTCATAATTGACAGTCTGACTGACATCTTGTCAGCTGTGAGCAGGTCAGGCCTGGGTCATGCAGTCAGTCAGTCAAACACTTTGTCTCACCACGATGTGCAGGGCCCAAGGATTAGACATGAGGACTTGCTAAGACCCTGTGCCAGAAGCCATGCTTCCAATTGAGTGCACCCTACTATCTCCCCCCCACCCCAGCTCCCAGGGACTGTCTGTGCAGCTGAGAATCCTCCCACCTGGCTTGGAAGTCACTTCGCTCCTTCTACAATGTGGGCTTCTGGGGATCGAACTCAAGTCTCCAGGTTAGACGCAGTCACCTCGCCCTCTCAGCCGTGTCGCGCCCCCAGGTTGTAGCTTCATAGCTTGGAAGGTCCGAACTCTACCACGGGGGAGATCCTGCAGGGGGGAACTTCTTCCCCCACTTAGAGCTATGACAGGGTCGGGAGACCCCAGAGACAGTTCAGTGGTTGTTAGGGGGAAGAGGACACACTGTGGATAGCAGGGTGGGGTATTGGGAGCCACAGAAGTCTCTGGAGCAAGCCAGGTCAGCCGAGGACTGTGCTGCACCCCACCTGGGACCCCTACACCCCTCTCCTTGGGAAAGGCCGAGGTGGTGGAGGGGAGCCAGAGAGCTGAGCCCAGCGCTAATAGAATAGGATTGACGTGTGTGGTGATGTGCCATGGCTATGTAGACGCCCCCAGAGGACTGAGTCCAGATGGGCTCTGAGTGTAAAACATGCCGACACAGCCCAGCGCCTCCCAGTGCACCTGGCAGCGCTCTGCAGTGTGTGGGGTGGCCTGGGGGGGGGGCTGCAGCCCTGTGTTCTGAGAAAGGAGGGAAAGTGCAGATCCCCTGGGGAAAAGAGTTACATGTAGTGCAGAGCACCCGCCCTCCGTGTGTGTGTGTGTGTGTGTGTGTGTGTGTGTGTGTGTGTGTGTGTGTGTGTGTGTGTGTGTGTGAGAGCCACTGTGTGTCCCTGTGGAGGACCAAGGGTGACTTGGGGAATCATCCCGGATTGTTTCACCTCCTTCTTGCTTCGCTCCAGGGTTTCCCAGGCTCCGCCCAGTGCAGACTGCATCCATTTTGTCCCGGCCCACGAACCAGCGCTAACCCCGACCTACAAAGGCAGGATTCTGAAGTGGGAGCGGTAGGAATTAAAAGTTTCAGGCTTTGGGTCAGAGGGGGCCTTGGATGTCCACTATTATCCAAGCCAACTTTATTGTAATGTACAGGGTTTTTATAATCAAGAAGCAGGGCTAAATTCTTTACAGGACTATGTAAAACACATACCTTTTCGTTAACAAAGAGAAGTCAAGAGTGACACCCAATTGCAGTGGGGCGGACCTATTGCCAGGTATGTTAAACAGGCATGGCAGCTCTTTGCTAAAAGAGGAAGGAATGTATGCCTCAAAAAGGAGTTACTTGGCCTGTGCATTAACATCTCTTTAGATAGGCAGGAAAAAACTGATGGGGAGAGGAACAGCCCAGCCAGTTTCTTAGAGAAACAAAAGTGTTCCAAATGACCTGGGAGTTTTCTCTACTCCCAAGGTGGGGAAGTTTGGCCTGCCATTGTCTTGCAGACAAGAGGCAAACTCAACTGTCCAAGGGAGGAGTCACTTGATGGCCCCTTCAGTTGCTAATGTATCATCCAGAGAGCAGACTTTGACCTAGCAACCCCCACAGTTCCTTCTTGTTTTTAGTTTTTTTTTAATTTATTATTATTATTATTTATTTATTTAATTGTGTGTGTGTGTGCGGTGTGTATGTGTGTGCGGTGTGTATGTACAACCACTGACGAATTCGGGAACCACCATGGACGTCTCCACCTCCTCCTTGTTTACTCTGCCCAGGGATTCACAGGCTCCGCCCTACCAGGACCAGAAACGCAGGCCGCCCCCGCTTCTGCCTGGCGTCTATACGTGGGGTCTAGGATCGAAACTCAGGACCTCCTGCCTGCAAGGCAGAGGCTTCACCCCTGAGCCACCTCTCCAGCCCCCCTTCTTGTTTTTATTATTAAAAAAATGACCTAGTTTCAATATTAACGAAGCCAAGATTACAAAAAGGGCAAACAAATCAATCCCCACGTTGGGCCTGCCCAGGAATAACGGTCTGGGAGGGAGTGAGCAGGGCATGGCTTAGCACATTGGACCAAAGATTGCACTGGGAGCTAGTGTCCTAGGCGTAACCCTGATCACATCACAGAGAGTCCTAATTGGCTCATAGGAGCCAACATAGATATATGTTTCGTTTAACCCACACATTTCGCCTGGCGTTTTTTACGTGGGATCTGGGAATTTGAACTTGGGTTCTTTTGCTTGCCATTCAGCAGCTTAACCTCTGAGCCACCTCCCTGCTTACCCTTTAAAAAAATATATATAGACAGTGTCTCCCTGTGTAATCCAGGCTAGCCTGCATCCTGGAGGGAGACTCTGCTTAACAAAGTGAAGGGGGGAGGTCCATATTGGGGAGGAGGGAAGATTGTGGTTCAGGGCCAACCTGGGATACCAGAAATCCCATAAACTCACAGGAAGCCCTGGGCCCAGAGCCTGAGTGGGACGGTGGGTAGGGTGGGGGGGAGCCCAGGACTCAGAGCGTGTTCCCATGACCCCCATAACTCCAGGCCCCCCCACGTAGCTGTTCTTAGTAGACCGTAGCACTGATGACCGGCTACCCCTGTATCCCCAAACACACCCATACCTGTACCCCCAGGCCCCCCACTCCTGTGCCCCCAGGCACAGACTGAGTCTAAAACTGTTCTCTCTTTCTCTCGTCGGGCTTTTCCAAGGCATAGAAGTAAGTCTTGGGGACATCAAGGGGCCTGGAGGACTTGATTGCAGGGAACATGGGGAGTGTCCCTGACCAGGTACTTGGCTTCCCCATGGTTTGGTCCAGGTATTTGGGTCTCTCCCTAGTGGGGCAGATGTGTCACGCCCCACTGGGCCCTGCAAACCCACCATGCATGTTGCTAAGGTTCCCCACCCTGGGGGCCCATGAAGCTCCCCATCGGGCTGGCCCCAGGGGCACCCACACCTGACCTGACACCAGTCCCTGTGTTTCCCAGACTCTGGATCGCGGCTGAGCGACCTGCGAACACGCTGGCTGAGCAGGCCAAAGTGAGCACCCACTGTGCAGCACAGGAGGGGGACACTAGGGACCCCCAGGAGGAACACACACCTCTGGGGAAACCATGCTGAGCCCCGAGTGTGCACTGGCTTCTAGCAGCCGGGTGACAACTCACATGGCAGGTGCTCCACCCCCAGCCCTCACTGAGCTGTCACTCTCCTCTGAGCCTTGCTCCCAGCCCTCACTGCAGGATGCTGGGCTGTCACTCTCCTGCTGAGCCCCGCCCCCAGCCCTCACTGCAGGATGCTGGGCTCTCACTCTCCTGCTGAGCCCCGCCCCCAGCCCTCACTATAGGATGCTGAGCTGTCACTCTCTTCTGAGCCCCACCCCCAGCCCTCACTCTAGGATGCTGAGCTATCACTTTCCCTCTGAGCCCCGCCCCCAGCCCTCACTGCAGGATGCTGGGCTATCATTCTCCTCTGAGTCCCGCCCCCAGGCCTCACTGAGCTGTCAATCTCCCTCTGAGCCCCGCCCTCTGTAACATTTGTGTTGTGCTCATGTTGCTTGCTCAAATCTGCCCTCCCCTTTAGGGATTCAGGGAGCCCCACCTCACTTGACATCAGTCAACTTCCTCGTGTTTTGAACTTGGGTCTCCTAGGCCAAAGATGGACGTCAGCATCTCGAGTGCTGGGGTGCCAGGTGTGACCCCCCCAAGTGCATGATGGCTCATGCCTGTCATCCCAGTACTTCGAGGCCTGGCTGACATGACACCCCGTCTTCAGAGACCAGAATCCAAATTAAACCCAAATCCAGGACAGCTGCCGAGGTGCGGTTTATCCGCGGTGTTCGCGTGCCCCCTTCTGTTTGGTGCAGCTCCTGCAGCGGCGCCGCGCTCATCTGCCAACCGGCCCCCCCATGGGAGCCCCGCACTCCCAGCTGTCCGTCCTCGGTGTCCTAAGTCAATGTGGTGGGGTGTCCCTTCAGTGGCGCTGTCTCAGCGTCCCCCCTAAGCGCAGAGCGTTATGATGGCGGTGGAGATGGAGCTGCGGGCGCGGCCGTGGGAGATGCGCCTGGCCTCCGTGGGCCTTTTGTTGAGCATCCAGCCCAGCGGGGTTCCGTGCTGGTGGAACCCTGAACTCAAGGACGCGGCTACACCGCCCTTATCACTCACTACCTGGCTGCTGGCAGGCCCCGGCCTCCTCGGACTACGGGTGACCGAACCCCTAGATCTTGGCTGTGCTGCAACCCCTGCCGACTCTCGTGTCAGGATGGAGTTTGGGCACTTCAGTCCCCCCCAGACTGTCCCTGCTGGACCATGAGCACACTGGGACCCAAGCCATCGGTGGGCACATGACGGGAGCGGGCTTCTTCCCAGTTGGAAATAAGTCAGGAGCCCCCCAAGCCGGCTTCCTGATGGGCGTTTGCGGTTGGACGTGCATGTATCCAGCACTTGATGCATACAGCTCCCCCCCCATAGGATAAGGTTTGAGCGGAGCAAAGGCTCCGAGAGGTGGAGCCGCCTATGGGGAGACACAGCGCAGACAGTGGGAAGGTTCCCCGATCCTGGGGGGCGCCCTCCGGGCCTTGGCGGTCTTGATGCTGCGATGGGGGGGGGGCTTTGGGCACTGGGCTGCGCTGGGTGGATCTAGTTAGCAAGTCCTGATAAACCCCCAGCCACGTGGTTCTGGGGATAGCGGGCTGTGGCTGTCTTCCCAGGGACCCCTTGGATGCCCCAAAACAAGGAGGAGGTGCTATTCGGGCATTGGGGGCTCAGTACTTGCTCAGTCTGCCCCATGGGGCACTTGGTGTCTCGCACAGATGTTACAGATGTCACCCGTGTGTCCCGCATGCTGTAGGTATCAGTAATTGCTGTCTGGGGCCAAGGGCCGCGCAGCAGGGGAGGGGCTGGCAGGGAGCAGGCACGCCCCGCCCCCAGCCCACCTCCTTGTGGGGACCCAAGGGGAAGGGGTAACTGGTGGACCTGGGAGACGCTGCTTGTAGGCATAAAGGAAAGGGTGTGGCCCAGAGGCGAAAAGAAATACAGCTGGAGGTGACTTGAATTGTTTTTTGGTGACATTTGGCTTTCGGGGTTCAGCATGGTCAAAACCCGGGGGCAGGAGGTAGCCGCCATAGGTGGAGAGAGGCAAGGCTTGGAGCCCTGAGATTGGGGCCTGCAGGGGCCCCCCAGGTCATTTCCCCCCTTATCCCACCTGTGGCTGAGTCATCGATCTCCGGAGCCTGAGCAGGAAGTCCCCGAGCGATGGGGGGGACAACACCTTGAAGCGTGGAGCTGGAGCTGCGGGACGCGGGTGCTGGACGGACGCAGAGTGGCATCAACGCCGTGGCCAGCGACTCCGCGGTCCTGCGAGGCCGGCATCTCTGCTCCCAGCTGAGACTGCAGCAGGGGGAATGGCCTCGAGTTCGAGCCCAGCCTGGGCCACTTAGCAGCTCCCATGATGCCTGCAGCCCTCTGATATGTGGTGCTAAAAGGAGGCAGAAACCTGGGGAGGAAGGAGCTCCTCCAGATTAAGGGCGACTTCACTATACCCGAGTGCAAAGTAGGCGTGGCCTCAGCCTCATCCGGGCTCCTCCCTCCCTGGCTTGGCCCAGGGAAACTTGAAGTTTTGAGGGCGGATCATCTGCCTCCAGGGAACCCCCGAATTGTGCCGCTCTCCAGCCGCTTCTAGCCCTGACTCCCAGGGCGGGTCGTGGTGCTGTGGATGGCTGCGACACACACCCGGTCTCCCCAAGTCGGTGCTGAGGCCTTGTGGCTCCCCAGGTTTAAGGCCAGGGTATGGGGCGGGCTCGGATCGCAGCGCATCCCGTGGCCACCAGAGGGCGCGCACTCCGCGGCCTGGGGGGGGGGGGAATGCGGCGGGAGACAGGGGGGAAGGGGGGGCGGCGCGGAGTGCGGCGCTCCCTGGAGAAACTGAGACCGGAAGACCCGCTGCGGCCGTCAAGCCCAGGATGACTGAGCGTCCCCTGCGCCCGGATTTGCATTTTGTGGAACGCAAGCCAGAGATGGACAGACAGGGAGGTGGTGGTGGGGGAGCAAGGAACTTGCTCGAAGGGGGCCGCAGGGGTGGGAGGCTGGGGGGAGGGGGGAATGGTGCTGCACCTCTGTGGCGGAGACCCTTGGCCCGGGTTCCTTAGCTGGCCGGGTTCCCAGCCTGGAGCCCCCCCCATCCGCCCCGGCCCGCCCGCCTTCAGTCCGGCTGCGGGCGGCGGCGGCGAGTTAACTATTAAACTCCGGCGGGCCGCGGCAGGAGGCTTGGGTGGGCGTGGTCGGCGGCTCCTCCGTGAGCGCGGTCAGCCCGTAACGGCCTGGGCGCGCGTGTCCGCGCGCGGGCCGGGGAGATCCACGCGGGCGGTCCGTGCGCCCCTCCGCCTTGCCTGTACGCGAGACCCCGCTCCCGCGGCGCTATTGGGGGAAATCTTTCCGGGAGGCATGGCTTGGGCCTCAGGCCCCGCCCCCTAACGTGGGCTTGAGGGAATCCTGGAGCAGCTTTGTCTTTGGCCCCGCCCCCTCGCCGCGCTATTGGTGAGTGCCCTCCACGGACCCCGCCCCCCTGGGCCATATAAAAGCGACGCTGGGCGGGAGCGGGTGGGTGTTCGGGACTGGGTGAGTACCCGAGCGGCTTCCGTGCCGTGGGTCCGAGTCCCGCGCGAGGCCGGGCGGCGGCGATGCTGTGGGATAAGGTGCAAGCGTTCATTGTGCAGCTGGATGCGGCGCCCGCGGGCTCCGAGCCCGTGTTCCACGGCGGCCAGACCGTGGCGGGCCGCGTGCTGCTGGAGCTGACGGGCGCCGCGAGCGTGGGCGCTCTCCGGTTACGCGCCCGGGGCCGCGCCAGGGCTCACTGGACCGAGGCCCAGAGCGCGGGCTCGAGTAGCGCGTACACGCACAGCTACAGCGAGCGCCTGGATGTAGTCAGCCACCGCGCCACGCTCTTCGCTCCAGGTACGCCGGGGGGGCGGGGCCAAGACCCCGACCCGCGGGGGGACCTCCACTCCCACGCCACTGAGCCCGGGTCTCGTCCCTTAGACACCGGGGACGCCACGACGCTGCCAGCCGGACGCCACGAGTTCCCTTTTAGCTTCCTGCTGCCCCTGTAAGCGCGGCCGGGCCACCCTATGGGGGGAGTCCCTCATGCCCCCCGCCCTGTCCCCCGGTCTGAGTCCCCCCCTTCTGGCCACGCAGCACCGTGGTGACGTCCTTCGAGGGCAAACACGGCAGCGTACGCTACTGTGTGAAAGCCACGCTGCACCGACCCTGGGTCCCCACGCGGCGTGTGCGCAAAGTGTTCACCGTCATCGAGCCCGTGAACGTCAACACGCCAGCCCTGCTGGTGAGCAGCCCCCCACCCCCAGCGGGTGACAGGGCGCCTGGGCTGGTCCTGAGGGCTGTGGAATGTATTGGGTGAAAATCCTGCGTGTATGAGAGGACATTCATTGCTGTGTGGCTCGGAGCCAATGTCTCACCCTCTCTGAGCCCCGGAGGCCTGACTTACAAGTAGTCACATCTAGACTTCCTGACTTTTTTAATTTAACTTTACCAGGATCCAAACTCGGGTTCTTTCTGTTTGGGAGGAAGAGGCTGGACCCCTGAGCCATCTCTCCAGCCCCCTGCTTTGTTTTGCTTTACATCAAGTCTTGTTTATTGGAGCAAGATGCGGGCACAGCACGTGCCATGCGGTGGGCAGAGGGCGACTGTCGTAATTTGCTTCCCTCATCCCACTTCGTGGGCTCCAGGAATTGAACTCTGGTCGCCTGGCTTGTCCGCAGGCCCCTCTGAGCCCTCATGACCCCACCTGAGGAGAACTGGGGTCCCAGGCTGAATCACCCATGCTGGCAATGGAAACACGCTTTGACTCATCCAACGTGGGGGGGAGGTAGTAACACGGGCCGACTCCTCAGGGGGACCGCGGGATGTCTGTCCCCCCAGACCCCCCAGGCCGGAGCCCGGGAGAAGGTGGCGCGCTCCTGGTTCTGCACCCGCGGCCTGGTGTCCCTGTCAGCCAAGATCGAACGCAAGGGCTACACTCCAGGTAGCGGGAGGGGCGGGGCGTGGGCGGGGAGAGATCGGCGGGGGAAGCTGAGGCAGCGCTTCCCCCTCCTCCCCGCGCCAGGCGAGGTCATCCCCATCTTCGCGGAGATTGACAACCGCTGGGCGCGCACTGTGCGGCCCCGCGCTGACCTGGTGCAGACGCAGACGTTCCGCGTGCGCGGTGCGCACAAGGAGAAGCGCTCGGTGCTGGCGCGCATGGCCGGCGAGCCGGTGGCGCCCGGGCGGCGCGCGCTGTGGCTTGGGCGCGCGCTGCGCATCCCGCCGGTGGGCCCGTCCATCCTGCACTGCCGGGTGCTGGCTGTGGACTACGCGCTCAAGGTGGGCAGCGGAGCTGGGAGGAAAGCGGGGGCGGGTGCCTTGCGTCCTCCGGGTCTCACCGTGGCTGCTGCCGCGCCGCAGGTGTGCGTGGACATCCCCGGCTCCTCCAAGCTGCTGCTGGAGCTGCCGCTGGTCATCGGCACCATTCCCCTGCACCCAGCGGGCAGCCGCTCCGCCAGCGTGGGCAGCCGAGCCAGCTTCCTGCAGGACTGGGGTACCCGGGCCTTCCCGGGGCCACTGGAGGGTGAGTGCGGATCTCAGGGGAAGGCCAGAGGTGGGCGGAGCCTCAGCCGGCCCTGTTCTCCCTCCGGTGCCCATGTCCCCCCACACGCAGGGGGCTCAGGTGTTCTGGTCTCGAGGTGCCAAACCAAAAATTGAGGGTTTCCCAGACTTGGGCATCTGGGGCATAGAGAGGGGGAGACGCTTGCCGGGAGCCACACAGTGACTGTGACCCTCAGCCGCCAGACCGTCCCTCACCCCAACACGTTCTGCCCAGAGCCCCCCGAGTACTCAGAGGTGGTGACTGATGACCAAGTGCCCGCGGTCACCGCACCGATATGCGACCCTGCCTGGAGCCTGGAGGACCCTTTCTTCCCCAGTATCCAGGAGTTCCGCTACTGCCCACCCCCCCTGTACTCCGAGGTAACCCCAACCCCAAGTCTGACGGGAATGGTGGCAGGACAGAGGGTGGTAGAATCCGCCAACCTGTTTCAGAAAGAAACGAACTCCTACGTACCCGTTGAGGGCCCACGGGCGGGGGTGGCTCTGGGGAGTGGGGCCGCTCATGGGGACCCTGTCTGGTCAGGAGGATCCGAACCCGCCACCCGAGGTTGGGAGGCCCAGATGCATGACCTACTGAGAGGCCACAGACGTCAGGAGAGGGGCCACCGAGGTCAAGCCCGGGGAAACTGAGTCTCGGATGAGGCCGAGGCTGCGGGACCTCCGTGCCAAGAGGCGCCTCAGGCTAGAGGCTGATCTAGGGGCCTTACAGGGCTTCGTGCAGGGTCAGCGATGGGGGACCCTGGGCTCCCCCAGGGAGGAAAAGTCAGAGGCCACAACCGTCCAGAGTCCCTGGGTCTTCAAGCTGGGGGTCCACATGGGCCTGTGGACGGAGGGGCACCCAGAAGACGCAGAGAACCCCAGAATGACTCAAGAGCAAGACAAGGGACTGAGCTCCCCATGCCCTGAGCCTCGGTGAAGATGTGGGGGAACTAGGGGAGCCCCCACCCCAGTTGCCTGGGGATTCAACGTTTTGTACAATTTTAGCGATAATAATAAAGGATCATGGGGAGGAAGGAACCAGAATGTGGCTGTCTTTCTCTCAGGGGCCTGGACGCCCCGAAGTCACCGGTGAATTCGTTTCCATTTTTTTTTTTATTCAGTTGTGCGTGTGTGCGTATGTATGTGTGCGCGCGCGTGTCTGTGTGTGTAGAACCACGGACGAATTCGGGAACCACCATGGACGCCTCCACTTCCTCCACCCCAGGATTCACAGGCTCCGCCCTACCAGGACCAGAAACGCAGGCCGCCCCCGCTTCCGCCTGGCGTCTATACGTGGGATCTGGGATCCGAACTCAGGACCTACCGCCTGCAAGCCAGAGGCTTAACCCCTGAGCCACCTCTCCAGCCCCTCGTTTCCATTTTTTAAGGCTTTTCTTTTTGTGGCACAAAGGTGGGGCTTTGACGTGTGAATAGGTGCTCAGCACCGACTCTGAGCTTGAGTCCTTTTCACAGCTCAGTAATGCTCCACCTCCTGCCTGAAGCCCTCCCATTTGCCCCCCATGTGCGGCTCACGCTTAGACCTTCACGTGTTCGAGACTGGCCTGGTGCTTCCTGACACCGGGAAGTATGTGGACTGATTAAACGGGGATCCAGGGTTCTGATTGGGTCCCGCGGGTGTGGGGGCCCATGCTCAGCTGTTCAGGGACTCCCCTGGATTCAGAACTGAAACTTGAGGCGTCTCTTGTCTCTCTCGCCTTCTCTATCTCTGGCCTCCCGCCAAAGCTGTAGGGTGACGGGCGTCGCCTGGCACTTGTTTTCCGTCTATCTTGGCATGGGGCCCCGGTCACTCCACCCACCCCCACCAGTCCCGCCCCTGTGCTTTCCCCAAGGCACATTTTGTCCCGAGACTTGGGGGTGAGGGAGGGGGCATGTTACAGGATTGGGGTCCTGGTGTCCTGCCCGGCCCGCCACGGCAGCTGCAGGGTCCGCTCCCGGCTGTATCTCCAGGTCATCTACTCAGCTGGACGCCAGGCGGCCCCCACCTGCGCCGAGCCGCAGAACTTCGTACTCGGCTCCCGGTGCCCACCGCGGAGCTGTCTCCAGGGGCAGCAGCTTCTGTTCGAAGTCCTTTGTTCCTCCTGATCAGTGGCCCGTGGCAGCGACAACAGGGCTGGCCAGCCGGGGGAGGGGCGCAAGCCGCTGAGCCCGATCGCCCCTGGGGAAACTGAGTCATGGCCAGCAGGCACTCTGTCCTTAGGGCCTCCGTCAGGGTGGGCGAGCAAGGGAACCCCAAAGGCCTTTTAGCAAAGGTCAGTGAGGGTGTTCTGTCTGTTACCCCCCCACACGAGGCTCTCCGGGGACGAATCCTCAATTGAAAGACTTTTGTCCCCAGGGACAGACACGTGACCCGCCTGGGCCATGTGGGCCACTGAGTCACCCAGACTGAGATAGCTGGGCGGAGCCTCCCGGCCTTGGTAATGGGGAGTACAGAGAGAAGTAAGGAACCCCCCCTCCCAGAGCTGGAGTCGAAGGGAAGGACCCCCGAGGGAACATCCTTGGCCAGTTTCCAAGAGGAGAGTACGCTTGGGTTGGGGTTTTCAGGGGTGCGGAGTTCACTAGGAAAGAGGGTTCTGGGCTGGGAACACCCTGATACTCCACTAGCAGCCAAGCAGCAGCCCCAGGACCTTTGCATGTGCATCAGGGCCCAGTAATTGTAATCTTGGCTAGTCACCTCCTTCCCACCCCCTCAGCTGTCCCCCACTGCCTGGTCCTGACCTCCCATGTGTCTTGGGATGGGGGGGCTTCCAGTGTACCCTGTCACCCTCCTGCCTTGGCTTCTTCGGTCATCTATAAGTTCAGAGACAGTCACAAAGTGTCAGTGATGAGATTAACAGAGCTTCCCAGAGGCTCCTAAAGGGGGGGGCACAGGGCGGGGGGCGGGGCACAGGGCGGGGGGCGGGGCCACTCCCATCCCCCAGCCACCTCACCCTGAACCACAATGATTTCCAGTAGCCTCCTGTCATCTCTAGGATGCTGTTTACTAAGCAGCCAGTGATCCCATCAGGGAGATGCCACGCCCCTAGCAGATGCTCACCGCTGATGTTACCGCCCAACGGGTGGCTGGCTGTGCTAGTTCCTCAACCTCTCTGGTCGTCCACCTTCTCAAAAGATCCCTCAGTGCCAAGCTGGTTAGATGGATCAGGGGCTAAATCTCTGCCTTGCAAGCAGAAGGTCCTGAGTTCGAATCCTAGATCCCATCTAAAAATGCCAAATGGACAAGACAGGGACCCACACTTCCGGTCCTGGTGGGCGGAGTCTGGGGAATCCCAGAGTGAAGCAAGGAGGAGGATCAATCCCGGATGACTCCTGAGGTCACCCTTGGGGCTGGCTCCCTGGGACACACAGTGCATGGGACACACACACAATCGATAAAATGTCAAACTGTATAAAAGAACTTGTGAGCTGTGAGTGCAGATGGCTAGAGCGGCAGGAAAACGTGTGGCCAGTGGTTTCTTACCTGCAGCCCCCAAAAGTGCACGTAATGACCCCACTTGTCTCCCCAGGGCAGAGCACAGACTCCATGTGCGATCCAGCTCTCCCCAGCCCCATAAATAAAAAGGGGCATGGTGGGGTGAAGTGACTGTCATCCCTCAGTACAGAATTCCAGGGCTGGAATGGCTGAGCTGCTGCCTCATTGCCCTCCCCAGCACACATGCTCAAGAGTGTACATGTTGGGGTGTCGACCTGTGACCTCAGGAATCCTCCAACATCGCTGTCCTATGTCCTGCTTCGAGCCAGGGTCTCTCGTGAAACCAAGAGCAGTCACATGGGCTTGTCTGGCCACCAGCTTGTTCTGGGAGGGGGTCCCCAGGCTCCACCCTCCAGGGCTGGAGTGACAGTCAGGAAGCCACGCCCACAAGACATCTTTATGTGGATCACAGGATTCGAACTCAGATCCCTGTGCTTGGGAGGCAAAGGCTTTGGCGGCCTAAGAGACTCAAGCGCAGTCCACCTGAGAGACATTCTCAGAGCTGAATTTATGCTCTGGAATTTGGGGTACCTCAAAGTTCCCAACACACATGACTGAGTGGCGACCCCAAGGAGAAGCCTCTCCCACCGCTCGCATCCCCCATGACCACCAGGTATAGATGTTCCGTCCTCAACGCAGGGGGGGGCACAGGACGGAGTCCAGGCGCGGGGTCCTCACGGAGCCTGGGATTTGGGGTCACGTGGGTTGTGGGTTCCAGGCCTGGGCTGCTCCTGCGGACGCCGTCACCTGTCACCCGGTCGGGCCTAATCTGGGGCGCGGCTCCGTGGTACCGACGGCTCCGCCCCGAGAGCCCCTGGGGACCGGGCGGGGCCTTGTTTCATCCCTGTCCCTGGGAAAGTTGGGGCGACATGGGCGAGCGCTGCACCTTGGTCTCCCCCGTAAATTGCCCCTCCCAAAAAATAAACAAAATCCGCGGGGCTCTGAAGCACTTGGAGGTGCTGAGGGTGCTGCATGGACGGTGAAAGCAGGTGCAGGCGCGAGTCCAGAGAGCCAAGAAGAAGGAGGAGGAGGCAGAGGCGGCGGCAGAGAAGGAGGAGAAGGAGGGGAGGGGGAAGGAGGGAAAGAACGGGGGAGGAGGAGGAGACAGGCCCAGGGGGCAGCGCTGGAGCTCCCAGGGGTCGCAGGGGCCAGAAGTCGAGGTTCGCTGCTCCATGCACAGCGCGCTGGGACCCACTCGCCTAGGGGAGCAGCCGATAATAGGCACCCTGAGTCTATGGCTGTCATTTGTCTTGGGTGAAAGGACCTGCGCCCCAGAAGTGTTGGGTCCCGGTGAGACAGAGAGAGAGAGAGAGAGAGAGAGAGAGAGAGAGAGAGAGAGAGAGAGAGAGACTTGCAGAAGTGCCTGCCCCTCTGCGATGCTTGTAAACTGACTGAGCGACGCCCTTCCATGCCGAGGTGGGCAACGCCCCCCCCCCACGCTCCACACCGGCCGGGGTCGATGGAGGGGCCAGGTGAGGTTACGGGGCGCTGCCGACTCTCTGCTGGTAACACGGATAGGGGTGGGGCCAGAGGGAGAGTGACAGCTCAGGGAGGCTGGGGGCGGGGTGAGGGGCGGGAATGGGCGGGGCCCCGCGGCTTGACCAGAAGGAAACATAGTTACCCTGGGGCTCAACGCAGAGAAACAACCCGTGCTCCGCCACACAATGGAAAATTATTCAGCCATGAAAAAAGAACAACCCACCGCTGCGCCCCAGGGAACCCCAGAAAGACGAGGAGGCCCGACGGGCTGAGCCGGCTCCACCAGGAGCCAGTCGGGATGACTAAGAGTGCAGCCTGTTCTGTCCCTGAGGGTCCTGCCGGTAGCGGGGGCCGGTGGTGCACGTGTGTCACCCCAGAGCACAGAAGGCCCAGGAAGGAGGATCGGGTTCAGCTTCAGCTGATTCACAGCAAGGGTTTTCTTGTTTTCTTCTTCATTCCCAGATCGGGGTAAAACCCGGGTGTCGGTGTGACGAATGGGAAACGGGCTGTTCCTCACCCACAGCCAGGCTGGTGCCAGTTGGGCGCCTTACGCTGTGGTCACTGAAGTCGCCAGAACCCGAAACCACCATTGTCCAGGCCCCTGCTTGTGTCACTGAAGGGCCCGCAGATCAGAGTGGGTAAGCAACTAACTCGAGGTCACACAGCAACGGCAGGACTGGAGTTACCCCAACCCCCCCATAGCCCAGCTCCGGTCAAAGTGGCTTCCCCGACTTTACAGGGAAATCCCTCCCGGGTCAAGTGCGGTTGGATCCAGTCTGCCCTACTGCTTCCAGTACCATGATTCCCTTTAAGGTGGGAAGCTCCACGCAAGGGCATCAGGCTGCGTCTCAACATTCTAGATGCTTCCATGGGAGAATCTGAGCCCTCGAAGGTAGCACAAAACGCCCAAGCTGAGACCTGAAGTCGATGTTGTAGACACGCGGGTTCCCGGGGGCTTCAGCTTGCACCACGGCTGTCCCGGGGTGGCCTGAGACACAAGCTCAAAGACGTTTATTGCCACGGGTTTCTGACCCGCAACAGAGCTGGGGTGTGGGGGTTTGGGAAGTGTATCACAGAGCGGGGGTGGGGGCGTCCACTTGGAGGGGTCCTCTGTGGGGACCCGGTCTGTCGGGCTCAGCAGTCCCTCGCCTCTGTCGGCTTCTGATCTCACCATGTCAAACATGGGGGTTTGGGGAACTCAAGCTAGGGGTGCTACCGGCCGCTGAGCCACTCCCAGCCCACCTCTCCGTCTCTGCCCTTCAATCTTGACGGTCTCGCAGCGTCTGGACTCCCTGCCCAGTGCTCGGGAACTGGAGAGCAGCCGGAGGTCGCACATTCCGGCGACGGACGCTGGGCGGGGTGCGGGCTGCGCATGCAGCTGGCGCCTAATAATCAGCCGCGGGCTCCGCGACGGTCAGTCGCGCCGCTTCCCTGGGTAAGGGGAGCCGACCTGGCTTTTCTTCAGCCTTCAGGATCCACCAGGGATCACCCCATTGGGGGACGCGCTGTAGAGGGTCCCCCCGGGGTAGGAGGAGCCCGGCCTGTACCTCCCAGTGGCGGGGACCCGGGATGAGGCCCTGGAAGGAGTTTCGGGGCGTCGGGGTGTCCTGCGGGGCCGACGGCTCCACAACCAGGGGCTGCTGGGCACCCGCGGCCTCCGGGGTGTCTTCGGGGCGCAGCCATGGCCACACCTGAAAGGGGCGCGGCCAGGTATGGGTGGGGCCTGTTCCCTCTTTCCCGGCCTAAATTCTCTGACACCCTCACAAGGCCTCAGTGACTCCCCCAGCCAGCCTCTTCTAGGACAAGCACCCCCAGTTCAACTCTCGTGAGGAATTACCCCTTCTTCTCATAGATGGGACTGTGGCCAGCCTCAGGCCATCCATAAAGCACGAGACCCTGGTCCAGCCAATCAGAGCCACTCTGTCTTTGCCTCCCATGGGCACGTGACTTGCCCTGTGCCAACTGGGGGGGGGCGGATGTGGGGAGACTTCGAGGAAGCCAACAACAGCCTGCCTCGGGGTCCCCGGAGACAGCCATGCCTGACGTCCACCCTCCAGCTGAGAATTTTTTTTTTCTCCCAAATTCTCTTTTTTCTTGAACTACTTGGAGGAATTCTAGATTTCTCCCTTGTGTCCCTGCTTGCCCGGAAAGCAGGAAGGGAAGTGAAGAAAGAATATTTACCTGCTTGACCTGGCTGTGGGGAAACTCCACGGCGGAGCTGGCCGAGGGCGTGGGCAGCGGTGGGCACAGGCATCCTGCGGCCCTGCGGATACAAACAGCGTCGCTGCTTCTCGAATGTTCTGGCTTCATTTCTTGATGGGCGGGGAAGAGTGTGGGCCAGCGAGGGGGGAGGGGAAGCATGGAGGGAGGAGGAAGAAAATCCCGCAGACTTGGGTTCACAACCCCCTCCCCCTCCCGGGGGTCCCCATCTGTGAGGTTGATGTGGAGGGGGGCTGTTACCTGCTCAGGCCCAGGTACCCCAGCACGCCCACCAGGAGGATGCTCCAAAAACTCCCCAGAGAGGCCAAGAGGACAGGCAGGTGGGAGACTTGCACTTCTGGGGGGGGGGGGAAGCGGGGTCACGCGGGAGAGCCGGAGTCCCCGGGGTTATGTAGGGAGGCGTCTGGCAGAGGGAGCTTTGAGGCTGGGTTTTGAGGGGTGACGAGGAGTTCCTGTCTTGAACCGGGCGCACAAACTGGTGGGGACCACGGTGGTGGTGTTCCCCAAAGCCGCGGGGGGGCCAGGCAGGTGGTGGGGGCGCAGGCAGTGGGGAGGTTCGGAAGGGGTCTTACGGATGCCGAAGTGCTGGGCGGGGCTCCAATCTCCCCGGGCCCACGCGGTGTCCGCGCGCACCTGGACCGTGTATGCCGCACCGGCCTGCAGCCCCTCGAGGTTCACTTGGGTCTCCGGGGGCCGAACAACACGCTCTGGTGGGGGGAGAACTGTGGGTTCCTGAAACCCGTCAATGTCCCAAGAGGCCCCGGGACAACATTGCACCCCAAGAATCCCGGCAGCGCGGAGTTGGGGGGGCTCTGCAGTTAGCGGTCCTCTCACAAAGAAAAAGCAAAGGAAACAAACAAGAAAACTCCAGCTCTGCCCTGAAGGCTGAACCCAGAGAGGGTCCGCTCTGCCGGGGGGGGGGGGCGGATCACACGGCGATGCCAAGCAGAAGCGGCGCCCACCTGACTCCTGGCGGCTGCCTTCATCTTCCCAGCGGACCACATAGTGCTTGAGGACCCCCGGGCAGATGCTCAGCAGGGACGGCGCCCACTCCACGGACACGGAGCTTGGGGTGTGGTTCCGCACCGAGACGTGCTGCGGGGTGCCCGCCACGGACGCTGCAGGCGGCCACACTATTGGGGGCGCCCAGGATGGCACCTGGGGTCCCCCCACACTCATACATCAGGAGGGCTTTGGGGACAGAACTCAAACTTGGGGCTTTGGGCTTGTTTCCTACCCGGATGTCCAAAAGAGACACACCCTCGGATGGGGACGACTCACCATTGCCCCCAAAATAATAAAACGACAAAACCGTGGACCAGGATGTGGGATCGTCGAGGTGCTCAGAAGCAAAGACGGTAAGTCGGTAGCACTGTGCCCGTGCCATGGCAGCCAACACCCCAGCCCAGCTGAGGGGCGCTGGGAAGAGTCGGGACAGCCATGGGGTCAGCGTGGTCCTGCCTCCTGCCCTGGCTCCCAAACCCCAACACCAGAACCCTCCCCCCAGCGACCCTCATTTTCCAGCCCAGCCCACCCGAGACCCCGGCTGCAGCCCCCCCAGTCATGGCAGGGAGCCTTGCTGCAGACACCGTCAAGGCCGTGGAGGTTTAATTGCAACTCATCTTGAGAATGTGCCATGCCCTGGGGCGAGGGTGTTTGCAACACCTCAGGTGTGGGATTCATTATCTGCGTGGTGCAGAATCTGGGACCCCCTCCCCGCACCTGGCTTGGGGAGGCCCTGCTGTACCTGTGGCCTCCGAGTCGCCGTTCCCGGGCTCCATCAAGACGCAGCCGGCCTCGCTGTCGTTCTGGCCCTGCGGCTGCCACTCAACGCAGTAGGTGGAGTTGGGAGCGTGGGGCGCCCAGTGCAGGATCCGCCCCTCACCCGATACGCTGTCGCTTGGGGGCGTCGGTTCTGCAAGAGGGTGGCTGCTGTCACGCGGGGATTCCCGACGCACAGTGGGGCCGCGCAGGAGGTCCCAGGTGGGAATCCAGACAGTATAGCCTAAGCCTGCGTGGCCCCGCACTCGCAGGCACCTTGTCATCCCCTGAGGGGGTGCTCAGAAGCCTCGTGGGACACACGGACACTGTGTCCAACTCTGGGGGCAGCAACTAGCATTTATTGAGCACCAACCAGAATAAACTTTACAGACATCACCCTCCTGCAAGGTGGGACAGTGATTGCTCGGTTACTAGTACCATAAAACAACACAACACAAAGCAAGGCTCAGAGAGGGAGAACCGCCAGCCCGAGGCCGCACAGCGAGGCTGCAACCGAGGCCCCATAGAACCGAAGGACCTGCCAAAAGGGGCCTGCCGGTCTCTGCACCTTGGTGACAGGTGTGAAAGAGTGGGGAACAAGTATGTTCCAGAAAGTTCCAGAATGTTCTGGATAGACTTAAACATGCGGCTGGCCCAGGGGCTTCCCTCCCCCTTGCCCCGTGCCAATCTGTGCTGAGGCACCTTGGGGCTCGCGGGCCGGGAGGTGCCAAGTGTGCACAAGCCGCTGTCCGAAGCAGGTGTGGGCCCTGAGTTCCAGGTCGTGCGCGGCCCCGGACAGGCGCAGCGGCTTCTCCAGCGTCACGTTCCAGCCCGGGGTGGGTTCTCGGCAGCGACAGGAGCGCACGTGCACGCGCAGGTCATAGCGCACCACCTCCTTCGGGCACCCGGCCGGGAGCGCGGGCTGCGGCGGCTGAGGATGACATGGGAAACGGGTCACTATGGCGGCCTCCTCGGGGCTGCGAATTCAAGGGCAGCCTGGGCTACCGAGCCTCCCTGCCCACTCGTGCCCCGGGCGCCCACGGCTCCATCACCTGCACAGTCAGGGTCCACCGTCCATCGGACGCCAGCGGCTCCTCCAGTAACGGGACCCCGGGGTGGGGGAGGGTCTCTGGGAGCATCGCAGACAGCATGAGTTGGTCCCTTCGGGCCACCTCAGGAGCTGGGGGGCGTGAGCCAGGGAACCCCGAAGCACATCTCACCCGGCGGGACGCACACCGACTCCCTCCACTCGCTCCATGGGTGTTTGAGGACCCCCGCTTTCAGCTTCCGCCGACGGATCTGGATTTCCTGCCACTCATCCTTCTGCAACGGGCTGGTGCAGGACTCTGGGCGGAAAGGGTGGGTCGGACTGACTGGGTTGTCTTGAAACAGGCTAGGATCACCCTGGTCAGTATACACTTAATGATCACCAATGGTACAGAGAGTCAAGTCTAGAAGTCACAGCAGGAGGAAGCTGGTCCCTGTGAAGCAGGGCCCTGTCACCCAGTTCTCCTGCCCTGGGTTCGAGTCCTACACCTGACCCCTTTCACCGTGACTTTGGAGAATGGTTTCTGGTCTTCCTTTGGGGGACGGGGGCAACAACCCGACCCTGAATACACAGCAAAGCAGTGAGCTTTGCATACAGCAGGCGCTCCATTAATACTCGTGTCATCTGCTACCACATCTCTTTAATCCTCACCCAAGCCAACGTCGTCCTGGGGGCCACAGTCACCCTACAAAGAGAACCAACGCTTGGTTGATCGAGTCAGCGACGGTCTGGGGAGAGGAGGGTGGAGAAAGAGAGGCAGACTCCCTGGAAGAAGAGGATGCCTGGCACTTCCTCACAGGCCTGGCTGTGAGTTCTAATGTGAGGCTGTTATGGGAATCAGAGGTTAGACTCGCACCCTCCACATCGGCCCCAGAAACACGCACCACGTCCCAAGCGCTGCCAGGCGTCCGGCGGCGGAACTGGACCTCGGTGCCCTCCTTGTCCGTCTCCCAGCTTATCAGCAGCCGCCCCGGAGAGCAGGTCACGTCCACGCCTCTCCCCGGAGGGGCCAACTTCACTGGAGGAAGAGGGGTGGGGGCGGAGCCACGTACTTCAAGGTTGGCGAGCTTTCTGGAAATCGTGATCCTCCCCAGTCCCCGTCCCGATGTGGGCGTGCACCACCGCGCCTGGTTTAGGCGCTGCAGGGACGTGGCGGAGCCCTCTGCTTTTGCCCCTGAACACATTTCAGTGCAGTGTTCTCGGGCCTATGAGGGCGCAGCGGGCAGGGCGCCCGGGCGAGCCCAGAGACCAATCCCTGGAAGCCCACCCGGTGAACTGACTTCTGAAAGTTGTCTCTGACCTCCGCCAGGTCAGGTGTGCGCTGCACCTTCTCTGTCTCAAGGAAATAAAGATTGTCTCAAAACAATTGCACTTCATACGGAAAAAAATTTAGCATTACAGGTAGGACACGGGGCTCAGAGGAGAGTGACACCCCAGCATCCTTAGCGAGGATGGGGGTGGGGCTCAAAGGAAGAGTGACAGCCCAGCATCCTGCAGTGAGGGCTGGGGCGGGGCTTAGAGGAGAGTGACAGCCCAGCATCCTCATGAGGGCTGGGGGCGGGGCTCAAGGGGAGAGTGACACCCCAGCATCTTCAGTGAGGGCTGGGGACAGGGCTCAGGGGGAGAGTGACAGCCCAGCATCCCGCAGGGAGGACTGAGGTTGCTGCTTCCAGTACTTGTTGAAGTTTGGTCTGGGACCCATCACCCCATGGTCTCCTACGCTAACCTCGGCGGGAGGGGGGGGCGATGGCACCAATGTCACACCTTAGCTGCTCCTCCCCATGCTTCCTGAGCGGGGCGCAGACCCGCTTCTGAGGATGCCGGGCCGCCCCGCAGTGATCTGCCCACATCCGTCCCCAGTCACACCAGCAAGTGTAGCACCCAGTGGGGGGCCCATGCCTCCTGGGGACGGGGCAGAGGCAGCAGCCCTCCGGGGGGAGTCTCAGGCACGGGGACAGTGAGGCCTCCATGCCCACAGACCCCGGCCTTCCCTGGGCACTGTGTGTGTGGGGGGGGGAACCAGGGACAGAGCATGGGGTGGGGGCTCACCCCAGTCTTTTAGATGCAGATTGATCTCCTGCGATTTCAGGGTCTGGTTCCCACGCCAGGATTCCACCCAGAGCTTGACTCGGGATAGCACCGGCACCCCATCCTGGTCCGAGAAGCGCAGGCTCAAGGCCGAGCCTGCCTCGAAGAAGCAGCAGCGGAGGCGGCCAGAGCCAGTGGTGCGGCTGGGGGACAAGGGACAGGGGAGGGGTGTGAGGGTGGGGGGGAAGGAGGGTGGAGGAGGGTGGGGGAGGGGTGTGAGGGTGGGGAGGGGGAGGAGGGTGGCTGGGTGGGTGGTTTGGTGGCTGGCTGGCTGGGGGAATAGGGCAGGTCCTCACCAGCACCGCAGGAAGTGGCTGACCCCCTCCAGGGGGCCGTTGTACTGCCAAGTGCACTCGTACAATTTCTCACTGTCGACCAGGTAGCAGTTCAGGTTTCTGGGGCCCCCTGGAGAATCTGCAAGATGTCCTGGAGGTTCAGGACCACCACTCTCCACCTGCCCTGCAGAAGGAAGCTAGGAGATGCTGTGCATTGTGCATTGCCTGCATCACCTGGACCAGTGCCAGTACTTGCTCTCTATGGGCCCAGCTGTCTAATTTCTGGTTCTAGGTCAATTCCTACCTCAGGGCCTTAGCACATGCTCAAAATTGTGCCTCCCCCATTAGCCACACCATCTCTTGCCACCTCCTCAGTCCCAGAGATTCTTGGGTGCAGGGGTGGGACATCACACCCAGAGTCTGTGGTTAAAAACCCAAATCATGAATGGCTGCCTGCTCAGACCCTTGAAAGAGAAAAAGGGGAGAAGGGGAGCAGGGAAAGGTCCCCAATGCTGGACTAAGGGAATGGCACGGAGGTCACCCCTGCGGGCAAGAAAGGGGTTGGAGAGATTGGGCTGGAGAGGTAGCTCAGGGGTTAAGCCTCTGCCTTGCAGGCGGAAGGTCCTGAGTTCGGATCCCAGATCCCACGTATAGACGCCAGGCGGAAGCGGGGGCGGCCTGTGCTTCTGGTCCTGGTAGGGCAGAGCCCGTGAATCCCGGGGCAGAGTGACAAGGAGGAGGTGGAGGCGTCCATGGTAGTTCCGGAGTTCGTCCGTGGTTCTACACACACATACATACATACATACACACGCACACACACTCACAATAGAATAAATAATAATAATTTAAAAAAAAAAAGAAAGGGGTTGGAGAGGACCCCCTTCTTCTACACGGTCCCGTGACAGATGGACCGAGCCTGTATTCAGCTCCATAACAGAAGGACCAAGGTAAACAGAAGCCCACAGAAAGGGTAATGCAAGGGTCATACCTGAATATCCATCTGGATATGGCAGCTTCTGGAATCGACAGTGCAGTGGTGGGGCTGGGATGGATGGACTGGATGGAGATGGATGTGGGTGAATGGGTGGATGGGTGAATGGATGGATGGATGGGGGGTGGTGGATGAATGGGTGGATGGGTGGATGGATGGGTGGACTGGATGGATGGGTGAATGGAGGGTGGATGGATGAATGGTGGATAGGTGGATTGATGATGGATTGGTGGGTTGATGGATAGGTGGATGGGTGGGTGGATGGGTGGGTGGATGGATGGGTGGGTGGGTGGTGTAGCACACAGGGAAGCTGCTCAGAGGGGAATATCAGGCCTTATGCCATGTCTGCTATCCTGCAGTTCAGTGCATCGACAGTGGATTTTACTACCCTGAGCTCCTGCGCCCCCCATGCCTGGCTTCTTGAGGTGCTGCGGATGGAGCCCAGGGCCAGCGGGTGCTGGGCGGAGCTCTAACAGCTGAGCTGCAGTTTTGGCCATTAGGAGCCGTGGCTTGCTGCGGCTGGGAATCGGAGGCCGGAGGATGCCCATGAGTTTGGGACCAGTTTGGGGTCTATTGCTAAAGTCTTAAAAAAATAATAATCGAGGGTTGCTGAGATGGCTCAGGGGTTAAGACTGCATCACGAGCAGAAGGTCCCGGGTTCAGATCCCAGATCCCATGTTAAAAAATACACATACACACACACACACACACACACACACACACACACACACACTGAATTCTCAGGGCACTGAACGAGACAGACGAGGGTGTTTTGTGGGCTCAGCATCTGGGGATACTGAGGCCCAGCAGATGAGATCGACCCATGGGGGTCCAGTCTGCAGGGAGGATCCAGGTCCTCCGGGCAGCTGGGCTGACAGCGGCCAGTTGCCCAGAGGACATGACGTCAGCGAGTTGGGGACAAAGAGTCTGTGTCTGGTCCTGGTACCGCGGATTGCAGGGGCCCCATGACCCCGGGTGACGCGCGCCCCGGGCCAGGCTGGGGGAAGGGCGGAAGGACGAGAGGTCGAGGTTCACACGCAAGGAAGGAACAGAAAGACGCCGCCGCCTGAGGTCCCAGCCATGAGCCGAGGCAGGAGGATGACCTGGAGCTCAGGCCGGGCAGCCGGGGAGCACAAACGCGAGTCTCCTGGGGAAGGTCACAGGGTGCCTCAGTTCCCAGAATTCCTAGGGGTTTCTGATCCGTGGGAAACAGTGTCCTGCTCCCCAGTGAGTGGGTCGTGCCCCGCTGCGTCCAGCCCTGGGTGGGGGCGACGGCTGATATTGGGTCCAGGGCGCTAGGGAGCAGTGGTGGGTGCAGGAGCCGGGGGACCCCTGGCTCACTCAGTGACTTTTCTCCCGGTCTGAGACACGCCCTGGTGGGGTCACATCCGCCCCCTTTTCTTCGTTCCCCACTCTTGGCTGCTCCGGGCTTTGGGGAGCGGCATGGGGGGGCCCTTCCCTGCTTCTCCAGGGCCCAGCAGCGGCTCAGTCCAGATAAGAGACTTGGAGTGCCCTACTTTCTTCTGCCCCACATCTGGGGGGAAGAGTAAAACAGGAAGAGACACATCACGGGGGCCTCTTCCTGCCGGCAGAAGGACCAGCCCAACCTGGCCCGGGGCCTAAGGGGGAGGTGTGAGGGGCATTGGGAGGTGAAGATCCACTAGGAGTTCAAGTACCGAACACGATTGTTCACGGAGGCGATGGAAGAGTCACAGTTTAACGCCAATTGCCTACATTTTTTAAAACAATTTTTTCTAATTTTAATTTTTTTATATACTTTCTTTTTTTAAATTTTTTAATTATTTATTCAATTGTGCATGTGTGTGTGTATGAATGTGTGTCTGTGTGTGTATGTGTGTGTAGAACCACAGGCGAATTCGGGAACCACCATGGACCACCTCCACCTCTTCCTTGTTTACTAGGCCCCAGGACTCACGGGCTCCGTCCTAGCAGGACCAGAAACGCAGGCTGCCCCCGCTTCTGCCCTGGCGTCTATACGTGGGGTCTAGGATCTGAACTCAGGACCTTCTGCCTGCAAGGCAGAGGCTTAACCCCTGAGCCACCTCTCCAGCCCCTCTAATTTTAATTTTTTTATATGTATGTGTCACATGTCCTATGTACCCCTGTGGAAGACCAAGGGTGACTTCGGGAATCATCCTGCATTGCTTCTACCTTCTTGCTTGGCTCTGGGATTTCCCAGGCTCTGCCCACCAGGCCGGAAGTGCAGATTACAGTCATTTGTGCCTGGCATTTTTATATGGGTTTCGAACTCAGGACCTTCTGCTTGTGAGGCAGAGGCTTAACACCTGAGCCATCTCTCCAGCTCACCTCTTCCCCCACTTTTTTTTTTTTTTTTTTTACAAAACTCCACCCTCAGAGACAAACCCCTATGATAGTTAGTTAGACACGGGAGTCAACTTGACGGTTATGAGTTCGAGCTCTTAGAGAATTAATGGTTGAATTGGGCCCAGAGCAAACCTGCAGGAGATTGTCTAGCTGATGGGGAGGGTCCAGCCCATGGTGGATGGGATTAGGCCCTGGAATAAAATACAGAGAGCTGGTTGAGAGAGTTGGCATCCTTGTGCACACTTGGCCACATGTGCTGGTCTGGTAGTAAGGATCGTCCCTCTCTCAGCTGTTATGTGGTGATGGTGTGGCCAGTTCCCTCGGCCCTGGTGTTGGTATGAGCTCTCCCATCAAGGCTGGACTAGAATGTAACTGGAAAATCCTAAGAGAAAATAAACCCCTTGTTCCCTGTTCCCTTAGAGCCGTTGATGGTCATTTATCAGCAACCATGCAGGTGAACTTTGACACCCCCCCAGAACCCCCCACCTCTGTCTGATGATTTCCAAGACCAGTCCGGTGGCCAGTGGGGGAAGCCATGTGGCAGCCTGTCCCCAGCATGAAGCATGGAGCTAGCAAGCTGGGCCTTTGCAGACACACATGCCCAGGAAAAGTGAAAATGTATCCAAACTAAGAAAAAAAAAAGGATTATTCCAAGTGTGTCTCTGTAGAGGGTCAACCAGGGAGGGAGCATTACCCAGCCCCGAACAGGAAGGATTTCCTGAAAGGACAACGTCCTAAGGCTCGGTGCTGAGTGACTGTAGACAGATGAGTGCCCCCCACTCTGGGCAGCATGTGACCCCCCACCTTAGTGCAATGTCCCCTGAAGGCCTGTGCACACAGACGGGAAGCAGGGTGGTGGCTGACAAGTGTGGGGGAGGGGAGTGAATCCCCAGAGCTACAGAGAGAATGTGTGGCACAATTCTGAGTTTTAAAATACTTTCGTTATTTGAGAAGAGAGGAGAACACAGATAGAACACAGAAAAAAACAGAACACAGAAGAAAAACAGAGAGGTACAGTGCCCAGCAAGAATGTGATAAGGAATGCAGGAGCAGCAAACTGCAAAAGAAAAATCAACAAAAACCACAATCCAAAGCTTTCAAAGACTCTATATCATCACATAGAACTAGCCAGCCTAATCTCGCCCTCCCCTCCGGAGCTCAGGGACATTTGGCGGAAGAGGGGCGTAATTGGTAAAGCAAAAGGATGGAGGAGCAACGATTTGCAAGATTCTCAACATAGTTGGGGCCAAAGCAATCATAATGGGACTTTGCATGCCCTGTTGCAATGTCCAGCGCACTGTTGCCCTCATAATAAAGTCTGCATCTGTTAAGGGCACCGAGACCCCTGGAGGAAGGCAGGAGTTGACAGCCATAGTAGTGATCTTATGCTTAAGGGGAACAAGAGAAAGGGCTTAGTGGAAATGCCACTGGATTCCTTATGTCATGGAGAGGAGGACCCAGTGGAGAGTTAGGCTACACAATAAGGACTCTCTGGGAATTGAGGGGAGGCACTGGGGAAGGGGATGGGGAGGAGGGAGTTCGGGGAGGGGGAGGGGGGAGGGATTAACTGGTAAAAAATTTTAAATGTATAATTAAATTTTTAATAAAAAAATAAATAAAATCTATCATTTAAAGTAAAAAAAAAAAGAAAGACAGAGAGGGACAGAAAGAGAAACAGAGACAGAGAGACACAGAGAGACAGAGATACAGAGACAGACAGAGAGACAGAGAGAGATACAGAAAGACAGAGAGACACACAGAGAGACAGAGACAGAGACACAGAAAGACACAGAGACAGAGAGACACAGGGAGAGACACATAGAGACAGAGACACAGAGAGACAGAGAGAGACATAAAGAGACAAAGACAGAGAGACACAGAAAGACAGAGAGAGACAGAGAGAGAGACAGCACACTCCAAGGTGCAAGGGTGGAGGTCAGAGGTCAACTTCCAGAAGTCAGCCCTTTCCTTCTGCCACACAGGCTTCCAAGGAGTGAGCTAGGGTCTCCAAGTTTGCGAGCAAAAGTCCCTTACCCACGGAGCCATCCCACTGCCATTTTCATTTCATTTCAATTTACTTTATTTTTTTTTCAGACGGGGCCTAGGTAGTCCAGGCTGGCTTCCCCAGGTAGCCCAGGCTGACCTTGAACTCCTGACCTCCTGCCTCCCCATCCCAGTGCTGGGACAACAGGCATGGCTCCCCCATGCCTGATTTCTGGGGCGCTGAGCAGAGTCTGCTCCTGAGCTGTACATTTTAAAGGCAAGATTTCTTTTTTTTTTTCTTGCTTTTTGACCCTGGGCTGAGCTAAGTACCCCATGAACCCCCAGCTGGTCTTGGAGCTCTTGTGCTGGGGTCACACATGACCGACTGCACCCCTAGTCTCCCAGCGTCTTTGCTTCTTGCAGGGCTGGGAAGTGAACCCTGCACCCGCGCGTGCACCCCGCACCAAGGCTGATTTTGGGGGATCCCCGCGCTCGGGGTTCGACCCTCTGGGTGGCGGCTCTGCACCGCCCCGTTTGCTCCGCGGTGGGCGGGGCCGGAGGTGGGCGGGGCCGGTGGGGCAGCAGCTGAGCCGCCCAGCCAATGGCGCTCGGGGGCGGTGTCAGGCGCGGGGGCGGGGCCGGCGGGCAGCAGCGATGGACGGGCCGAGCCTCCTGCGGCGTCGCGGGCTCCAGGTAAGGCCGGGAGCGGTGGGGGTTTGGGGGTGCGCCAGGGGAAACTGAGGCACGGGGTGGGGAGCGTCAGGTCGCCCGCGCGCCATGGAGAGGGGCGCGTGCGGTTCCCCTGTTCGACGGGAAGCTGAGGTGCTGGCGCGGGAAGGAAGGGGTTTGGGGGGCTTCTCCCAAGCGCTGTCTCCCAGTTTCCCGCGTAGGGTGGGTGGCAATGGCTGGTGACCCTGGGACACAGTTTCCCCGCAGGTAACAGCTGCATATTGCAGGGTGCTGGGGGAAGGAGGAGTGTCGGATCGCACCAGCTCCGGGGTGCAGACCAAACACTTTAAAACACAGCAGGTTTGCGCGTCAGAGGGCGACAAAAGTTTGCCAGCATCTAGGCAGGGCTGGCTGTGTGCACCGCCCGGGAAAGCGAGGGAGCCGCCAGACGGGGAGACCACCCCGCTGCTGAGAGCCGCTGCCCTGCGCACGGGGTGGGGTGGGGGTGCGGGCTGCCATGGTTGACCCCCTGTCGCAGCAGCAGGGCCGGGAAGGGCGGGTTTAGGGAAATGAAACTGAGGGAGCACAAGGCAGCAAGTGGGGGTTAGTGTGGGGGGGTGACACTGGCCGGGCTCAAGAGAGCGACAGAGGGTCGCCTCAGCCGACCGTCCTCGAAGCTGTGTAGGGGTAGGGTCGCTCAGGAAGGGCCGCCTGTGGGGGGCAGCCCTGTTCTGCAGGCCCCATGGAGTGGAGGCTGGAATTGAAGGGGGACCGGCCAGTGGGGAAGGGCAGGCTGGTGAGCCGCGGGGCGTCAAGAAGAGGGGGGGAGGAGTCCCAGTAAGATGCGAGCCCGCCTTCGGCTCCTTAAAATAGAGACGCCGCCTCCGGGTAGGCGAATGGGGCTCTGTTGACGTCAAGCGCACGCCCTGCTCCCTGTGTGTGTGTTGGGAGGTAAATATTGCCAGATGAAAAATCCCATGTTACGCAGAGAGAAACTGAGGCGCGGGGAGAGTCAGCCCACGTGGGAGCCACCAGGAGTTAAAAGCTGTCAGCGAGGCAGGATTGGAACCCAAGCTCCTACCCAACCAATCCTGGTCCAAACACAGAACTCTTTTGGGTGGAAAGAAAGTAAATTCTTTAGCCTCGCACCCATCACCCCCAAACTCTGGAGGTGGAGGCCGGGGAATCAGGAATTCCAGTCTGGACTATGCAGTGAGTTCTACCTCAGTGCTCACAGGACTTTGTGCAAACTAATTTTCCAGAGTAAGTCACAATGTCGGGGATCCCTGGCTGGGGAGTGCCCTAGCCAATCCCGGAGCGAGCTGCCTGCGTCAGCCAATCAGAGTTCGTGGAGGCTGAAAATTTGTCTGAGGTCAAAGAGCCCCAGGATGCGCAGGTAGCCAGCCAGCCGTTGATTGGTCCACAGCTGGGCATCGCGTCCAATGAGATTCGGACGATGTGGCCGCCTGTGGCAGCGAGATGCGTTTGGGAATGTTCTGGAATGGCAGAGTCAGAGCACCAAGCGACCCCCTCCTGCGGTTTTGTGTTGGACTTAGGGGTGGGGTACTGGGACGGGAAAAGTAGAGTCTGGAACAAAGGCTGAACTTGAACTCATCACCTAGCTGAGGCTGGTCTTGGACTCCGGACCCTCCACCGTTTCCTCCCCAGCATTGGGAGGACCGGTGCTGGGGGGCAGTCTGGGGGATCGGTGGGTACTAGGCAAGCCCTCTGCTCGATCACCCCCAGCCCCGGGCACTATTTTTCCCCTTCTATTTCTATTTTAGAGATTATTGTTCTGGCTAAGCTGCCCACAGCTGGCCCTGAACTCACTGTGCGTGCAGCGCAGGGTAGACCTGGACTCAGCCTCCTGGGGCTACGTGGTCAGGAAACTAACGCAGGACGACCAGGAGTTAGTGATTAGCCCAGGCTAGGTTCTACATTCGAAGCCAGTCGGGGCTGCATCAGGTCCAAGAGAAAGAAGAAAAGTTTCTGGGAGGGAGGGAGAGTGACATCGACTTGACCTCAGCGATCCAATACTGACGCAGGAACTTGGGGGGGGGGTCCCAGGCCACCCCCTGGGCTGCAGAGCGAGACCCTCAAATCAGAGAGAGCCAGCGGCATGCGCGTGGGTGGACGCGGCAGCTGGTGAGGGGGCCCGCGGCAGATGGTGCTGGGAGGGCGCAGGCGGTTCTAGGCTCTGAGCTCGCTGCGGGGGAACTTCCAGGAGCTTCCCAGAGGGAGGGGGGCTGTCGGCATCCGGTCTCCCCTCCCTGCCGCTTCCTATCTTTCTGTATTTTGGAAACACATTTCCCAGCTCTGAGGCCGTTTTTTTTTTTGTTTTTTTTTTAAACTAATTCTAAAGGTGGCACAGAGAGGTAAAGCGGGGTGGAGGAGGGGCACACAGTAGGCCAGGCAGAATCAGAACCCAGGACCGACAGGACTTGGGTAGAAAATGACCAGACTGGGAGATACCATCATGATCCTTTGGTTTTAAGCCTTGCGTGTGTGCGCGTATGAGTATGCGTGTGCGTGTGTGTGTTACTGAGCCCTCCATCCCGGGTGGTATTCAACAGGCAAGGGAGATCCTCAGGGCGGTAGGGAAACCCAGATTCCCCAACTCCGGATTGCTGGGATCATCCCCAGGAGAGATGCAAGACCCGCCTTTCCCATGCCGCCCCCTCACCCTCACAACCATTTCGGGGGCATTTGTAGCCCGCCTCCTATTGGCTGCCAGGCAAGGGCAATGACGTCATCAGTTGCCGTGGCCAACACCCCCAAAGGGACATGGGTAGCCTGGAGTCCACCCGGGTAAAAAATAGTCGTGATCTCCAGAGCTGCCGCCCTGTGCGTGTGTCTCTAAGGCCCCCAAATCTCAGGCCTTGGTAATAGCCTCTTGGGTTGCTTCACAGCCCCCGATAAAGCAGATGTGCAGAATATCTGGCAGCTTCTACCAGACCACTTGACAGAGGGGAAATAGAGGTGCAGCCTTCCTGGGGCGGAGGTGGGGGACAAAGTTTCTTGGAGGTCCAGCTGGCCGCACTGGCCCCACCTGCCATCCCAGCCGCTGGGGGGCCGAGTCTTTGGGTTCGAGGTTAACCCTGGGGCCGAAGTGTCACAGCGAGTCTCACATAACAAACTAAATAAAATGCCACAAATACTAAGTTGCCTGTGGATGGGTGAACCTTTG